>CM061063.1:155752504-156352504 GCA_030762895.1 Sophora flavescens | reverse complement strand
TACAATATGATGTCTAGTATTGAGTTAAGAAATTCCGAGGACGGAATTTTTTTCTAAGAGGGGTAGTAATGTAACACCCTACTTTTTATTTTCCGATTTTTATTTTTTCAGTAAAAATATTTTCACTGTATTAACCGGTATAAATGTATTTATTTATATTTTTATCCGAGTTCATGGAGATTGATTTTTATGAAATAAAAATCATATTCATACTCTATCTTAGGGTAGAAGCTTACGATAAAAATTTGGGTTGAAAATTCAGACGGAACCCGGTCTGCGTTTTCCTTGACAGTATAATTTTACTGAGCAGAAAACCCTAATTTGACTCGTGAACGAAATGGTTTATATTTAAATCATTTTTACAACGAGTTTGGTCAGTTTGAAAATTTTCAGTCGAAAACGAAATATTACGCTTTTACGCAGGCGTAAAACCCTAATCAGGAAACCGACGGAGTCGAAAACGGAACTACAGAGACCCATCAAGAGATCGGGATAACGAGTCATACTTGATGACCATGGAGGATGAGTCACCAAGCATTTATGAGCATTAAATGCATGTAATCATGACATTTAGGTAAAAAGACCAAAATACCCCCAAGCTTTCGCGGGTATTAACAAGACGCATCTACGCACTCTTAACCACTCATTTTACGTGGTTGAAAACCTCCAGAATCTCTACAATTTCGTGCATCCACCTCCAATAAATCTTACCTATTTATTTTGCTTTCGTTTCATTATTTTTTCTCAAAAACCGAAATCGGGTAAACGACTTGAGTGCGTCGGAATTTCAGGAACCGCTATGGATAAGATCGATGACTCATTGGTGAGTCATTTTGTGTGGCCCAAAATCAGCCACACCTCCATCAAATGTGAGCCACATATTATTAACCATGGTTAGCCAAAATAACCTTAGTTAAGTTAATTATAACCTTAGTTAAGTTAATTATAACCTTAGTTAAGCTTATATTAATTTAATAATCACAAAACCCATTAAACCAATTCCTTTTAACCAAACAAGGCATAAGATTACTCCTATAAATACCCTCCAAACCGTGGCCTCCCTCACCATTTCACTCATCTTCTTCATTCTCTTCATCTTCCCCACCAACTAAGTTACAAAACCCTAAAGAACACCGAATTCCCACCAAACATATGACCCTCTTCCTTTCTGAAACTCGAAAAACACTCAACATAAAAGTTGTTCCTCTTTCTCTCTTCTTTCCAACAAGCTAAAGATCATCAAAAACGGATAAGTGGATTGGGAGAAAGCCTCAAAATACAGAAACTGCCCAGAATTCCCAGCAACCCACGAAACAGCATAAAGAAGGCCCTTTTCACCCCTGTTATGATCCGAACCAAATGAAACCTTAAACACCAAAGTTGTTCCATTTCTTCTTATCTTTCTATCAAGCCAAAGTTCGTAATTTTTGGATGAGTATATTGTGAGATACACTCACAATACCATCACACCCTCAAGCTGTCCAGTTTTCAACATAGTGAAGGTTGATCATTTTCTTCATTTCTTCAATCTTCAAGAGGTAAAAGCTCATCTCCTTGATCATATAAGCTTTCATATTCATGTATTTATCATGTTTATGCCATGAATCATATTTTTCCATTCCTAGATCTAGAACTTCAAATAATTCTAGAAAATTGTAGAAAAATCCTTTTAATGTGAAACCAATTTCTATGATCTTGTGATGTCTTCCACTTTCATTATCCAAGAGCTTGAATCCAACTAAATTTCCTAGCCTATTTTCCTAATATGGGCGAAACCCTAACCCTAAAGGTTAGAGGATTTTGTTTCAAATTTTAGTATTGTAATAAGTAATCTATGTTAGTTAAGACTCTAGTAACTAGGATCCAAAAGATGGCATTAAGAAGATAACCCTAAACCTATTAATCATTAATGGCCGAACCTAGCCCTAAAGTGTCATAGATGGTTGTTAGTTGCTTAATTATAGTTATGTTGTTTGAATGAAGGTGGTTATGTTAACTTGTGGCGGGATAACGAGGATCGTTGTGTACGTTTTTCGTGTCTTGACTCGGTGGTGAAAAGAATCAACCTATCGTCGGAATCGATAAGTAGTAGATTATATGATAATTGTGTAGGGCGACCTAAACCCTACTAGTAGTTGAGTAATCGACAAGACCAAAATCATATTGGAAACCTTTTCTGTAAAACCAATAGTGATTTGGGGATTGTAGGTTTATCGACATTAGGATGATTTTATCTTATCTGAGGTTGATTGAATTTATTATTATTATTTCATTGCTTATGTGATATTTTGTGGTATTTGAATTATTTTCTGATATTGTGTTATGCATGATCTGCCTGGTTTTTAATACTATGCCTAGTTGATTTTAAGTAAGGATATGTGTTGTTCGGGAGATGATTGTTTGGGTGAGAGAATAAAGGTGATTTAGAGGTGCCTAGCCTAATTAAGTGGTTTTATCTAAGAGGAAAAAAAAGTGTTGAGACTTTGATGGAAGGTTGAGGCACTAGGTTGTTATTGATTTAGATTAGGGAGATTCATTTATCGAGGTATTGTTAGTCACAGCCGTGTGAGTGGAACACACGGGGTCAGGATATCCTATTTTGGGGATATCGGATATTACGGGTGAGTGCCCTACGGATGGGGATGCCGAGGTAGACTACCGTAATACTCTTTAGTTCCTTGACGAGTTCGAATGTTCTTGGCACTGGACCGTTATGGAAGGATGTTCCTTGACGAGTTCGTATGGCACTGGACCATTCTAGACTAATAAGTGTTTAGTCTTTGATGCGTTTCGAAAGTTATTGGTACTGGACCGTTCTGGACTACTGACTAATGTGACGGGAGTGAAGATGGCTATATCAGTATTAAGTTTTAGTTGCATGGGTTGAGGGTAGAGGATGAAATAGTGAATTGAGGATGATTGTTGATTTTGAATGATGTGTGTCTGTGACAATTACTGTATAATTTACTATTACTCTTTTTCCGCTTTTTGATGATAGAACTGTTTCTTATTCCCTATATCTTTTCGTGTGTTGTGTTTTATTTCGATGTGATCGCACGAGAAGACCCGATGGAGGAACCAAATGCGAGGGGTTAGATGGAACTCCTTACGAACCAGATGCTTTGGAGGTCGAGTTGTGATTCAAGGCGATTAGAGTATAGACAGTATGGCCAGTGTGTCTAAGGAGTATTTATATTTCCGCTAAGTATGTCCGTAGTGCGGTTTATGCCTCGTGAGGGATCCCTCGAGAGGGTACCCTCAATGAGTGTTTTGGTAATGTAATAAATAAACATGTGTGTATTTATGTAATATAGTTTGGTGTGTTTTATATTTGTAGAAGTTATATGATTATTAATTAAGTGTTAATTTTTACGTATTTTCAACGATAAGCGTGCGATTAAGTAAATAAATAATAAGGTTCTAATTTAATAATACAATGGGGCACAAATGGGTGTCTCATTTGGTGGTATCGAGCAGTGATTCGATTCTAGCTGGACTGTGAGGTCTAGGAAGTTGTTCTTGGTCGTGTCTAGTTAAATCCACATCGGATTTTAACTATGCTTAGAAGTTGGGTAGTGAGTCCCGACGTGATAATTAACAGATTATATGGCATATATATACCAGTTTTATGTAGCATTATATGTTGTATACTAGTGTTCGAGAGAGGTGGAGCTGGAAAAGGAGTTCCAGAGCGGGACAAACAGATGGTCAGACCTCAGGCCACTGAAAGAGTGTTTACCGTGAGGGGAGCAGAATGCTCAATCCAGGATCTTATACAAGGTATGTATTTGATATCTGGTAGACTTTGTTTGTTTGTCTAAGTAGCATGATAGACAAGAAAGTGATTAGAGTTTTGTTGAGGTATAGTTGTGGATTGGTAGGATGTGAACCTTTAAGATCAATATCGGTGAGTAAGACTATTACTATAAGTCAAATGTTGATCGAGGCATAGTATCATTATGGAACCTAGGGCAATGATTAAGGATCGTAGTTAAGATGGATTGTATGAGTTTGGGAAGAGTAAACGAAAGTGTATATAGTAATTTCACCTAAGTTGAATATGAGCAGAAAAGATTATTTTCGATGTAAATTGAGGTTACTAGAAATACATTTTAAGGAACTAAGACTGTGATTGGATACTTGAAGTAGGAAGTTAGGGTAGTATTGATTGTGGTGTTAATTTACTATGTTAGATGTTGAAATAAGATTCTTTAGTGGATCAGTAGTAAGAAGAGGAAGGAATTAAGTTTTGATCATTTCCTTTAAGGATGTTAGATCAAGTTGGAAAGGTTAAGAACAATGAATGGAATATAGTGATGGATAAGTTTGAGGATAGATAGAATGATATAAGAATGAATTATGTTATGAAGTTACCGCTGTTACCTAGGGGAAAAACAGCGATGAGAAATATAATGTTGGATCTTTAGATTAAGATACGATTACAATATGATGTCTAGTATTGAGTTAAGAAATTCCGAGGACGGAATTTTTTTCTAAGAGGGGTAGTAATGTAACACCCTACTTTTTATTTTCCGATTTTTATTTTTTCAGTAAAAATATTTTCACTGTATTAACCGGTATAAATGTATTTATTTATATTTTTATCCGAGTTCATGGAGATTGATTTTTATGAAATAAAAATCATATTCATACTCTATCTTAGGGTAGAAGCTTACGATAAAAATTTGGGTTGAAAATTCAGATGTAACCCGATGCTGCGTTTTCACCGACAGTATAATTTTCTTGAAGCGAGAAAACCTAATTTTGACTCGTGAACGAAATGGTTTATATTTAAATCATTTTTACAACGAGTTTGGTCAGTTTGAAAATTTTCAGTCGAAAACGAATATTACGCTTTTACGCAGCGTAAAACCCTAATCGAGAAAACCGACGAGTCGAAAACGGAACTACGAGAGACCCATCAAGAGATCGGGATAACGAGTCATACTTGATGACCATGGAGGATGAGTCACCAAGCATTTATGAGCATTAAATGCATGTAATCATGACATTTAGGTAAAAAGACCAAAATACCCCCAAGCTTTCGCGGGTATTAACAAGACGCATCTACGCACTCTTAACCACTCATTTTACGTGGTTGAAAACCTCCAGAATCTCTACAATTTCGTGCATCCACCTCCAATAAATCTTACCTATTTATTTTGCTTTCGTTTCATTATTTTTCTCTCAAAAACCGAAATCGGTAAACGACGGAGTGCGATACGGAATTTCCGGAACCGCTATGGATAAGATCGATGACTCATTGGTGAGTCATTTTGTGTGGCCCAAAATCAGCCACACCTCCATCAAATGTGAGCCACATATTATTAACCATGGTTAGCCAAAATAACCTTAGTTAAGTTAATTATAACCTTAGTTAAGTTAATTATAACCTTAGTTAAGCTTATATTAATTTAATAATCACAAAACCCATTAAACCAATTCCTTTTAACCAAACAAGGCATAAGATTACTCCTATAAATACCCTCCAAACCGTGGCCTCCCTCACCATTTCACTCATCTTCTTCATTCTCTTCATCTTCCCCACCAACTAAGTTACAAAACCCTAAAGAACACCGAATTCCCACCAAACATATGACCCTCTTCCTTTCTGAAACTCGAAAAACACTCAACATAAAAGTTGTTCCTCTTTCTCTCTTCTTTCCAACAAGCTAAAGATCATCAAAAACGGATAAGTGGATTGGGAGAAAGCCTCAAAATACAGAAACTGCCCAGAATTCCCAGCAACCCACGAAACAGCATAAAGAAGGCCCTTTTCACCCCTGTTATGATCCGAACCAAATGAAACCTTAAACACCAAAGTTGTTCCATTTCTTCTTATCTTTCTATCAAGCCAAAGTTCGTAATTTTTGGATGAGTATATTGTGAGATACACTCACAATACCATCACACCCTCAAGCTGTCCAGTTTTCAACATAGTGAAGGTTGATCATTTTCTTCATTTCTTCAATCTTCAAGAGGTAAAAGCTCATCTCCTTGATCATATAAGCTTTCATATTCATGTATTTATCATGTTTATGCCATGAATCATATTTTTCCATTCCTAGATCTAGAACTTCAAATAATTCTAGAAAATTGTAGAAAAATCCTTTTAATGTGAAACCAATTTCTATGATCTTGTGATGTCTTCCACTTTCATTATCCAAGAGCTTGAATCCAACTAAATTTCCTAGCCTATTTTCCTAATATGGGCCGAAACCCTAACCCTAAAGGTTAGAGGATTTTGTTTCAAATTTTAGTATTGTAATAAGTAATCTATGTTAGTTAAGACTCTAGTAACTAGGATCCAAAAGATGGCATTAAGAAGATAACCCTAAACCTATTAATCATTAATGGCCGAACCTAGCCCTAAAGTGTCATAGATGGTTGTTAGTTGCTTAATTATAGTTATGTTGTTTGAATGAAGGTGGTTATGTTAACTTGTGGCGGGATAACGAGGATCGTTGTGTACGTGTTTCCGGTGCTGACTCAGGTGGGGAAAAGAATCAACCTATCGTCGGAATCGATAAGTAGTAGATTATATGATAATTGTGTAGGGCGACCTAAACCCTACTAGTAGTTGAGTAATCGACAAGACCAAAATCATATTGGAAACCTTTTCTGTAAAACCAATAGTGATTTGGGGATTGTAGGTTTATCGACATTAGGATGATTTTATCTTATCTGAGGTTGATTGAATTTATTATTATTATTTCATTGCTTATGTGATATTTTGTGGTATTTGAATTATTTTCTGATATTGTGTTATGCATGATCTGCCTCCTGGTTTTTAATACTATGCCTAGTTGATTTTAAGTAAGGATATGTGTTGTTCGGGAGATGATTGTTTGGGTGAGAGAATAAAGGTGATTTAGAGGTGCCTAGCCTAATTAAGTGGTTTTATCTAAGAGGAAAAAAAAGTGTTGAGACTTTGATGGAAGGTTGAGGCACTAGGTTGTTATTGATTTAGATTAGGGAGATTCATTTATCGAGGTATTGTTAGTCACAGCCGTGTGAGTGGAACACACGGGGGTCGGGATATCCTATTTTGGGGATATCGGATATTACGGGTGAGTGCCCTACGGATGGGGATGCC
Organism: Sophora flavescens; assembly: GCA_030762895.1. Taxonomy (NCBI): domain Eukaryota; kingdom Viridiplantae; phylum Streptophyta; class Magnoliopsida; order Fabales; family Fabaceae; genus Sophora; species Sophora flavescens. Next base: position 156,345,408 of record CM061063.1, on the reverse strand, counting down.
GAGGTAGACTACCGTAATACTCTTTAGTTCCTTGACGAGTTCGAATGTTCTTGGCACTCGGACCGTTATGGAAGGATGTTCCTTGACGAGTTCGTATGGCATGGACCATTCTAGACTAATAAGTGTTTAGTCTTTGATGCGTTTGAAAGTTATTGGTACTTGGACCGCTCGGACTACTCGACTAATGTGACGGGAGTGAAGATGGCTATATCAAGTATTAAGTTTTAGTTGCATGGGTTGAGGGTAGAGGATGAAATAGTGAATTGAGGATGATTGTTGATTTTGAATGATGTGTGTCCGTGACAATTCTGTATAATTTACTATTACTCTTTTCCGCTTTTTGATGATAGAACTGTTTCTTATTCCCTATATCTTTTCGTGTGTTGTGTTTTATTTTCGATGTGATCGCATGCGAGAAGACCCGATGGAGGAACCAAATATCGAGGGGTTAGATGGAACTCCTTACGAACCAGATGCTTTGGAGGTCGAGCTGTGATTCAAGGCGATTAGAGTATAGACAAGTATGGCAGTGTGTCTAAGGAGTATTTATATTTCCGCTAAGTATGTCCCGTAGTGCGGTTTATGCCTCGTGAGGGATCCCACCGAGAGGGTACCCTCAACAGTGTGTTTTGGTAATGTAATAAATAAACATGTGTGTATTTATGTAATATAGTTTGGTGTGTTTTATATTTGTAGAAGTTATATGATTATTAATTAAGTTTTAATTTTTACGTATTTTCAACGATAAGCGTGCGATTAAGTAAATAAATAATAAGGTTCTAATTTAATAATACAATGGGGCACAGCGGGGTGTCTCATTTGGTGGTATCAGAGCAGTTCGATTCTAGTCGGACTGTGAGGTCTAGGAAGTTGTTACTGGCCGTGTCTAGTTAAATCCACATCGGATTTTAACTATGCTTAGAAGTTGGGTAGTGAGTCCCGACGTGTTAATTAACAGTTATATGGCATATATATTCCAGTTTTATGTAGCATTATATGTTGTATACTAGTGTTCGAGAGAGGTGGAGCTGGAAAAGGAGTTCCAGCAGCGGGGACAGCAGATGGTCGACCTCGTGCCACTGAAAGAGTGTTTACCGTGAGGGGAGCAGAATGCTCAATCCAGGATCTTATACAAGGTATGTATTTGATATCTGGTAGACTTTGTTTGTTTGTCTAAGTAGCATGATAGACAAGAAAGTGATTAGAGTTTTGTTGAGGTATAGTTGTGGATTGGTAGGATGTGAACCTTTAAGATCAATATCGGTGAGTAAGACTATTACTATAAGTCAAATGTTGATCGAGGCATAGTATCATTATGGAACCTAGGGCAATGATTAAGGATCGTAGTTAAGATGGATTGTATGAGTTTGGGAAGAGTAAACGAAAGTGTATATAGTAATTTCACCTAAGTTGAATATGAGCGAGAAAAGATTATTTTCGATGTAAATTGAGGTTACTAGAAATACATTTTAAGGAACTAAGACTGTGATTGGATACTTGAAGTAGGAAGTTAGGGTAGTATTGATTGTGGTGTTAATTACTACTGTTAGATGTTGAAATAAGATTCTTTAGTGGATCAAGTAGTAAGAAGAGGAAGGAATTAAGTTTTGATCATTTCCTTTAAGGATGTTAGATCAAGTTGGAAAGGTTAAGAACAATGAATGGAATATAGTGATGGATAAGTTTGAGGATAGATAGAATGATATAAGAATGAATTATGTTATGAAGTTACCATTGTTACCTAGGGGAAAAACAACGATGAGAAATATAATGTTGGATCTTTAGATTAAGATACGATTAAAATATGATGTCTAGTATTGAGTTAAGAAATTCCGAGGACGGAATTTTTTTCTAAGAGGGGTAGTAATGTAACACCCTACCTTTTATTTTCCGAGTTTTATTTTTTAAGTAAAAATATTTTCGTTGTATTAACAGGTATAAATGTATTTATTTATATTTTTATCCGAGTTCATGGAGATTGATTTTTATGAAATAAAAATCATATTCATACTCTATCTTAGGGTAGAAGCTTACGATAAAAATTTGGGTTGAAAAAATTCGACGGAACCCTCTGCGTTTTCACCGACAAGTATAATTTACTGAGCGGAAAACCTAATTTTGACTCGTGAACGAAATGGTTTATATTTAAATCATTTTTACAACGAGTTTGGTCAGTTTGAAAATTTTCATAAACGAATATTACGCTTTTACGCAGCGTAAAACCCTAATCGAGAAAACCGACTGAGTCGAAAACGGAACTACGAGAGACCCATCAAGAGATCGGGATAACGAGTCATACTTGATGACCATGGAGGATGAGTCACCAAGCATTTATGAGCATTAAATGCATGTAATCATGACATTTAGGTAAAAAGACCAAAATACCCCCAAGCTTTGGTGGGTATTAACAAGACGCATCTACGCACTCTTAACCACTCATTTTACGTGGTTGAAAACCTCCAGAATCTCTACAATTTCGTGCATCCACCTCCAATAAATCTTACCTATTTATTTTGCTTTCGTTTCATTATTTTCTCTCAAAAACCGAAATCGGTAAACGACTTGAGTCAGCTGCAGACGGAATTTCAGGAACCGCTATGGATAAGATCGATGACTCATTGGTGAGTCATTTTGTGTGGCCCAAAATCAGCCACACCTCCATAAAATGTGAGCCACATATTATTAACCATGGTTAGCCAAAATAACCTTAGTTAAGTTAATTATAACCTTAGTTAAGTTAATTATAACCTTAGTTAAGCTTATATTAATTTAATAATCACAAAACCCATTAAACCAATTCCTTTTAACCAAACAAGGCATAAGATTACTCCTATAAATACCCTCCAAACCGTGGCCTCCTCACCATTTCACTCATCTTCTTCATTCTCTTCATCTTCCCCACCAACTAAGTTACAAAACCCTAAAGAACACCGAATTCCCACCAAACATATGACCCTCTTCCTTTCTGAAACTCGAAAAACACTCAACATAAAAGTTGTTCCTCTTTCTCTCTTCTTTCCAACAAGCTAAAGATCATCAAAAACGGATAAGTGGATTGGGAGAAAGCCTCAAAATACAGAAACTGCCCAGAATTCCCAGCAACCCACGAAACAGCATAAAGAAGGCCCTTTTCACCCCTGTTATGATCCGAACCAAATGAAACCTTAAACACCAAAGTTGTTCCATTTCTTCTTATCTTTCTATCAAGCCAAAGTTCGTAATTTTTGGATGAGTATATTGTGAGATACACTCACAATACCATCACACCCTCAAGCTGTCCAGTTTTCAACATAGTGAAGGTTGATCATTTTCTTCATTTCTTCAATCTTCAAGAGGTAAAAGCTCATCTCCTTGATCATATAAGCTTTCATATTCATGTATTTATCATGTTTATGCCATGAATCATATTTTTCCATTCCTAGATCTAGAACTTCAAATAATTCTAGAAAATTGTAGAAAAATCCTTTTAATGTGAAACCAATTTCTATGATCTTGTGATGTCTTCCACTTTCATTATCCAAGAGCTTGAATCCAACTAAATTTCCTAGCCTATTTTCCTAATATGGGCCGAAACCCTAACCCTAAAGGTTAGAGGATTTTGTTTCAAATTTTAGTATTGTAATAAGTAATCTATGTTAGTTAAGACTCTAGTAACTAGGATCCAAAAGATGGCATTAAGAAGATAACCCTAAACCTATTAATCATTAATGGCCGAACCTAGCCCTAAAGTGTCATAGATGGTTGTTAGTTTCTTAATTATAGTTATGTTGTTTGAATGAAGGTGGTTATGTTAACTTGTGGCGGGATAACGAGGATCGTTGTGTACGTGTTTCCGGTGCTGACTCAGGTGGGGAAAAGAATCAACCTATCGTCGGAATCGATAAGTAGTAGATTATATGATAATTGTGTAGGGCGACCTAAACCCTACTAGTAGTTGAGTAATCGACAAGACCAAAATCATATTGGAAACCTTTTCTGTAAAACCAATAGTGATTTGGGGATTGTAGGTTTATCGACATTAGGATGATTTTATCTTATCTGAGGTTGATTGAATTTATTATTATTATTTCATTGCTTATGTGATATTTTGTGGTATTTGAATTATTTTCCCGATATTGTGTTATGCATGATCTGCCTGGTTTTTAATACTATGCCTAGTTGATTTTAAGTAAGGATATGTGTTGTTCGGGAGATGATTGTTTGGGTGAGAGAATAAAGGTGATTTAGAGGTGCCTAGCCTAATTAAGTGGTTTTATCTAAGAGGAAAAAAAAGTGTTGAGACTTTGATGGAAGGTTGAGGCACTAGGTTGTTATTGATTTAAATTAGGGAGATTCATTTATCGAGGTATTGTTAGTCACAGCCGTGTGAGTGGAACACACGGGGTCAGGATATCCTATTTTGGGGATATCGGATATTACGGGTGAGTGCCCTACGGATGGGGATGCCGAGGTAGACTACCGTAATACTCTTTAGTTCCTTGACGAGTTCGAATGTTCTTGGCACTGGACCGTTATGGAAGGATGTTCCTTGACGAGTTCGTATGGCACTGGACCATTCTAGACTAATAAGTGTTTAGTCTTTGATGCGTTTCGAAAGTTATTGGTACTGGACCGTTACGGACTAACGACTAATGTGACGGGAGTGAAGATGGCTATATCAGTATTAAGTTTTAGTTGCATGGGTTGAGGGTAGAGGATGAAATAGTGAATTGAGGATGATTGTTGATTTTGAATGATGTGTCTGTGACAATTACTGTATAATTTACTATTACTCTTTTCCGCTTTTTGATGATAGAACTGTTTCTTATTCCCTATATCTTTCTGTGTGTTGTGTTTTATTTTCGATGTGATCGTGCGAGAAGACCCGATGGAGGAACCAAATGCGAGGGTTAGATGGAACTCCTTACGAACCAGATGCTTGGAGGTCGAGCTGTGATTCAAGGCGATTAGAGTATAGACAGTATGGCCAGTGTGTCTAAGGAGTATTTATATTTCCGCTAAGTATATGCAGTAGTGCAGTTTATGCCTGTGAGGGATCCTACTGAGAGGGTACCCTCAACAGTGTTTTGGTAATGTAATAAATAAACATGTGTGTATTTATGTAATATAGTTTGGTGTGTTTTATATTTGTAGAAGTTATATGATTATTAATTAAGTTTTAATTTTTACGTATTTTCAACGATAAGCGTGCGATTAAGTAAATAAATAATAAGGTTCTAATTTAATAATACAATGGGGCACAGCGGGGTGTCTCAAAATTCACCCTCACTCTCATCAGTATCACTTGATCGGAATGTACCTTCGCTAGATGCGTCCAACTCGGATTGATCCATTAACTCTCTTTCAACTTCTTCCCCATTTCCGGAAATGTCCGCCAGAGAATTAACAATAATGTCCGGCGTAATTTGCAATGGTACGTGGGGTCTTGAAAACTCATCATCTTGGTACGGAGCATCTTTTTCAAGCTGGTTGATTACATTATCAGTAATTATACTGCGAGCCTTTATCTTAATAACACCCAACCAGCCATGATGTCCTTCGGGATATGGCGAGTAATAAACCTGCTCTTCCTGTTGTGAAAAAATGAATGGGTCGTACGCCTTATTATACCTTCGAGACAGCCTAACTTGAACAATACCATAATTTTTATCTATTTTTGTCCCTACGTCAAGAGTAGGATCAAACCAATCACACTTGAAGATAACTAATTTCATCACGGGGAAAACGGTATAATCGAGTTCAAGGATGTCAGTTAGAACTCCATAGAAATCATCCTCTACATTGCCATCAGTGGCTCGCACACAAACACCATAGTTACACGTCTGCATTCCTTCATTCCATGTTTTTGTGTTAAATTTATATCCATTTACAATATAAGTATTCCATGATGTAACCCATCTGTTAGGCCCCCATGCCAAATTTGTCAACAATGGATTTTGAACATTGTTTTATGGATCTAGTACCTAAAAAATCAAATATTATATTATTCTTATACATGCTATATATTTAAGGAGATAAAATGTATTTCAACAAATGAAGATGCTTAACCTACATATTTACTAAACCACGTAGCAAAGTGAGAAGTAATTTCTCGATCAACCTGATCGTTTGAAATGTCAGGTTGGAGATCCCTTAGAAAATTGGCGTACATCCTACATATGGGAGATTAACAGCAGGACGATTAATAATCATAAATGTCAATTGAACTTATTAAAGACGTTGTAGAAACTTACTCTAAATATGGCGCCACCTCTTCACAATTTTGAAGGATATACAGATGAGCAGCATTAATGTCACGCTGCTCCAAGAAATATCCTTTTGATTTTCCACTAAATCTGCCCGGATAGTTGAATATTAATATAGGAGGACTAGTTGAACATCCTTCGCCCGAATCAACGTTTCTAGGCATCCTTGTCCTTCTCGTGTTAACTTCGTCCGGATAGTAATAAGAGGCAAAAGTGGAAGTCTCCTCTACTAAGTATGCTTCACAAATGGAACCCTCCACTCGTGCCTTGTTCTTGACTTTGTGTTTAAGGGAGTGCAGGAACCTATTACAGAGGGATACATACAAATAATTACTAGTTTTAGGGAAAGCTAAACTACACTCTCGTGTTCGTGAATTTCATATGTATTAATTAAAATAGTTGATGTTGTTTACCTCTCAAATGGATACATCCAGCGGTATTGGACTGGGCCACCAACTCTTGCTTCGTAAGGTAGATGAACTGGCAGGTGTTCCATGGAATCAAAGAAACTCGGCGGGAAGATTTGCTCCAGCTTACATAACAAAATGGGTATCTTGACTTCCATATCCTTTAATTGATTCACATTTAGTGTTGTCGATGTAAGCTCCCTGAAAAAGTGGCTAGGCTCAACAAGTGGGTTCCAAATTTGCTTCGGTAATGCGTCGAACGCAATTGGAAGCAACCGTTGCATGAACACGTGGCAATCATGACTCTTCATTCCATGTAACTTTGCTTCCTTAATGTCAACACATCTACCCAGATTGGAAGCATACCCATTTTGTAACTTTAGTTCTTTAACCCACTTACAGACGGCCAATTTATGTGCTTTGCTTAGTGTATAACTTGCCTTCGGTTTGATAAGTCTGCCACGACCACCGTCCTGCAACTCAAGCTCCTTCCGATTACAAATGTCAGCCAGGTCCAATCGGGCTTTATTTGTATACTTTGTCCTCCCCTTGATGTCCATCACAGTGTCAAACACATTCAAAAACACATTCCTCTCAGTATGCATGACATCAATGTTGTGACGGAGTAGCTGCGTCCTCCAATACGGCAACCTCCAAAATATACTTTGTTTTGTCCAATTATGGTTGACGCCATAATCAGGAATATGTTCTCCTTGGGTTTCATGGACGAGCGGTAAGTACTGTACTCTGCGCCATACATTAGGACCAGTCAAACGTGGTGGAGGCGGTGTTCTCTCCGCACAACGCTTCTTGAATGCATTCTTGTTCCGCCTATAAGGATGATCTTCTGGAAGGAATTGACGATGACAATCAAAATATGAGATCTTTCGACTGTTTTTAAGCGTGAATGCCTTCGATCGCTCCATACATATTGGGCATCCAAGCTTCCCCGCGGTCATCCAACCCGACATCATCCCATAAGCAGGAAAGTCGTTGATCGTCCACATTAAAGCTGCTTTCATGATGAAATTATGCCTCAAAGATACGTCATATGTCAACACACCATCATTCCACAGCATTGTCAACTCATCTATCGGTCGCAAGTACACATCAATCTTACCTTTTGGATTAGACGGACCCGGAATTATGACTGTTAGGAACATAAACTCCCGCTTCATGCACATCCCCGGGGGAAGATTGTACGGAGTCAGGATAACCGGCCAACAAGAGTATACTTTTCCAGACTGCCCAAAAGGATTAAATCCATCAGCAGATAACCCCAATCGGAAATTGCGAGGGTCCTGCAAAAATGGCATATGAACCCTATCAAAATGCTTCTAAGCTTCTCCATCAGATGGATGACACAAGATATCTTGCTCCCTCTCATGCTCACTATGCCACCTCATGTGAGCTGCAGTGGCCATCGAAGAGTACAATCTTGTAAGTCTTGGCACGAGCGGAAAGTACCACATCTTTTTTAGCGACCTCTTCTTCTCAATGCCCATCCTAGTGGTTGTCTTATTCCGATCCGCACCACAAAATCGACAACATGTTATGCTTTCCGCTGAATCATCCTTATAGTACAACATACATCCATTCGGGCAACAATCAATTTTCAAACACCCCAGACCCAAAATTTCCACGGACTTCTTAGCATGATAAAAACTTGTAGGCATCCGATTGCCTTCGGCAACGCCTTGACACACGACCTGGTGAGGCGATTAAAACAGCCTTCTTGCATATTGTAGTCAGATTTGATACTCAACCATTCCAAGCACGTCGACAACTCCGTGTACCCGACATCCTTCCCACAATGGAGATCGTGCAACACTCAAAGATATCATAGAATCTTTGAGCTTCGGGATTCGGATTCTCCTCTATGTATTGGGAATCCATTCCACCATCTTCTCCCCCATCTTCTTCTAGTACAACACCAACCGATGGTCCAGCATGGTCCATTATCATCTGCTCGTATGGATTCAATTCTTCCCTCCCGTCACCACTTCCATAGTACGAACCTTCAGCCACAATCGGGTTTAAGCCAGGCAACGTCTCACCATGGTTACTCCACCAATATTAATCAGGCATGAAGCCCTTCTCATAAAGATCGGCTACAACTCCATCCACGCTTTTGAAAGATTGACACTTGCATCTTTTGCAAGGACACCTCAATTGATCACCGCCCAGCCGTATAAATCTCTCTTGGCTAACAACAAACTCTATAAACTCACCCACTCCAACTCTATACTCTTCCCTAAGATGTTTATTCCGATCCAACCTACGATACATCCATTTCCGATTCTCCGGAATATCCATTGCTGGCAATTAAATAGCCTGACCAATCCTACAATAACACTTATATATTACGGTGCATTCCAATAACTCCATCAATCTCGTTCTTATGACAATGTATGAACCTATCCCATTCGAGAAGAAACCTTTGCCACACTCGGCTACTAATAGTTATTCCCATATTCAAATACCTTGTACTTGACAAAATTTCGGCAGCATTTCCCATCGGTCTCCAAGTTACACGACTCGAGCACGATCAGAATCACCGCGATCAAGTATGCACCAGGAGAACAAAAGGAAATGCATCAGACCGAGATTTCAACAAGTATATAAGGCATTTGAACATTGAAATGACTATTGTACGAGTGTGAAAAAGGTTTTTTCCCAAACTGTCCCACTTGGACAATTCAAGATTCAATACAATGAGCATGCATACCTTGATAAGTTACGCATGCTCATTAATATTGAATCTCAAATAGGAAACTAAGGCTTTCGTAAATTAATTATTAACTCTAACAGAAAATAAAACCATTAACCTATAAATATTACAACATTGTTGAGCTTATATAAATTGCAGCGTAAATCAATACAAACTTAGATTAAATATTGTAGCAAACATCCTATTGAGCTCCGCTCTCCACTAACAAGTAGCAGTTAATTGTCAAACACATGCATAATTTCTAAATTATCAGCACACAACCAGCATCCTGCCTTTCGGACAGGATCACATCCTATTGAGCTCCGCTCTCCAATAACAAACAACACATATTGACAAACACATGCATAAACATTAAATTATAACAATACAATCAGACAAGATCACATCCTATTGAGCTCCGCTCTCCACTAACAAACAACACATATTGACAAACACATGCATAAACATTAAATTATCAGCATACAATCAGACAAGATCACATCCTATTGAGCTCAGCTCTCCACTACCAAACAAGACGATAATTCACATAATACATTACACTGAGTGTTCAGAGAACTGACCTGAGAGAGAAAACACAACCGAGCAAGGATAAGGGGAGGAGCCGGAGCCAACAGAGAGTAGAAGAATATGACAACAAGGACCTATCGTGCATAAATGAAATTATTCATTTCAAATCAAATCACTATTCTATATATACAGAATCCAGTACAACTATTTATAAGACTAGAAACACATAAATTAATATAAAATAGAATCAACAATATACGATTACAAATTTATAACAACTTGCAAAGGTGAAACAACATACATTATTAAAATAAATAAAAATAAATAAATTTATATCTAATCAAATATAAATTACCTAAGCGACAAAATCTACCAAGATGAATTTTTTCATCTACTATGTTAAATTGTTATACCTAAATAATTTATCTCATGAATATCTAGTGGTAAAGCATGTGCTCACGAAAAAATAATCAATGAAGCATAAAAAATAATAAGAAAACGTATGATTATATTTCCCTGAATCAATAGTAAATTATCAAACATCATAGGGCATACCAATTATTCTCCAACGTTAAAATCATTCAAATTAATATAATGGCTGCAGAATGGTGTAGTAGATCCTACACTGGATAATTGCAATTTAACTTCCAATCTGAAAAGAAGATTCCTATTTTCTTTCCCATGTGAAAATTTCAACACTAAAAGTTAGGAACTGCAATCCGAATATACCATTTAGTGTATGCCATTTAGTGTACCATACTTTAAGACAATGAATGAAAGATTGATCTACTTTTCACATTGGCTTTTATGCAAGATATAGTTTGGAATCAATGTAATTTGGATCTTGTATTTTGGGGTTATTATGATACTTTTAATAAATTGGTTTGTTTAAGGTTTTTAGTCATTTAGGATTTCTTGGTTATCAAGTTGGTTTTGCCTATTTAAGGATTGATAAGTACTTAGAGAAAGAGAGATGATTTATGAATTAAATTTGTTCCTGAGGTTGTATTTCTCCCTTCTCAGTCCTCATTGGTATTGCTTCCTCTTGTTTTTATATACATCTCTGCCTCTCAGACCCCCTCTTCCTTAAATACTTCTTTCCTTCCATTTTCCCCTCATATGTTCCACATCTCTACTAAACAAAAATAACTAAATTCGAAATGGCCTATAATCCAAATTACCTAGACTATTTTACAGTTAAGCAGCTAGCAAGAATATGGAAAGCAATTTACCAGACTGCAAACATTATTTACCAAAAACCATCACCCTACAATGCCATTCACATAAAAGCTACATGACATGCCAACAAGTTTGAAAAGAACAAGTCAGGTGGGACATAATAGTGAGAAGAAACAACAACTGAAACAAGACAAAACTAACAGAAATGGTAGAGATAGAGAAAAAGAAAATGCAGGCATTGGTCTATAAATGGTAGTGAGACAGAGAGAGATGCGAGAGAAACAGAGACAAAGAGAGAGATGGAGTAGAGGAGAGCTTACCTGAGCAGAGGGGATGATGGTGGTGACAGGAGGTGTCTTGAGGTGGCCGGAGCGCGCGGCTAGGAAGAGAGAAACAGTGAGACAGAGAGAGATATATGCGAGAGAAACAGAGACAGAGAGATGGAGTAGAGGAGAGCTTACCTGAGCAGAGGGGAGATGACGGTGGTGACCGGAGGTGTCTTGGGGTGTTGAGGTGGCCGGAAATGTGACGGAAAAAATGAGGAAGAAGGAGGTTCTGTCGAATTTAGGGATTTCAGTCGCTAATATGGTTAGTTTTAATTTGAATTTGTAATTGTAGCGACCGATTTAAATTTCGGTCGCTAACACGCGCAATTTTATTTTTTTAACGCGCCTTTTAGCGACCGAATTAATATCGGTCGCAAATATAAATAAAGTTTAAAGTGTGAATTCATAAATTTAGCGACGGATTCTAAATCGGTCGTTAATATAAACACAGTTTGACCGTTGCATTTAATTCAGTCGCCATTTCGGTCGCTAACAATTCATAAATTTATGACTTTTACTTTCCTTTGTTTAGCGACCGAAGTAGCGACCGATATCTCTGCTACGCTCTATTTCGGTCGCAGAATCAACTCTAACCAGTGTTTCATGTAGATCCTACAATCGGTCGCTATTTCGGTCGCAAAAAGGAACCTAAAAATTCGATCACTATTTTCGGTCGCTAAATGACCTTTTTTTTGTAGTGTTAACTAGACGCAAATTAGACGACCCAGTTTCTATAGATAGTTAAAATTGCGCGTCCAAAGACATACGCATCCACAGGTCACTGGAACTGAACCCGTATAGTCTAGTGAATTTATTTCAAATGATTGATTATTTAAAACGAAGGATTTTGTGTCTATTTCCTGTGTTGCTTGAATTGTTTAACCTTTGTTTCTTGGTATTAGAAACATAGTACCATTAAGAACGCAAACCTTTGTGCTCTAATACAAAATTTGCTGTAAAGTTGAACCAAGTACAAAGAAGGAAAGTCAGAAAGCAACCTTCGGTACAACAGAGAAAAGACAGCACTACTTTGAGCATTCCTCTAATAACCAAGAGCACATCTAGCAGAAAGCATATCAAGTTATCAGTTTCAACGGATTCTAGCATTTAATGCTATCTCTAAACGGGTACAAATTGAAGACCGTTGAAGAAGATCAAGGCAAAGAAGCATTTCATCTATAAATACTGGACGACCCCCAGTGAAGAAAAAGATCTAAGCTCTGATATTCAAAGTGTCAAAACTCTGCTCAAGGTTCTCTTGAACAAATTCATTTGTAATCACAACTGATCTTAAACTTTTATACTCTCACACATAGTGAGCTTGTAAGATCATACTTTATATCTCTCTGTTAGAGTTAGAGCCTGAAGAGGCTTGGTAGAGAAATAATACTTGTAAGCCTGAGGAGGTGTTGAATACTTGTAAAGCTATTGTATTATAGTGGATAAAACCTTCAGGTAGAAGGGACTGGACGTAGCTCTTGGTTTGAAGAGAGTGAACCGGGATAAATCAACTGTGTGAATCTTTTATCCTTATCTTTTACAGTCTTTGTTCATACTAATTGTGGTGATTTGGATCTGAGTTTGATAACTCTTTTGAAAGGTTATTTTGTTTGTGTGTATTTATCTTGTTTTGCTTGCAAAAAGGTTTTAAGAAAAGGGTTTTTCAAAAATCTGTTAAGAAACACAATTCAACCCCCTTCTTGTGTTTCCATGTGTCAACTTCATTGTAGCAAAGAAAGACCAAAGTTGCACAATCGTGATATCTCAGGAACCAAAAATGCAATTAAACCTAAAATAAATGAAAAAAAAAATATTATACACACACACACACACACACACACACACACACACACACACACACACACACACACACACATATATATATATATATATACATATACATATATATATATAGAGAGAGAGAGAGGGAGATTCTCCTGAGAAAGATTATTATTATGAGAAATGAGAAATATGAATCTTGATAATTAGATCTTATTTGAATGGTTAAGACTAAAAGATAATATGCATGTCACGTTTTAAGTGGTCAAATGACCACTAAGTGTCTGTTTGGTATTTATTTTTTTCCAACGCAAACTTACGTTCAGACTTGTGTTCAATGAAAGATCCAAAATTAAGCTTTGGGAAAAAGCGGGTTTATGTGCATTGGAATGTGTTTTCCCGTTAGCCTTGGGAAATATTTAAAACAAACAAACCATAAGTGTGTGTTTGGATAAGCGTTTGATAAAAGTGATTTTCAATTGAATTGATTTTCAATTTGCTGTAATCTTGGCCAATGGTTCTGCTGTAAGACTAAGCCCTCATTCATGGTTTGATGTATGACAAACAAAGTGTATTTTGCATAAGATTTTTGATTTTGACTATGTACTTATTTATGTGTTAAGTTGCATGCAAGATCGCTCATGAAAAAGATAAATCAAGGATTAAAGGATGGAAGACCAAGAACACAAAGCAATGGACAAGGACTAAAGCATCAAGCAATGGAGATCTCATACTTTAGATGCTATTGTAAAAATAGCACATTTGATTTCTTAGGTGAAGCACTTAAATTTAATAAGAAACTAATTTCTACAAAGGATAATACAAGCAGACGTCCAACACTGGGATAATATAAGCGCTCGTCCAATGAAGTGAAACAAGCAGACGCCCAATGAGGTGAAACAAGTAGATGTCCAATGAGGTGAAACAAGTAGACGTCATATAAAGTGACAAAAGTGTTCGTCTACTAAAGTGACAGAAGCACTCGTCTACTAAAGTAACAGAAGCGCTCGTCTACTAAAGTAACAAGAAGCGCTCGTCTGCTAAAGTACCAAATGGAGCTTGTCTACCATTTGCAGCTCATCTACCAAATGGAGCTCGTCTACCATATGGAGCTCATCTACCATATGGAGCTCGTTTACTAAATGGAGCTCGTCTACTAGCTCATCCGAATGTAAAATCTTAATGGCTAGATGGAAACGGTTATTTTTCAAGATGGACGCGAATTCTACAAGAACAATCAGAATCTTATTTCAAGAACGAGAATCAAGAAAACAGATTTTGTTAAATCAGATCCAAATCCGTTTTAATTGATCCCAACGACTATAACTTGTTTTCTATATAAAGAGGGATCAAAGGAACACTTTTCAATAACCTTACACATTCTGAAAGTAAAAATACGAAAGATTCAAAAGCCTCCAAAAGTGCTTCATCTCTGAGAGAAAAGTGTGATATTACTTAGAACTTCAATTTGTATAATCAGACTTTTAGAGTCTTTCTTCTACTCAATTTTTTCTGTGAATTAGTGTGATTAAGAGAGGGTATCTCTTAGGATTGAACAAGGATAGAAGGGATCCTTGGGCATAGAAAAGCAAGTGTGCTTTTTTTTTGGTGTGTTCTTGAGCAAGGAGGTTATCCTTGTGAATGCTGTAATTGGATATTGTAATTTCTGGTTATAGTGGAGAAAACCACAGAGGTGTGGGACTGGATGTAGGCTTACCAGAGAAGGTAGCCGAACCAGGATAAATCGGTTTGCGTGTTCTTCTCATCTCTAAACTCCATATACTTGTTATATGCACTTGTGTTGTGAATGAGTTTTAAGAATGCTTGTTAGCTTGAATCTTTGATCTACAATCTGTGTTAAAATTGTTGTTCCTTCTTATAATTCTTCTTAACATCATTACTTGTTACATAACCTAATTCTTGGGAATTAAAATTGAGTGAAAACCAATTTTCTTTAAGAAAACTCTGTTTTGCTTTAAATTGTTGAAAAAGTTTTCAATATCTCAATTCACCCCCCCTCTCGAGATTGTAGCCATTACCAACAAGTGGCATCAGGGTTAAAACTCTTGTTACAAAGCTTAACAGCTTCAAGAGATGGCTACAAATGATATCCTAGGTGATGGGGCTTCACTCACTAGACCCCCTGCCTTTAATGGCTCCTAATACATGTATTGGAAAGAAAAATGCTTATCTTTCTTGAGGCTGCTGGTTTAGATGTATTAGATGCTGGTGAAAATGGTCCCTATGTTCCATTTATTCTTGATGCTAAGGGAAATAAACAAACTAAACCAAAAGATGATTGGAATGATGATGATAAAAGAAGAGTTGGTTATAATGCTAAGGCAAAAAATATTATAACAACTGCTTTGAATTATGATGAGTTTTTCAGGGTCTCCAATTGCAAAACGGCAAAGCTAATGTGGGATACTCTTCAACTCACTCATGAAGGAACCAACGATGTGAAAAGAGCAAGAATGAATGCACTAGTCCATGAATATGAACTCTTTTACATGAAGAATGGTGAGGAGATAGATGAGCTGCAAAAGAGGTTTACACACATTGTGAACCAGCTAGAAGGACTCGGACATACAATCACAGATGAGAAAAATATTAACAAGATAATGAGATGTTTGAGTTGTGAATGGCAGCCAAAAATTAATGCAATTGCTGAAGCAAAGGATCTAGACACTATGCATATTGCTACTTTATTTGGCAATTTAAAAGAACACGAATTGGATCTCAATAGATTGAAAAGTCGTGAAGATAAGGAAAAAAGGAAGAAAGGACTCTCACTCAAGGCTCATATCTCCAAAGAATCAATAGAATATGTTGAAGATGAACACCTTGATGAAAGTGAAGAATCCGAAGAAGAAGACATGGGATTGCTCGTGAGGAAATTTAGAAGATTCATCAAAAAGAATAGAAACAAGAAGTAATTCAGTTTTCCTACCAAAAAGAACACGAACAAAGGTGAAAGCTCTTCCTCAACAATCAAATGTTTTGAATGTGGAAAGCTTGGACACTACAAAAATGAATGTCCAAAGCTACAAAAGAAAGAAAAGTATGAGAAGAATGACAACAAAGAGAAGAAAGGAAGAAAGCCTAGAAGAGCATACATAGCTTGGGAAGAAAATGATATGGATTCCACTAGTAGTGAATTTGAAAATGAAGAAGCCAATCTATGTCTCATGGCAAATCAACAAAGTGATAGTGAAACCGAGGTAAATGATTCTTCTCCTACCTATGATGAGTTACAAGATGCTTTTGATGAATTGCATGAAGAATATGTTAAAATTGGTAAACAACTTATATCTTCTAGGAAGATCATTGTAAAACAATGTAGTAACTATGCATCTTTACAAATAAAGCTTAAAGAACTAGAAGCTAAAAATTCACAATTACTTGCATCTAGTTCAATTTGCACCAAATGCACTTCACTAGAAAAGGAAGTTGAAAAACTGAATACAACTCTATCTAAGTTTACTTTGGGTAGAAATAATTTGAATGCCATATTAGGACAGCAGAAGGGTGTGTATGACAAAGATGGAATTGGATATAAGCCAATGGTACATGAAAAATCTTTTAAGAAGCTTTTTGTTGCACCTATTTCCTCAACTAGTCCTTTTGTTAAATGCTATTATTGTCTAAAGAGAGGTCATACAACTACTGTATGTAGACTTAGAAAGAACATACATGTTGGCATTAAACAAATTTGGGTTCCAAAAGGAACTTATGTTGCTACTAACACCAAAGGACCCAACCAGATTTGGGTACTTAAAGAAAAGGTATAAAAAAAAATGTTTTGTAGGTGTGTTTGAAGGCCAAAAGCTCAAGCTGGTTTTTAGATAGTGGCTACTCCAAACACATGACTGGAGACATCACAAAATTTACATCTTTCACTCCCAAAGAAGGTGGAAATGTCACCTATGGAGGCAACAACAAAGGAAGAATTCTTGGTGTTGGAACAATAGGAAAAAGTCCAGTAATCAAGATTGAGGATGTTCTCTATGTGGAAGGGATCAAACACAATCTACTAAGTATAAGCCAATTATGTGATAAAGGCTACAAGGTTGGGAAAGGTCTTTCTTGATGATGCAGAAACTCATGAAGATGAAGTGAAATCTGATGAAGGAAAAGACAGCAACAAGGAAAAGGAAGATGAAGGGAGCAATAAAGAACCTCAAGCAGAAATCCAACAAGAAAATATTCCTAAGGAGTGGCAAGTTTCAAAGAATCATCCCCTAGACAGTATCATTGGTGAGATCACCAAAGGGGTAACCACTAGAAACTCTTTAAGGAATATTTGCAATACCATGGCGTTTGTATCATTGATGATGCTATTAATGATGAATATTGGATGATTGCAATGCAAGAGGAGTTAAATCAATTTAAAAGGAACAAATTTTGGGATTTAGTTCCAAAACCTAAAAGTAACCAAATAATTGGAACTAAATGGGTGTTTAGAAACAAAATGGATGAGAATGGAATAATAGTAAGAAACAAGGCTAGACTAGTAGCTAAGGGATATAATCAAGAAGAATGAATTGATTATGATGAAACATATGCTCCCATAGCTAGATTAGAAGCCATAAGAACGCTATTAGCCTATGCATGTAAAATGAACTTTAAACTGTACCAAACGGATGTGAAAAGTGCCTTTTTAAATGGAATAATACAAGAGGAAGTGTATGTAAGCCAACCCCCTGGCTTTGTTGATAGTGAGTTCCCAAATCATGTCTATAAACTCACTAAAGCCCTCTATGGACTCAAGCAAGCTCCTAGAGCTTGGTATGAGAGGTTAAGCAATTTTCTCCTAGAGAAAGGCTTTAAAAGAGGAAAAGTTGATACAACACTTTTTACTAAAACACAAGCACACGATATCTTACTTGTTCAAATATATGTTGATGACATTATTTTTGGTGCTACTAATGAGTCTTTATGCAAGGAATTTGGTAAACTAATGTAAAATGAATTTGAAATGTCCATGATGGGAGAGCTTACCTTCTTTCTTGGACTTCAAATTAAACAATGCCAAGATGGAACCTTCATAAGCCAAACAAAGTATTGCAAGGAACTACTAAAGAAGTTTGGAATCCAAAGTGCAAAGGAAATGGCAACACCAATGAGTCCAGCCTGCTACTTGGACAAAGATGAACATGGTAAATCTATAGATGTATCCAAGTATAGAGGTATTATCGGATCCTTACTTTATCTCACTGCAAGTAGGCCAGATATAATGTTTAGTGTGTGTATGTGTGCAAGGTATCAAGCTAATCCTAAATAATCACATCTTACTGCAGTTAAAAGAATCATGAAGTATCTTTTAGGAACAAAAGAAATAGGGCTGTGGTATCCCAAGGGATCCACTTGCACATTAATAGGATATTCCGACTCTGATTTTGCTGGATGCAAGTTAGATAGGAAGAGAATAAGTGGAACATGCCATTTATTAGGAAATTCCCTAGTGTTTTGGTTTAGTAAAAAGCAAACTAGTGTGGCCTTATTCACAGTTGAAGCAGAATATGTTGCAGCTGAGAGTTATTGTGCTCAAATCCTATGGATGAAACAACAATTAGTTGACTATGGTGTTCATATAGATCATGTACCAATAAAGTGTGATAACACTAGTGCAATTAATCTAACAAAGAACCCCCATTATGCATTCAAGAACCAAGCATATTGAAATTAGGCATCATTTTATCAGGGATCATATTCAAAGTGGTGATGTTGTGATTGAACATATATATACAACCAAACAATTAGCTGATATATTCACCAAACCACTAAATAAGGAGAGTTTCTTCTTTATAAGAAGGGAACTTGGCATAATTGATCCTCAAAATAATTGATATCAGATGTTATTTTTGATAATATAGTCAATATGGCAAGCGAGGCAGCACAAGTTGCTGAAAATTATGAAGGACATGGGCAAGATGCTTTTATCTAGTCTCAGTTTAGACTAAGTGTCCTTGGGTGTCTGTAATTCCTGTTTTTTTTTATTTCAGTGTTTTGGTTGTTTTGATGTATTGCATATGCTCTGTAATGATTTATTATCAATGAATGCAAGACTGTTTTTCAGTTTGATTTCAATATTCTCCATAGTTTCTTTTTGATAATGACAAAGTGGGAGAAAGATGAACCATACAACCATTAATTCTGTCTTCCATTTACTGTAATTTTTTTTTCCTGATACCTAAGTATGAACCGCATTGAAAAGACATACTTGAACTAATAATAAATGCAAGATGACTTTTTCATGATAAGGATATGATAACACTTGATTTTTTTTGAAAGATATCAATGAGACAGGGGGAGGATGAAAATGACTCAAGAACCATGCTTACTGAATAGCTGCACTCTGATTTTTAATAACTAAGGTTAAGTATGGTAAGGTTTGTCATAATCAAAAAGGGGGAGTTTGTAAGACTAAGCCCTCATTCATGTTTTGATGTATGACAAACAAAGTGTATTTTGCATAAGATTTTTGATTTTGACTATGTACTTATTATGTGTTAAGTTACATGCAAGATCACTCATGAAAAAGATAAATCAAGGATTAAAGGATGGAAGACCAAGAACACAAAGCAATGGACAAGGACTAAAGCATCAAGCAATGGAGATCTCGTACTTTAGATGCTATTGTAAAAATAGCACATTTGATTTCTTAGGTGAAGCACTTAAATCTAAGAAGAAACTAATTTTTACAAAGGAAAATACAAGCAGACGTCCAACACTGGGATAATATAAGCGCTCGTCCAATGAGGTGAAACAAGCAGACATCCAATGAGGCAGACGTCCAATGAGGTGAAACAAGCAGACGACCAATGAAGTGAAACAAGCAGACAACCAATGAAGTAAAACAAGCAGATGTCAAATAAAGTGACAAAAGTACTCGTCTACTAAAGAGACAGAAGCACTTGTCTACTAAAGTAACAGAAGCGCGCGTCTACTAAAGTAACAAGAAGCGCTCATCTGATAAAGTACAAAATGGAGCTCGGCTACCATATGGAGCTCATATACCATATGGAGCTCATATACCATATGGAGCTCATCTACCATATGGAGCTTGTATACTAAATGGAGCTCGTCTACTAGCCCATCCGAATGTAAAATCTTAATGACTAGATGGAAACGGTTATTTTTCAAGATGGACACGAATTCTACAAGAATAATTAGAATCTTATTTCAAGAACGAGAATCAAGAAAACATATTTTGTTAAATTAGATCCAAATCCGTTTTAATTGATCCCAACGACTTTAACTTGTTTTCTATATAAAGAGGGATCAAAGGAACACTTTTCAATAACCTTACACATTCTGAAAGTAAAAATACGAAAGATTCAATAGCTTCCAAAAGTGCTTCATCTTTGAGAGAAAAGTGTGATATTACTTAGAACTTCAATTTGTATAATCAGACTTTTAGAGTCTTTCTTCTACTCAATTCTTTCTGTGAATTAGTGTGATTAAGAGAGGGTATCTCTTAAGATTGAACAAGGATAGAAGGGATCCTTGGGCATAGAAAAGCAAGTGTACTTTTTTTTTTTGGTGTGTTCTTGAGCAAAGAGGTTATCCTTGTGAATGCTGTAATTGGATATTGTAATTTCTGGTTATATTGAAGAAAACCACAGAGGTGTGGGACTGGATGTAGGCTTACCAGAGAAGGTAGCCGAATTATGATAAATCGGTTTGCGTGTTCTTCTCATCTCTAAACTCCATATACTTGTTATATGCACTTGTGTGTTGTAAATGAGTTTTAAGAATGCTTGTTAACTTGAATCTTTGATCTACAATCTGTGTTAAAATTGTTGTTCCTTCTTATAATTCTTCTTAACATCACTACTTGTTACATAACCTAATTCTTGGGAATTAAAATTGAGTGAAAACCAATTTTCTTTAAGAAAACTCTGTTTTGCTTTAAATTGTTGAAATTTTTTTAAATATCTAAATCCCCCCCCCCCCCCCCCTGAGATTGTAGCCATTACCAACATCTGCCTCTTTCCACTTTGTGAAATAATCAATGGCTACGAGCAAGAATTTGACCCGTCCCTTTGCTAGCGGAAAAGGACCAACAATATCTATCCCCCACATATCAAAGGGCCAAGAGGACATGATGTTGTGAAGCTCTTACGAGTTTGTATGCTTTACCACCGAGAGTTTTTTACATTCCTCACACCGTTGAACCCATTCTGTGCAATATGCTCTCATAGTCGACCAAAAATAACCAGCCCAGATAACCTTTTTGGTCATAGTCCTTCCCCCATTGTGCATGCCGCAAATTACCCTGTGTATCTCCACCATCACATATTCACTTTGTTCCTTAATCAGACTTTTTAACAAGGGACCAAAGAAAAGACCTTTTATACAAGTCTCCTGATATCACCGTATAAGAGCTTGCTTTCCTCCTTACCTTCCAAGCATCTTTCACATCATCCAGAGTTACAACGTTTACAATAAACTCCCAAATCGGAGTCATCCACTCCCGATTTCTTTCCTCAACCGCTAAAACTCCCCCCCCCCTAGCTCAATACTCGACTGGGATATTGTCTCTTGTATCACGTCCTATGCTGACATGTTTTCTTAGTACTGGCTAACTTTGAAAGTAAATCAGCCCGAGTATTTCTTTCTCGGGGAATATGTTCGATTTTAATGTCATCAAATTCAGAAATCAACATATTAACTTTACATAAATACCTGGTAATATGAGGTTCCTTCACCTGATATACACCTGAGATTTGTCCTGTAACAAGTTGTGAATTACTCCTGCATTTGATCAACTTCGCTCCCACCTCTTTGGCTAGTCCCAATCCCGCGATCAATGCTTCATATTCTGCTTTGTTATTCGATGCTTTAAAATGGAACTTTAATGACTATTCCAACACCACGTCCCCTGGTCCATCCAAAATTACCCTGGCACCAATTCCCTTCACATTAAAAGCTCCATCTACATATAAAATCCACGATTTCAAAATAGTATTCGACACTAGAGCCAACTCGACCACAAAGTCAGATAGACATTGGGCCTTCATCGGCCCTCTAGGCTCTTACTGTAAACCAAACTCTCATAATTCTACAGACCACGCTATCTCATCCTCCCCGCCAACTCCGGCTTTCTCAGTACCTGTTTAATTGGATGATCAGTCTTCACCACCACTTGATGACTTTGAAAGTAGGGTCTTAGACATCTATCGGTCGTAGCCAATGCAAATGCCAGCTTTTCAATCATTTGATACCTCGTTTTCGCTTCATACAAGATTCTACTGATATAGTAAATTGGGAGTTACTGTTTGTTACTTTCCTGAACAATAATCGAACTGACCAACATTTCCGTCACCGACATGTACAACATCAGTTCTTTTCCTGTATGTGGCTTGCTTAAAATAGGCGGAGAGCCAAGAAACGACTTAAAATCTTGGAAATCTAATTCACAATCGGTGTTCCATTCAAACTGTTGTGGCTTTTTTAGTAGTTTGAATAGTGGTCGAGCTTTCTCTGCAGACTTGGGTAAGAAACGAGCTAACGATGTTGACCTCTCCGCCAATCTCTGTACTTCTTTCACATTAGCGGGACTCCTCATTTCTATGATAGCACGATACTTATCCGGGTTAGCTTCGACTCCCCTGTGTGTCAGCATAACACATTGGAACTTCCCACTCCTGATTCTGAAATTCCATTTGTCCGTATTTAAACTCATATTGTGCTTCCTCAATCGGGCAAATATCTCCTCCAAGTCTGTTGCATGCCAAGAAGGTTCAGCTGACTTGATGACAATATCGTCCATATACACCTCCATGTTTCTCCCAATTTGCTTCTTGAAGTCCTTATCCATCACTCTTTGGTATGTTGTGAGACGTCACGATGTCCCATTAAAGAAAAACCCGAATTTATTAAAACCTAATCGTGATATTAGAGTTAGACGGTTACTTAAAAACAACGGAAGGAAATAAAACTTAAATATAAAACAACCATCACACACACACACATATAGACACACACACACACACAACATCTAGTGCTGTCAGGTAATCCCATCAGTAGGATGCCATATATGTACAAGCTAAAAAGTATAACAAAAATACATCAACAGGCTGAAACAAAATGCCTCACCGACTCTCAACACCCCGGTCCCTTATCAAAAGTACATCAAAAACCTGACACACACCTATAAAAACCTAAATAGATAGCACTGGCCTGTACCATCACAAACTATTACCCTCACTGTCACCCCTGAGTCTTGACGGTCCCACTACTCCTCTACTACCGCTAGGAGTGCTCCTCTCTGAAGACCTCTGGAACAGTCGTCGATAAACTCTACTGGCTCTGGATGACAACTTGGAGGACTTGGATCCTGCCGCCCTCACATCCGAAAACTTAGGTACCTCCGGGGCAAGCATAGGATCAATATATGTACAACCAGGTCCTCCTCGTGGGCTGGTGCAATCATAGGTACTGGCGCGGGTGCTGGTACTGGCTCTGGTGCCTCAACTGGTATGGGGACGGGAACTGGTACCACATCAGGCATCGGCGGTAAAGGTGCATATGGAAATCCAATCGAGAATGGGAAAGTCTGTCCCGCTCGGAAGGTCCCCACCATCCCAAATGGGGCTCCATTCCCTATTCCAGAAGTCACCGAAACGGGACCCTATATACATCAAACCGAGTGACTGGGTCCACTGGCCTCCGGTTTGCATCCACAAACTCAAACTCAAATGTCCCCGTGAGGGGAATTCCCGTCGGCTGTTCCATCTACGGATGGTCCCAATGCACCATTAGCATGACCCGGATCTAAGTACAACAGTAAAGAAAGCAAAATACAAAAGAAAGAAAAACAAGGATAAGAACCTATTTAACATCAACATGAAAAGGGTTTAGTAATATTTAAATCAATACAACACACAAAACATCCATCACCACATATCTCTGTATATAGGTATATACAACCATCCTCGAAACATATTACTTTCATCTACCCTTCACCATGATGCAATGCAATGCAATGCAATGCAATGCAATGTGTATGATAATATTATGGCCATCAATCCGGATATCCATATCTCAATCAATCAAGCGACATGTCTCCAGAGTCCCCAATGCACATCCTCATCCACGGTGAGAATGCCCATGCAAAGCAATGGCACTATAGTTACACAGTACACGTCGGTGTTGGTACCATCGCCAGGGTGCTCATGCAATGCATGAACTATAGCTGCAACTCAAATAATAAATGTCTGGGACAGTCCTGCAAATACACTGAAACACGGGAATACACCCCTTGGGAATAAATCCCTATGCATATGAAAATATCACCGACCATCTCTCGGTCATCCCCTAGTGCCTTAACCTCTCATCATTATCTCATAGATAACCTCAACCATGGTCATATCTCCTCAGTCTCATCATAATATCACAATAATTATCCTGGTTAGTCACTTTTGAGCACATGTATCATGAACCCCGCATACATCACCATAGCTTATCATGTATCAATACTTATAAAATCTCTAATCACAATTATCACATTCATAACATCATTTCCAATCATCCCCAAAATATATTAAAATAATATATAAATATAACCAATAATCAAATAATAATAATAATTCTAGGCAACTCATCAAATATCAAGCAGCATACCAATAACAGTCAAGCAGTCAAACTAGTCAACCTCAAATATAAAATATTTAACCTAACGACGATAAACCTACAATTCCAATATCATCATTGGTACCACCACATAGTCCCCAATGTGATATTGATATTGTCCGTTACTCGCTCCCTAGTAGGGTTTAGGCCACTCTACGCCGTTATTGAAATAAATGCCACTTCGCCGTTTCCGACGTTAGATGGATTCTTTCCCCCACCTGAGATGTCGTAACTAAAACCGAGACGACAAAACGAGCTCTCCCTCTATCTCTTCAATTCTGCCATGCAAGGAAACAAGGCCTCCAAGCCTCCAAAAATTCACCTGAACACCACATTGTGAAGAGTACGTTACAACGAACCCTAATATGAAGTCGGAATAGAAATCCGATAACCGAAACGAAAGATAAGTCGAATACCGATACCAATGGCATTTCGACATAAAAAGGGTAAGGATTACCTTCACTAGAGAAGAAAAGAAAGGTAGAATAGTGAAGGAGTCGTTGCCACGAGTACAACCACGTACTTTTATTTTTGCAAGTTACAGAGCCAACGCTTGAGCGCTGGAACCCTAGCGCTTGAGCGCTCCAACGCTCCTCCACGCTCGAGCGTTGGTGGTTGGTAACGCCACCGCTCATGCATCCAATCAGGTGATGCCACATAGGCCCTCTTGTGATACATGGAGTCAACACCAGAGTTGGTATGGTTGACCCTAGCACTTGAGTGTTGGGTTTGCCACGCTCGAGCATTTAGCATTGACCGAAAAACATTTTGTCGCGTTCTGGGTCCGTTCGACATCCGATTGATCCCAAATTTGAGATATAGTCTCATCAAGACCTAATAAACAACTACAAACCCTCAAAAATGTCTAATCTCATCCTTAAATCCAAATTTCTCATCTCACGCACTTACGCTCTTTTAAGCAATATACGGAAACCCTAGATTACTTTTACGTCCGATTCCACTCCAAATAGTTGTGTACTTTCCATGCAAAGGTTCCTAGACCTCAAACAAACCATTAACCATATAATCCAAGCCTTAAACCTAATCATCATACGTAAAACAAAACATAAAATCAAGATGTTACATTTCCACCCCCTTAAAAGAAATTCAGTCCTCGGAATTTACGTACCTGAAAACAAATGGGGATACTGCTGCTGCATGTCTGCCTCATGATCCTAAGTAGCATCTCCAGTAACCACATCCCATATGACCTTAACCAAGGGAATCTGTTTACCATGGAGTTCTTTAATCCTTCTATCTGCAACCTTAACCGGTAAAGCCTAATATTCTAGATTCTTTCGGAGTTGTATGGACTCAGACTCAATTACATGAGAAGGATCTAGATAATATTTCCTCAACTGAGAGACATGAAAGATATCATGAAGGATAGAAAGGTTTGGTGGTAAGGCTATGTGGTAAGCTACTGGACCAATCCGTCGAAGAATCTGAAAAGGTCCAATAAATTAGGGAGTAAGCTTTCTAGACTTTATAGCTCTGCCCATTCCAGTCTTCGGAGTGACCATCAAAAACATGTGATCACCTTCCTAAAATTCTAAGGGCCTCCTCCTTTTATCACTGTAGCCTCTGTGCCTATCGTGTGCTTCCTTCATTTTTTCTCTTATTTTCCTGACTTGTTCCGTTGTCTGCTGTACCACATCAGGACCTAACACTTGACTCTCACCAGTCTCATACCAACACAACGGAGTCCTATACTTTCTACCTTATAAAGCCTCAGACGGTGCCATCCCGATACTGCTGTGAAAACTGTTATTGTATGTGAACTCAATCAAAGGTAGGAACTCATTCCAACTACCAATATGTTCCAACACACAGACTCTTAAAAGATCCTCCAATGACTGAATTATTCTCTGACTTTCTATCCGTTTGAGGATGATAAGCCGAACTCATCCTCAACTTAGTTCCCAAAGCATTGTGTAACTGTCTCCAAAATCTAGATATAAATCTAGGATCTCGGTCGGAGACAATAGTTGATGGCACACCGTGAAACCTCGCAACTTCCTTGATATAGATCTGGGTCAACTTTTCCAAACTGTAACTCTCACCAATAGGTAAGAAGTGAGTACACTTCGTTAACCTCTCAATGATAACCCAAATCGCATCAAACTTCTTCGGAGTTCGTGGCAATCTAACCACAAAGTCCATAGCTATACTATCCCACTTCCATTTTGGGATCTCTAAGGACTGCAACAACCCAGCAGGTTTCTAATGTTCTATCTTAGCTTTCTGACAAACTAAACAAGATAAAACATACTCTGCCACTTCCTTCTTCATCTTTGGCCACCAAAACATCTTCTTCAAGTCTTGATACATCTTGTGGCTCCTGGGTGAAAACTCAGCTTACTCTTATGTGCTTCTTCTAAGATTATCTAAGCTCTAAATCCCCTGGCACACATATTCAGTCTCTAAACCTCAACACACCATCCATACCTCTACTGAAATCAGCAAACTTACCCTCATCTATGCCTCGACTCACCTCTTGTAGATATTCATCCTGAACCTGTTTAACCTTAAGATCTCTAAAAAATTCACCACTGATAGTGATCATACCTAAGCATATTCTATCCTCCGTCAAATCCATACCTAGGTTCATATCTCTAAACTATTCAATCGATTCCATTTCCTTCACCATCATTGCGGACACATGCAGAGATTTCCTACTTAGTGCATCTGTCACCACATTCGCCTTCCCATGATGGTATTGTAAATCAAATTCATAGTCCTTAATAAATTTCATCCATCTACGCTGCCTCATGTTCACCTTTTTCTGATCAAAGAAATACTTTAAACTCTTATGATC
This sequence comes from Sophora flavescens, assembly GCA_030762895.1. Lineage (NCBI taxonomy): Eukaryota > Viridiplantae > Streptophyta > Magnoliopsida > Fabales > Fabaceae > Sophora > Sophora flavescens. The sequence continues at coordinate 156,317,776 of CM061063.1, read as the reverse complement.
GCTGAACACATTAAACTTGGCTCTATAGAGATACTGTTGCCATATTTTCAATGCAAACACTATAGCTGCCAACTCCAGATCATGGGTCGGATAATTCCTTTCATGAATCCTCAACCGCCGGGAAGCATAAGCCACAACTCTTCCCTCTTGCATCAAAACACAACCCAATCCTTGATATGACACATCACAATATAGGTCAAATTGTCCTAAAGGATCTGGTAACGTCAGCACTGGAGACGTAGTCAACTTCTCCTTCAACTTCTGAAAACTCTCTTCACACTTCTCCGTCCAGACAAATGACATACCCTTTCTATTTAACAACATCATAGGCAACACAATCTTCGAAAAACCTTCTATAAACCTCCGATAATATCCAGCTAGACCTATAAAACTTTTCACCTCACTTACTGACTTAGGTCTCTCCCATCTAATCACAGCCTCCACCTTAGCTGGATCAATAGCTATCCCTTCCTTATTAATTATATGACCTAAAAAATTAACTTTCTCTAACCAAAATTCACACTTAGAAAGCTTAGCGTACAACCGCCTATCTTTCATCACTTGCAATGCAACTCTAAGATGTTCATCATGTTCTTCCCATGAACGGGAATAGATAAGGATATCATCTATGAATACCACCACAAATTTGTCGAGGAACGGTCTAAAAATCCTGTTCATGTAATCCATGAACACTGCTAGAGCATTAGTCACGCCAAAAGGCATAACCAAGTACTCGTAGTGTCCGTACCTCGTCCTGAAAGCTGTCTTAGGTATATCATCCTAATCTGATGGTATTCGGATCTAAAATCAACCTTAGAAAACACCGAAGCTCCCTTCAAATGACCCATAAGATCATCTATCCTAGGCAACGGATACTTATTCTTGATTGTCACCTTGTTCAACTACCTGTAATCCGTACACAGCCTTGCACTTCCATCATTCTTCTTCACAAACAACACTGGTGCTCCCCACGCTGAAACACTCGGTCTAATGAATTCCTTCTTCATCATATCATTCAACTGTTTCTTTAATTCAGTCAACTCTACAGGTGACATCCGATAAGGAGCTATTGATATAGGACATGTCCTTGGTTTGAGATCTATCGTGAATTCAACCTCCCTCTCTGGTGGCAAACCTGGAACATCAGAAGGGAAAACCTGAGGAAACTCTCTCACGATAGGCATAGAATCTATACTCTGAGTCTCCTTAGCTTCCACTGAGAAAAGCATCACATACTGCAGAGAATCATCATTCCTCAAAGATACTCCTTCATTGGCAGATGCCATGCTAGAAGGCTCAAGAAAAGATAAGGTCTTTCTGGAACACTCTAACACTACATGGTTAGCCGAAAGCCAAACCATGCCCAGAATAACATCTATCTGTTGCATAGGTAAACATATATGATCCATAAGGAATGCCCTATTTTTAACAACTTTAGGACACTGTAGGCAAACAAACATAGTAATCAAGGACTCGTTGGTCGGAGTAGATATCGTAAGAGTATAAGGTAACTGAGAAATGGGCAAATGTAATGATCCACACACTCATCCGAAACAAACAAATGTGTAGCACCCGAGTCAAACAACACAGACGAGAGTCTGCCAGATATTAAACACATACCTTGAATAAGATCTGCAGATTTAGTGGATTCAGCTCCTCTCACAGTAAACACCCTTCATGTGACCTGAGGTTTGGCCATCTGTCGCCCTGCTGCTGGAACTCCTCTCTCAGCTCCACCTCTGTAAGTACCGGCTCCTCTGCCTGCAGTTGTCTGCTGATGTTTTCCTCTCTGCCTGCAATCCCTAGCAAAGTGACATGATTTACCACAGATGGAACAACCAGGTCTCTCCTGACACTCTCTCATATAATGCGGACCTCCGCATCTGCAACAAATTAGGCCTCTCTACAGCTGGCCCTCTCTATCAATCGATGCTGCCGTAAGTGGTGTTGATGAAGATGTCTGGGCACTCTACGCTGGCCTAGTATAGGATCCTCTCCCACACTGAAAACCATTACCGCCTCTCCTCTGATAATCTGATCTCACAAGTCCTCCATTCCGCTGCTGCCTCTGCTCTGCAGCCTGCTGCTGATCCATACTCTCAATGGAACTGCACCTCTCCACTAACTCTGGAAAGCTCATAATATCTAAGGGCACTATAGCCCTCTTCAGCTCATGTCGTAATCCCTCCTCAAACCTACGGCACTGCTAGTCACCAACACTCATGTCGCCCTGTCGGAGGCTCATGAACTCACTCTCCTTCTCGCGTCTGACCAACCGCAGGAAGTACTTCTCAAAGAAGCAATATCTGAACAAATTCCAATTTATCAATCTACCCTCTACTTCTATCAAGCTCCTCTTGCCACTCCACCATGTCTCTGCTCCTCCTGTCAGCATGAAAGCAGCATAAGTCACCTTCCTGTCATCTTTGCACCTCATGGTATCAAAATTCTTCTCGAGCTCCTGAATCCACCACTCAGCTCGCTCTGGATCATAATCACCTCAGAACTGGGGTGGCTTCCCTCTCAGGAAGGTAGCCAACCCTGCATCCTCGACCTCAGCATCGCTCCTCATGTTCTGATGCTCCTGTAACTCTACATCCTCTGAGCATTCTGTTGCGCCTGCTACAACAATACAGATGGCAACTCGCGAATGGTATGGAGAGTCTCAGATGACTATCCTCCACCTCCAACTCCTACCTCAAACTGAGAAGTCTCGCCATCCACCCTCTTTGGGGTCCTACCACCCCGTCGTCCACTACGTCCTCGAGCTCTGCCTCGAGCCATGATCCAGATAAAAAAAATCATTAGCCCACATTAATATGACATATAATACTACATAAAATCGGAATATAAATACTATATGCCACATCAATGTATATTTTAACGTACAGACTCACTACCAAACTTCTAAGCATAGTCAATATCCGATATGGATTCAACTAAAATGGCCAGTACACCCTAACCTCACATTCTGATCAGAATTAAACTGCTCTGATACCACCAAATGAGACGTCTCGATGTCCCATTAAAGAAAAACCCAAATTTATTAAAACCTAATCGTGATATTAGCATTAGACGGTTACTTAAAAACAACGGAAGGAAATAAAACTTAAATATAAAACAACGATCACACACACACACACACACACACACACACATATATATATAGACAACATCCAGTACTGTCAGGGAATCCCCTTAGTAGTATCCCATATATGTACAAGCCAGAAAGTATAACAAAAATACATCAACAGACTGAAACAGAAATGCCTCACCAACTCTCAACACCCCAGTCCCCTCACAAAAGTACATCAAAAACCCGACACACACCTATACAAACCTAAATATATAGCACTAACTTGTACCAACACAAACTATTACCCTCGCTGTCACCCCTGAGTCTCGACGGTCCCACTACTCCTCTGTTACCACTAGAAGTGCTCCTCTCTGAAGATCTCTGGAACAGTCGTCGATAAACTCTATTGTCTCTGGATGACAACCTGGAGGACTCGAATCCAGCCGCCCACACATCCGAAAACCCAGGTACCTCCGGGGCAAGCATAAGATCAATATATGGTACAACCTGGTCCTCCTCGTGGGCTGGTGCAATCATAGGTACTGGCGAGGGTGCTGGTGCTGGCTCTGGTACCTCAACTGGTATGGGGACGGGAACTGGTACCACATCAGGCATCGGCGGCATCGACGGTAAAGGTGCATTTGGAAATCCAATCGGGAATGGGAAAGTCTGTCCCACTCGGGAGGTCCCCACCATCCCAAATGGGGCTCCATTTCCTATACAGCAAATCGAGTGACTAGGTCCACTAGCCACCCATTTGCATCCACAACTCAAACCCAAATGTCCTCATGAGGGGGGACCCCGCCTGCTGTGACATCCACGGATGGTCCCAATGCGCCATCAGCGTGATCCGGGTCTAAGTACAATAGTAAAGAAAGTAAAATACAAAAAAAGAAAAAGAAAAGAAAAAAGGGGATTAGAACCCATTTAACATCAACATGGAATGGGTTTAGTAACATTTAAATCAATACAGCACACAAAACATGCATCACCACATATCTCTGTATATAGGTATATACAACCATATCCTCGAAACATATTACTTTCCTCTACCCTTCACCATGATAAAATGCAATGCAATGTGTATGATAATATTATGGCCATCAATCCGGATATCCATATCTCAATCAATCAAGTGACTTAGCAGCCACGTTTGACTGATTCTGTATCGACTAATTCTGCGTCAACTGATTATTCCTCGGCTGATTATGCATTAACTAAATTTCCTCAGCTAAACCTGACTCGGCTACTAGTTATCAGCTACTTATCTTAGCTCAGCAATTGCATTCAGCTCATCCTAATTCAGTCGATCTTGATCCAATTGTTCTTCTCGGCTAAATAAATTAATCAGCTAATTACCCCAATCGACTATCAGCTAATCTTAATTTTTGGTGATAACAATGCCCCCTGCATCTTTTAGCTGACGACGATAAGAGGAAGGTGAAAGATGCATTATGTCCGCCGAATCCAATTGCCGATTTTGATGCCATGTCTTTACCCTATCGACTGCTCTAGTTATCAGCTGACATGATTCATCTACTTCTTTCGGGTGCCCTTGTTATCGACTATCATGACTCTATTGCATGTAGAAACTTGAATCTCCTGGAACTACTAGGTTTGCATATGGTAGGCATGATGCCTAAATGCCCCCCCCAGCTTTAACTGATTCAGTTGATGCAAGAAACTCCAACCTTCTAAAGAGACTGGGTTTACATATAGTAGCCTCATCTTATCTATTTGACACGGCTAAGTGTCACCCCATTCTATCTTTATCTGGTTGATCTTGGGAACTCCAACCTCTCGAAGACATTATGTTGACAATTAGTATACTTATGTTACCGATTTGACACATAGCTAAATATCCTTTCACCTTGTCTTGTTTAGTTTGTATCCCCTTCTTTTTCCACTGCTTGCTTATGCCTCGACTATTTCCATTCACCTTTGATGTAGGAAATGGTAAGCCGTACACTATGCGTCGGCTATTTCCACTCACCCTTTGATGTAGGAAATGGTAAGTCGTACACTGAAACCATGTTAGTGAATGCAGCTGAAAATACATCTTTATTAGTTGTCATCTTAGCTACAAACTTGTCAGCTAATAAACTTTCCACCCTTCAAAGTATTTTGGGGATGGCATTCCCTCAGGATCTTGGCTGCCATGACATTAGCTGCCTAATCACTATAATAATCGTCTGCTTCTTCAGACTTATCATAATCTTCAATGAAGATTGAATGCTGCATATATGGAATAAATCGTTCAGTCATGGAATCTTTGGTTTCCAGCTGACTCAAATTTGAAAATTCCTGGGCTAGCAACTTTTCTCTCAACTGAGGGTGCATGTTACCTACAGCTATGGCAGCGTACTCTACTTCTGGAAGTTGTGTTGTACACCTTCTTCTCTGCTTCCTGAATCTTTCTATGAAGCCAGCAGTCGTCTCATCCACTTGTTGTTTCAAATTCAACCAGTCAGCTGTTGTAACTTCAGGTTGAGGTCTATTAAACCTAACATGGAAGTACTTTTCCATGCCTACCCAATTTTGCATAGAATTAGAAAGCAAAGAGGAATACCAAGTGAATGCTATCCTGTCAATGATAAAAGGAATAGTTGCAGCTTATAGTACTCATTCAGGTTTGCCTTTCCACACTGGGCAGTAAATCTGCCAATATGCTCCATGGTAGACTTGTCATCTTGTCTCGAGAAAGTTGAGAATTCTGGGGTCTTAAACCCTTGTGGCAATGGCATCATTGTTTCCACCCATTCAGGATATGGCTTTCGACGCACAAGCCTATTTAAAGGCCTTAGTTGGATGCCAAAATACCTTCTTATAGTGTTAGCTTTCATGTTGGGATCGATCAGCTGAGGGAGAGTCAGTATAATCACAGCCGTTATCGGTTGGGCAAAGTTAGGTACCGAAGTTGGAGCAAGATCTGATTGTCTGAATGGCATTTGGTACATCGACTCTAGCATGCTTGGAATCATTGTTTGATTAGCCGCAGTAGGTGGAATTGATATCCATTGCTGCTCTGCTGCATAATCACCAAGATTCATATAATGAGCCCTGCTGATAGCTGATTGGTTAGCCGAGGTAGGTGGAATTGGATTCCATTGCTGCTCCTCAACATAATCATCAGGTGCCCTATACAAAATTCCTCTAGGAAGAATTAAACCCATACGAACATAAGGCGGTTGTTCTGGGGCAAGCTAATAGCTTGTCGTATTAGCCGAAGTAGGTGGAAACATGTTCCATGGCTGCTTTCCAACATAATTTCCAGACAACTTTGTTTGAATTGCCCCATAGCCTGTGGAAGGATACGTCATAACTCCATGCATAGTCACCTGTGAATTTTCACCAATAGCCGTAGCATTTGATATAAAACACGGCATACCAGGCTGGCCTAGTGTATTTGATGGACTTTTAGCTGAGTGAAACCGTTTGTACTGTAATATTGGTTGAGATACAATATCATTTACAACCAATTGCCCCCCAAGGTTAGCAGCATTAGGACCAGTAAGTGCATGTGTGATGGGACTTGGTTGAGGGGTCTGTTGAATCATGTTCGGCTGGCCCCCCTGAGATGGTCCTGCCTGAACATATTGATTTGGACTCGACTGCATTTGTTGTGCATCACCGGTGGATATTTGCTGCGTAGGATTCAACCATTTTGATTACCTAAAAGATAGAAGAAGTTACCGAGTTTTCTCCAAAATTCAATTCTTGTTGTTCTTGCTCCCTCACTCGAAGCACTTCGTTATGCACCATTGGTTTTACAATGTCTACCAGCTGCATATATACATGGTACATAATGTCATGTATCCCTATATCCATTGTCGGCGGATAAATGAAGTGGCCATCACCAGCAACTTATTTTGATCAGTCGTATAAGCTGCTATAGTTGAATGTCCACTAGCAGTCGACATCGATGCAGTAGACATTGATGTTTGGACTAGTTGAGTGGACAAAGTTGTTATTGATGGTTGAGAAGATGACATGCCTAAGGCAATTAAAGGTGAAGGTTCAACTGCTATACGACCGCCAATATTCTTGGTAGTTGCTTGAGACGGTTCCAGGATAAAACAATGTAATCGTGACCCGAATAGGTAAACTTCCCAATGAGTTCACCTTCTAGCAAGGTCCCACCAGGCGTGCCAATTGTTGTCTTCGTCGTGCAAATTTTGGTGCTCGGCTGATTAGCCGTTTGAACGACTAATTGTCAACCGATTCGCACTAATGACAAGGATTCCCTTTTTTGTCCAGGCGATTGCGTTGAGAAAGGGACTCTGTTTCTCAGCTATGGGTTTCTAGACTACTCCAAAAGGCCTCTAGTGTTGAAGGTGAAGTAGGAAGAAATAAAGGAAAACGATAAATGAAAGAAAAGTAAAGTAAAGAATAATTTGTTTGATTGATAGGTGGTGTCCCAAAGTAACCTGTACACTTGGTATTTATAGGCAAAATTGTAAGCCAATCTGAAGTCATTCCCACTAGCCACTATCTCCTATTTTCTAGAAACATCATGCACATCATGGCTAAACTTATACTAACACTATTATCCAAGTTCTTAATCCACCACCTCACATATTACATCATATAAGATCATGGCTAACAACATAAATATAGGTAACTACCAAGTCGACTGAGTTACAGCCCAAAAATACTTGGTCGACTAATTTATTGGTTGCCATATCAGCCGACCACGTCCTCCATAACCCTATTTTTTAGGAAATAGGTCTTCATGCACGTCCTCGACTTGCTGAGCTCACACACACACACACACACACACACACACACACACACACACACACACACACACACACACACACACACATATATATATATATATATATATATATATATATATATATGCTTAATCGACTAAGTTATGGGCCAAACGACTAACTGTCCATCAGCTGACCATGTTCTCCATATCCCTATTTTTAAGGGAGTGAGTGTTTATGCATGTTTTTGACTTGGTCAACTCATAAACTGTCATTGATTACATCTGATCAGCCTCTTTCTTCATTTTCTCCCTCCAAAACCACCTCCAACTTCATCCCAAAAATCTAGGAAAGTGGTTACCGCGCTCTGACTTGATCATTTTTATGCTATTTCCTTTTTCTAAATATAATAATAGTCTCTTGGGCCTTTAATCAACATCCACACGAGCCCAATAACAGCCTCTAAGCCCATCTAGACTTAGCAGCCACATTCGACTGATTCTCAGATCGGCGCCACTCCTGCATCGGTGATTCCCGCCTACTGAGCACGCCTCTGCTTATTCTGCATCAGCTATATTTCCTCAGCTAAACTATAACGCCTAGTTTTAATTAACACTAAATTAGATGTTTAAAATAGGGGTTTTCACAAATAATTTTTGAAATATCTCCTTTGAAAAACGAAGATTTGTATGAAGTCAGAAAAACACCTGATAAACAATTTATAATGTCAAAACTTTATCCAAACTAAACTTGGTCTCTGGTCTTACATCAACTGCCAGGGACGGAAAAATAATTAAAAGACTTCAATCATGATAAAGACATAGGAATAAATAGATACAGTAATCCCAAATTGATTTTTCATGCATACACACAATTTTCATTAATAACATATAATATTCGTAAAGTTATAAGTCAGAAAGGGCATACGGAGCTCCCTGTCGACCCCATAGCGAGATAAAGGTACATAACCACCAAAATAAAACAAAGTGTGCAAAATATCTCGAGACACAAGATCCTCCAAAGTACAAAAGTCTATACAACGCATCGTCAAGGTGAGACCCTCCAAGTTTAGGAGTCACATCCTTGATATCTATCAGATCACAGCAGACTCTCGGTCCCTCGTGAGGATAGTCATTAGAAGCAGCTACTCACATACACAAGAAGAAAAAAGAAACAACATATAGAGGTAAGTTTCTCTGCCGGGCTCATAACGTAGATATGGGTATGCTGCGACAAACAATCAATCAAGTGGATACATATATTTAAGGATACGTTCGTAAAATAAATACACAATTTTAGAAAGGGCTGATACACGAATGCATTCCTAAGACTTAGACGTAACTTTGCTCCAGGAGCCTATTGTTGTCATAATGTTCTGTCGAGATAGCATTCAGGTAATATGCGTAAACAACTCGGTGCACAAGTCCCGATTGGAGTAAGCTAACAGCCATCTCCGCGGTCCTTTCACACGAGAGTACTTAACATATGAATAATATTTAGTTCAGTGGAGTGTCAAGATAGTCATGTTGTCTATGTCTCCACCAGTGCAGTGCAGCTGTACACTGAACCATTTGCAGGATCCATGCCTGACTATCCACAAGGTCTCCGTGACTCCCACACAGTCCCCTAATATCATATAATAGGTGTTTATGCCTCCAGAACGACAACGACTATGATTAGGTTGGAATGTTGTCCGAGGACACAAGGCTGGAACTAAAAGGTCCCTAAAGTGTAGGTATCAATTTTAAAGAAAAGCTAATGTTAAGAATTGAGCTCGAATAGACCATTATCCAAATCATTCTCTTTAACTTTAATTCATTTGAAAACTTCAAAATTAATTAAAGCTTACTTAAGCTAAAATTAATTATCTTCAAGTGCAAGTACCAATAAAATGATTTAACTCGATAAATTACCATTTGACTATTTTGGTGTAAAATGTATAACAATAGTTTAAAATCGATATTTACTAACTAAAAATCATGTTTAAACCATAAATTTAAAACATCAAACGACTGAACCTTTTGAAAGCTTTTCACTTCTCAACATGGGTCTATTTGCTTCATTTCAAAATTCTCAATGTCGTATATCAAATTAAAGTCAAGCCCAAGACTTAGCGAAATATATAAACAAAGATGAACCTTGAACTAGAATTCATAAATTCAATAAAAAGAATTGATACCAACTAAATATTTCACATTCCAACATCTCCCGAATCTAAGTTCAGAAACATAATGCATTTAACAAAAGTCCCTTAACGACTTAACGATCGAACCAAGAGGCTTATATTTAGAGCCCAATTACGTGGAATTATATCCAGCACTTAACGTACGCGAGCAACAAAAATATGTAAGGTTCTTGAATTAGAACCTTACGCCAAATCAACAATTCCAACTTAGCATAATGCTAAATTTACTCCAAACAGTCACAACAAAGTATAATACAATCCTAAAATTACGCAGATAATCACAACATTAAAATATTAAACAAGCTTGCTAAAACAATTCTCAATATTCCTAAGCAGTTACTAGCCCGCATATACCCCAAACTACACCTAACATATAATCTTCCCCCATCTCTAGGGTGTTCAGAGTCATTCAGGCACTTGTCAGCTATGCAGTCAGTTCCAGTCAGAGTTCCCAGAGAGCAATTTCTGCTTCCCCAGAGCAAGCACGAACATGAACGACAAGCCAAAGAGACGATCCAAGCATGGAACCAATCAAACAATTCACATAATTAATTACTCAACATTAACACTATTGATTTAAGTCACTAACATACTTAATTTCTCAAAAACCACACTAAATTAAATCAAAACAGATTTAGGGTTTTTAGGTTCATGAGGAAAATTGGGGGAAAATCAAAGAAACAAGAGATTGACAAAATTGGTTTAGGGAAATACTTAATCATGATCCCAATTACTTAAAACACCAATTAATTTCAAAAATCAAAATCTGAAATCAAAACCTAGGGTTAGGGTTTGAGGAAAAATCGGGGGTTTTCAAAATGGAGAAAGGAAAGTGAGAAATCACTCACCCAAAGGAAGAACATGAACTTGTGGTGTTGCTAATGGCAGCAGAACGACGGTGACCGAGGCAGAGGGACTTTCTGTGACAACCAAGAGCCAAGAGAGAGAGAGAGAGACAAAGAGAGAGAGAGAGTAAGTTCAAGGGAAGAAGAAGCTAAGATGAAATCAAATGGAGGAAAACCACCATTGAAGGCGGTGGCATGGCGCTTACCATGGTGGAGGGCGTGTCTCGCACGGGCGAGATGGCAGAGGACACGTGCAGGCGAGGCTGTCTGAGTAGGGCAAACCAGACATGGTGGTTGTGCGGCTCCGAGCGGCGGTGCAGGGACGGTGGTCTCGATCTAGTCCATCAAAAGAGAAGGGAAGGAGGAGAGAAATATTGTGGGGAAGAAGAAGAAGAAGAAGAAGAAGAAGAAGAAGAAGAAGAAGAAGGAGAAGATGTGAGGATGAAGAAGAAAGAATAAAAAATAAAATGAAGAAAAGAAGGGTGAGGGTGTCGTGGGGTATCTGTGTCCAGAGAAAATATGTGCTCTTTTTTTTTCTTTTAGTTGATAGTAGGCAAAATGTGTGGTTGAGATTGAGTTTAGAAAAAAGGAAATAATATTGACCCTTGGATCTAAAAATAATGAGTGACAAATATATAATTTCAAATTTTGAATTAGAGTAAAGATTGATAGTGGAATTTATCAACCAAGAAAATCAATGATACAAAATTAATCTTCGATTACTTTTAAAGAAACATATTTTAAAATCTAAAATCAAATAGAGTAAAATATGAAAATAAATTTCTTTCAATCATACTATTTGAAATATTTTTATAAACAAATAATAATAGTGACAATATCGCAATATTATTGTCTAGCAAGCGTGTATACACTGTAGGATCGCAGTGTTAATGCACCCAATAAAAATACTTTAAAATAAGAATAAAATCAAATAAGCCAAAATACATAAAAATAAGTATTTAACTGATTGATTACACTAATTATCAAATAAACACATATACATAAAAATTGGGATGTTACAACACTATCCCTCTTACAAAAATTTCGTTCTCGAAATTTGATATATCTCTAAAGAGATACAGATACTACTCCTACGTCTACATTGGTATATCCCATGTAGTAACTCTAGCGGTGATGATCTGATGAGTGTGATTTCACCTCATATTTGCTTATCATATTGCATGCATTTTCATATAGTTGAGGCATTTTTAATTTTATTTGGGTTAGTTTTTACCTTGGAATGGGTAAGGCGGTTTTGTGGTGTTGTTTTGCAGGAATTAAGGATTAAATGCTCAGGATCAACCTTGATGGAGCTTGCATGAAGATGGAGCTTGAAAAGTGAAGAAAGTAAGCCAAACAGAGCCCATCACGGCCTAGCCGTGACAGCCATCATGGCCATGATCGAGCAAAAGCTATAAAGAAAGAAGTCTAAAGTCAGAACTGATCACGGACAGCCCGTGATGTCCATCACAGCCGTGACATGTCAGCTGAACCAGACCCTCACAGGCAGAAATGATCACGGTCTAGCCGTGATGGTGGTCACGGTCGTGACAGACCAATCAGTGAAGCAACACCCAAGGCAGAATCTGTCACGGCCGTGACGCACAATATTTGGATCTGAAGAAACTGATTTGATCTGAATTTGTGTTTGATTGGGATTCAAACTTCCCTAATCTATAAATATGGCATCTAGGCAGAGACTAAAAAAGACTTTTGAGGGGCTTTTGGCTGCTACTCTTAGGCAAATTTTTAGGATCTCTATTCTTCTTCTTCTTCTCCTCTTCTCTTAGGTTTCATTTCATGATGTTGTTAACCAAGCTTGTCATCACCATGGCAATGCTTGAGTAGTAGCTTTATTTCTAGGGATTGGGGCTATGCCCAAGATCTGATTTATGTTGTTCATTTGATGTTTTACCTTTGTTAATTTCAATTTTGCTTTAGATTTGATTTCTATTGTTTTAATTACTCGTAAATTCGGTGGCCACTTATTTGCGTGTCGTAGATATTCTAAGGAGGAACCTAGCGGTGAACTTAGGTATCGGATCTATAGAATCAGACTTAGGACTTAAATCACGAGAGTTAGAAGCGGTCCTTCGAGGATTAACGAATTGTCACGAAACTTAAAGGGTTCAATCTAAATTCAACTACCACGAGAGTAGGGGTTGGTTTAATTGGACACGGTTTTTGTAACCCGAGAGGGAGCATTAACTATTTGAGGATAAATTCGCCTTCAAAGCAATTTTGATAATTAACAAGGGATAGTCAATTTAGTAACATAAACAATCTTGTTGGTAACCCAATTCCTAGGAATCCCTTTAGATCTGAAAAACCACAAATTGATTTACTTTCTGTTTTACTTGATTGCATTCCTTATCCGATTTTCTAAGTTATCTCTTATTTCAAAAATCAAAACCTTTTCAAAATCTTTTTTTATATATAGTCCAGTTTAATCGATTTGATAATTAGTTGTGATTTGAGATCACGGTCTCTGTGGGATCGATATCTTTTTATTACTTGGCGACGAATCCGGTACACTTGCCGGAATCCAGCACATCATGATCCAAGGAAGGAAGAACAACCCTTACCTCTTGTACGGGAACTACAGCAACACACTGAACCATGAATTCCAAGAAGGCCAAGGTAATAGGAAACCCGCATCGGGGTATCCTCAGGTGCAAAAGTCTAAACTTGAGTCTCTTTTGGAAAGTTTTGTTGAAACTCAAACAAAACAAAATGAAGAGTTTAGACAATAAGGTAGGGCAGTCAATGAGGCAATAAAAGAGTTAGCATCTAAGGTAGATAACTTAGCCATCCATAATAAGATGTTAGAAACTCAGATTGCCCAACAAGCTAGTACATACTCTAGACCTAAGGGTACGTTTCCGGGACAACCCGAAGTTAATCCCAATGAACATTGTGATACTTGAGGGATGATGAGCTTGGGGTAGCTGAAAAGGATGTGGAATGTGAGGAGGACATGAGCGAAGATGAAGAGATAGAGTCAAAGTATGTCCCTCCACCACCTTACCAACCCCCAATACCTTTCCCACAAAGGTTGGTCAAGAGAAAGTAAGTAGAAATAGAAACTAAGAGCTTAATTGAGGAGCACAATGTCATGATAAAAACTAATATGCCTCCTAAACCAATAGATCCAGGTAGTTTCTCTATTGCTTGCTCAATTGGAAAAGTGAAAATAGACCAAGCCTTATGTGACTTAGGGGCTAGTGCGAGCTTGATGCCGCTTACTATCTTGGAGAGGTTGGGAACCAAGGAATTGAGTCCATCCAAATTCTCTTTACAATTTGCGGATGGCTCAACTAAAACTCCTCTAGGCATACTAGAGAATGTTCCCGTAAAGGTAGGAAATTTTTTTATTCCTACCGATTTCATGGTGTTGGATATGAATGGGAATTCTAAATTCCCCATCATTCTAGGAAGGCCTTTCTTGGCCACAGCTGGAGCGATAATAGACGTAAAGAATGGTAAACTCTCTCTGAATGTAGAGGAAGGTAGGGTAGATTTTGATTTGACTAACTCATATAACAACCTTCCTTTTGAGAGTCATGTGTGCAGGATCGATATAATGTCTCCAGAGGTGAAGGAAGAGCTTAACATGGAAGCGACTCCGAAGCTTTGCAAGACAAATGATGCACCAAATGGTGATGAAGTTGGAGTTGCTCATCATGTGGAAACAAAACTTCCGTCGGGAAGGAGTAAGGCCATGAAACTCAGTGAAAAGAGCAGAGCGAAAGCGCAATTGGCCATATGAGCAAAATCGGCTCTTTGAAGGACTCCCATGGAAGAGAAGTGTTCTTTCACTTCTAGGCCCAGTCGACTCCGGTTGATTGAAAGAAGTATGGTCAAGCTTAAGACCGTAAATAAGTGCTTCTTGGGAGGCAACCCAAGTTTTCTTTCCCTTTTCCATTTGTTTTTGAATTTTGTTTGTGAATAATTTGAGAAGATAAGAAAAGAAAGATCATTAATTGATGGATTTGCCAAGTATTTTCAGGTTATGAAAGAAGGAAGAACAAAAAGGCAAGGACAAATAAAGTCAGAAATCATCACGCACGGCCGTGATTAGCTAACCAGAGAAGACCAGAAAGGATCACGGCCCAGCCGTGACATCCATCACGGGAGTGATGAGAAGGACCCTGAAGATCAGAATGTATCACGGTCTAGCCGTGATGGAAGTCACGGCCGTGACAGGCCAACTCCTATAGACCAGAATTGATCACGGACTAGTCGTGATACACATCACGGCCATAACACATTTTCCTGCATCTCTTTGACTGGCATGTGAGCCAGCACCCTCTACCACCTCGGTGAGTTGTTCCATTTTTCTCCTCTCTCCGACTTGATTATTTACATTGGGGACAATGTAAGTTTTTAAGCTTGGGGTAGGGGTACTTTTGGAAATTTTTTTATTTTTGCATTTTTCATGTTGCATTCATATAGGCATAGTTTTACATGATCACATGATTAGATTGCCCCTTGCTTAGATTATGCATCCAATTGTGAGAACTTGGTGCCAAATAAATTGAGATAGTGAATTTTTGAACCCAATTTTTTATTCTTGTGATAAGGCTAAAAATAAAAATTCTTGAGATGATCTTTTGATAGTTGATAATTAGCATGTGGTTCCTTAGATTTGTATTTCTCATTGATTTTAAACTACTAAATGTGAGATCTTGAGCCTAAAAGGGGTACTCACTAAATCCACCCCATTCTTTGTGATAGAGTATTTTATTCCTCCTGGATTGTATTCTCTAGAACTTGACTTGAAACTGTTTTGAAACTTAAAATTTTTTGAAAACATATTTGAACATGATTGAGGCACTAGGTATTTTTCCGGTCACCTGAGCTTTGATTGATTAAATGCTACCCCTTAGTTTCCCAATTTTGATCCTAAAAGAATAAAATACTTTTCTTGGTATCTTGAAATATTTTGATGAATGATGCTTGGTATGACACCTTTTAAAGTATTGCAAAAAGGGTAAAAAGGTAGTTTGAAAAAAAATTTGTGGGATGAGAAAGTTAGAAAAATATTTCCCTTAAATTGAAAATCTCCCCTTCTCCAAAGAAATAAAATAAAGTAAAAAAAATGGAGAAGGGGATGACAAAAAGAAAGTGAGAAATAAAATAAAAAGAAAGAAAGAAAGGTGGAAAAATGAATCAAAGCACAAAAAGGTATTTTAGAAGGTGTCATGCTTTGCAATGTTTGATATTTTGTTTAGCCTTCTTGAATTTTCCTTTTATTGAATTCCCCACCTGACAACTGATCCCATGGCCCCATTACAACCAAAATAAAAGACCTCTTGATTCTTTTGTGTTTTCATTAATAAAGTAGAGATTTGGTTGATAGTCAAGCTTATGGTAGAATACCTTCCTTGAGGAAATTGAGCGAATTGTCATATATCCTTAAACACTTGAGTGAGGTTAGAAGAGTGCCCGAATCAGTGAGAATATGAATTTTGGGAACCTAAGCTTCTAATTGGACTTGAAATTGATTGTCTCTTGGTTTCTTATTTGAAAATGCCTACCACTTGGATTAGTTACTCGGGTTATTGGTTCACTATCCATGCTCAGATTGTTTATCTTGTCTGACCTTAGTGATTGCTTGAGGACAAGCAAAATCTTAAGCTTGGGGTGGTTTGATGAGTGTGATTTCACCTCATATTTGCTTATCATATTGCATGCATTTTCATATAGTCGAGGCATTTTAAATTTGATTTTGGTTAGTTTTTACCTTGGAACGGGTAAGGTGGTTTTGTGGTGTTGTTTTGCAGGAATTAAGGATTAAACGCTCAGGATCAACCTTGATGGAGCTTGCATGAAGATGAAGCTTGAAAAGTGAAGAAAATGAGTCAAACAGAGCCAATCACGACCTAGCCGTGACAGCCATCACGGCCATGATCAAGCAAAAGCTAAAAAGAAAGAAGGCTAAAGTCGGAACTGATCACGGCCAGCCCGTGATGTCCATCACGGCCGTGACATGTCAGCTGAACCAGATCCTCATAGGCAGAACTGATCACAGCCTAGCCGTGATGGTGGTCACGGCCGTGACAGACCAATTAGTGAAGCAACGCCCAAGGCAGAATCCGTCACGGCCTGGCCGTGATGGCCATCACGGTCGTGACGTGCAATATTTGGATCTAAAGAAACTGATTTGATATGAATTTGTGTTTGATTGAGATTCAAACTTCCCTAATCTATAAATATGGCATCTAGGCAGAGACTAAAAAAGACTTTTGAGGGGCTTTTGCCTGCTACTCTTAGGTAAATTTTTAGGATCTCTCTTCTTCTTCTTCTTCTTCTCTTCTCTTAGGTTTCATTTCATGACGTTGTTAACCAAGCTTGTCATCACCATGGCAATGCTTGAGTAGTAGCTTTATTTATAGGGATTGGGGCTATGCCCAAGATCTGATTTGTGTTGTTGATTTTATGTTTTACCTTTGTTAATTTCGATTTTGCTTTAGATCTGATTTCTATTGTTTTAATTACTCGTAAATTCGGTGGCCACTTATTTGCATGTCGTAGATATTCTAAGGAGGAACCTAGCGGTGAACTTAGGTATCGGATCTATAGAATCAGACTTAGGACTTAAATCACGAGAGTTAGAAGCGGTCCTTCGAGGATTAACGAATTGTCACGAAGCTTAAAGGGTTCAATCTAAATTCAACTACCACGAGAGTAGGGGTTGGTTTAATTGGGCACGGTTTTTGTAACCCGAGAGGGAGCATTAACTATTTGAGGATAAATTCGCCTTCAAAGTAATTTTGATAATTAACAAGGGGTAGTCAATTTAGTAACATAAACAATCTTGTTGTTAACCCAATTCCTAGGAATCCCTTTAGATCTGAAAAACCACAAATTGATTTACTTTCTATTTTACTTGATTGCATTCCTTATCCGATTTTCTAAGTTATCTCTTATTTCAAAAATCAAAACATTTTCAAAATCTTTTTTTTATATAGTCCAGTTTAATCGATTTGATAATTAGTTGTGATTTGAGATCACGGTCTCTGTGGGATCGATATCTTTTTATTACTTGGCGACGAATCCGGTACACTTGCCGGAATCCAGCACATCATGATCCAAGATACCTTAATTGAAGTAATCCGCTTCACTCTAAGTTCTCTCGCCATTTTGTCTTTTATCTTAATAAAGAAGCACTCATAAGACAAGTCACTTTTTAAATCCGAATTTAACATAACTAACATCCAAACCTATGATTGTTCCAATTAATTCCAACTTAAGCAACATCAACAACTAAAAACCAAATCACTCATTTCCCTAATTTCTAATATATGTACATTTCCCTTAAAAGAAAATAACTACTATAATTCACCCTAGAATTTATCCAACTTAACCTCTGGTCGCGCTGTCGCACACGCGCCAAAAAGAACGAGCGGGTTTTAAAACTGTAGTTTAGGGCGACAACTCGGATGTCGTCTCACAAGGACTCTTAAAGTGTTATTTCTCACAAAAATCAGTTTTTTTTGGGGGGGGGGGGGGGGGGGGTTTGGATTGGGATGCAAATAAAGAAATTAAAACAATGCAAACAGAGCAATAAAACAAGGCAATTCAAAGAGATTGTCAAATAGCTAAAAACCGATTAATCTATTGTTCTCGATTTCCCAACTATCATAGGTTCATGCAATTTCCAAGCCCTAAGCAGATTCTAATCCCCTCCCGGTTGTAGCAACAATTTACAAGCGAAACCACTACTACAGATACATGTCCCTATTCCCGAATTAGCAAACGGGGTTAAGCCCTTCGTGAACTAAGCGAACACGAAACGTACACACGCGAATTAAGCAGACGCGATTAATTATAGGAACATAATATCACCGGAAATAAATCAACACAACACAATATACTCCTGAATTAAGCAAACAGAAATATAAAGCATGGCATTGAAAAGGGAAAAGCATGCAAAACAGGAAATACAAGAACCTCAAGTATAGTGGAAATCGATTACAATAGATTAATCCTAGAAACTTAGTTCTCCATGTAAAAAACGAAAACACAAAAAAAAAAAAATGTAAACAGAAAAATGGAGAAGCAAAAGTTCCTTCAAGCTGTCCAGAATGGCAATTTATACTATCCAGAAATTAAGTCCACTCGCGAGGCGAGCACCCCTTCGCGAGGCGAATATTGTGAAAAGTCAGCAACGTTTGGTCTTCTCGCGGGGCGAAGGACTACTCGCGAGGCGAGACTCTTCAAGTTCCAAACTGTCACAGCCGTGACCTTTAGCATGGTTAAACCGTGATAGCTTCTGGTCTTCCAGGGTTGGATTACTCGCGAGGCGAGCCAAGTGTTCGCGAGGCGACACAGAAACCTTGCATTTTCCTGGAACAGACAGCCTTCAGGGTCGCGAGGCGAAGAGCTGTTCGCGGGGCGAACTAGAGAGGATGACATTTTCACTTTTCTGTTGGCTTTCAGGTTCGCGAGACGAAGTAACTCTCGCGAGGCGAACCCCCTGTTCTTTATTCTCTTGACTTCCAACTTAACCCGAAAACAAAGACACAACTATAAGTGCATTATTTGACTCAAAACTACCTAAATTAACCCAAAACTACTTTAGAGACTCAAAACCTTGCTTGAGGACAATCTAATCTAATTTGGGTGAAAATAGGATATAATTTGCACAAAACCCTGGTCATACTAGCCATAAAACTAGATGAGCCAGAGGCTTATCAAAATACCCCAAACTTAAACTTTGCTTGTCCCCAAGCAAACTAGAACTCAAAAACTTAAAAAGACTCAAGACATGGCAAGATTAAGGATTCAATCAAATTCGCACAAATTTCAAGCAATTCATCAAAACAGTTTTTCTTCAATGTTCCCCCTTTCCAAACAAAGCAATCCCCACATTCATTCATTCCAAACAATTGAGAATTTCATCATTCAAACAATCATTAATCTAAGCAGGGGATCCAAGTTACACACAAGAGGGAGATCACCAAATTCAAACAACTGTCTTCCTCACAAGGACATTTAGTGTTCACTCATTCGCTCAGTTGGTGTCAGGCTATCAACAATTCACTCAATTTTCACTTTTAAGAGCACTTCCCATAAATTTGATTTTCATCTCAAAATGATTCCCACAGAAAACATGCAAGCAACATCAGAAGGTCTTTTATGGGTTGTAATGGGGCCTGGCTAAGGTTAGGATATACAAAGGTACTAGGCTGAAGACCCTAGGAACTAAAAGAGCATGAAACACTTCAAAACATTGAAATTCCACTCAAGTTCCTTTTCTCATTCATCTTTTTGCCTTGGGTGACTACAGCCTTGTTATTTCAACACTTTTTATTTTTTATTGTTTTTTTTTTCATTTTTTTTTTCTACAAGCCTTTGGCTCCAACCTTTTTATTGTATTATTTTTTTCTCAATCCCAAACAACACATTACACCTTGCAGCCACCCCAAACTTAATTTCTTGCACCCTTTCTCTTTCTAAGATTCCATGCTCTTCTAATCCTAAGATCGGGTTAACATGGTTTTTCAGATTTTAGGCTCATAACATAAGGTTATCAAGAACAATAAGCTAATTAGGCTCAATGGGGCTAACTAAGGAATATGCATTAGGAATTGGTTATTTTAGGCTAAGTAGCTATTTACAAAGAAAATGCCTAAATCATCTGAAGCAAACACATAATCATGCAAATCAAAAAGAGATTCAAGCAAATTCAGGAAAATGCAACTTAAAAAGTGAGTCTCACACAGTCAAAAACATGTTGGAGGCTCAAAACCTCACCTGGACATTTATGCAAATTGTTTGACAGAGATTCTATCCCTAGTGTGTGCTTCCTATCACCCCAAACTTATCATAAATCATGCCATCATAACAAAATCTCAAAGTTTAGTTTTCAATCACATGGGGATCACTTTTCAAAAACAAAAATATTTTTTTTTTCAGCCTAGGGGGAATCATCACATAAATCATGCAATCAATCTGTGCAAAATCAATCAAAATCCAATAAACTTGCCAACAAAAGACTCAACACAATTCCTGAGCTTCTCAAATTATTCAGGAGCTTTATTAAAAGAAAAAACAAGATAAAAGAAAACAAGATAAACTAACTACAACTAGTTCCCTCCCCCACACTTAGAATATACATTGTCCCCAATGAAACAACATAACAATAAAATCAGAGTGAGGGAAAGGAAAGGGAACTCCCTGATCAAGTGGCAGTGTAGGAGCTTCCGCCTGGATCCCATTTCTTTGAGCCTAAGGCCAAAGAGGTAGAGTTCATTCCATGGTCCCATAACTTGCATCCTTGATATATGAGTAAACACTTGACAATGATGGTGACCTTGCTCAATGCGGCGGACTCATCACCTCCTCTTGGGTCAAAGACGACCGCTTCATCAACAAAGTC
The DNA here is from genome assembly GCA_030762895.1 of Sophora flavescens. Taxonomy (NCBI): domain Eukaryota; kingdom Viridiplantae; phylum Streptophyta; class Magnoliopsida; order Fabales; family Fabaceae; genus Sophora; species Sophora flavescens. The sequence goes on along the minus strand of CM061063.1, from coordinate 156,296,568 downwards.
CTCCCAATAAAATTTTACTTCAATCCCTCAAACTATCCATGGTGCAAAATCCATTTCCTCTGGTGGCTTCGCAGGGGGAGGTGGCAGATAGGTAGGGGGGCCTCCGGTGCTGCTTCATCTTCTGCACGTTCCTCATGCACTTCATTGCCTAATCCATCACCCGCTAAACATGCAAAGCAATCTCAGACACACCACACAATGGTTAGTGTTAGTACAATCGGGCAAGAAAAAAAATCATCAAAGCCGTAATTAAATGTAAATTCAGAAACCAAGTCATCACAGGTATCATCAATAAGCTCAGAGAGCAACTCCAATTGGAAAACAGAGTGCTCGTCCAGGGGCTGCTTCATAGTATCAAAGATTTTAAACCTCGCCACTATATCACCAAACTCCATAGACATGGTCCCATCATCAACATCAATTTTAGTCTTGGCTGTCTTCATGAATGGTCTGCCCAGGATTATTGGTGATCTACTGGAATTTTTCTCTCCTGCCATGTCCAGGATGTAGAAATCAGCCGGGAAGATCAAATCATCAACTTGCACCAGCACATCTTCTACCAGTCCCATGGGGCGGGCACTGGTCCTGTTAGCCAACTGGATGGTAATACCATATATCTTGCAAGGGCCCAAGATCAAGGTTATTAAAGATGGAGGTAGGCATGACATTTATGGAGGCTCCCAAATCCAACATGCAATTTTCAAATCTTCTATCCCCAATAGTGCATGGAATCGTAAATGTGCCCGGATCCTTGCACTTCTGTGGTAGTGCCTGAGTAGGGGTTAAAGCAGCAACTCTTTCTGGTGCAGGCCTAGACTGGATAAGAGTTGAGACATTTCTTCCCAAATCAACCCTCTCATTATTCTTCATCTTCCTCTTGTTGGTGCATAGATCCTTCAGAAATTTGGCATACTTGGGCACCTGCTTGATCACATCTAGAAGGGGAATATTCACAGCTACTTTTCTGAACACATCTAAAATCTCCCTTTCTTTGTCTTCACCACCAATCTTCTTATTTTTCTGTAATCTGTGTGGGAATGGGAGTGGTGGTCTGTACACTTTCTCGACTTCAACTTCAACAGTAGGTTCAGGAGTTACCTCAATAGTTTCTTCATCCTTTCCGGAGGTGGCCTCAACAACTTTTCCAGATCTCAGAGATATGGCACTCACATTAGGGTTCGAGGCATTGGGATTTATCACTGGTTGAGCCGGCAGCTGGGTTGTCCCTTGAGCTTGCTGTATGTTATTCATGGTTGTGGCCAGCTGTCCAATTTGTGTCCTCAAATCTTGAATGCTAGCATCTGTTCGCTGCTGATACTGTGCCTGTGAGGCCTGGAACTGTGCCTGGAACTGTCCCATTTGCTCCTGGAAAAGTGTAGTCATTTGTGCATTCAATTGTGAAGTCATTTGCTTGCACATGTCTTCCAGTGAAGGTCCAGAAGGTGCAGAAGTGGTCACTTGAGGAGGATTCTGAGGTGCTGCCATCGGTTGTTGTTGGGATGAGTTCCCATACCGCAGATTAGGATGATTCCTCCAATTGGGATGGTACCTATTGGTAGAAAGGTCTGGAGTGCTGTACTGATTCTGACTGTTTCCTTGATTATATGGATTAACTGCATAAGCTTGAGACACTTCACTGACAAACTCTTCTCTCTGGATGGGGCATGGATCATATGGGTGCTCAGGTGAATTGCATATGCCACATAACTTTGCAGGCTGAACCTTGTCTATTGCCAATTGCCTTACAAAAGAAGTGAGCTCATCCAATCTATTCTCAAGGGCGGCCTGGTTGGAAGACGAACTATGGACCTCATGCACACCTCTTGTCTCAACTGAATTTCTTCTGGTAGTAAACTGCTGGGAATTCAGTGACATATTCTCAATGAGTTGCTTGGCAGCAGCTGGGGTCTTATCAACAAGCGCTCCCCCACTAGCAGCATCCAAAAGATTCCTATCCATCGGCAGTAATCCTTCATAAAAGTACTGGATGAGAAGCTGTTCAGAAATCTGATGCTGGGGGCAACTGGATACCAAATGCTTGAATCTTTCCCAATATTCAGCTAGTGACTCATTCCCTTGCCTGATACCACATATCTCCTTCCTTATTGACGCAGCTCTTGAAGCAGGAAAATATCTTTCTAGGAAAACCCTCTTCAAATCATTCCAAGTGGTGATAGAGTTGGGCTCAAGATACAACAACCAATCCTTTGCAGCTCCCTGGAGTGAGAACGGAAAAGCCTTCTGTTTGATGCTATCCTCAGTTACTCCCTCTGATCTCGAGGTTGTGGAGCAGACAACTTGGAATTCCTTCAAGTGCTTGTGTGGATCCTCACCTGCAAGACCATTAAACTTTGGCAACAAGTGAATGAAACCAGATTTTAGTTCAAAAGGAGTATCAGCACCAGGATATGAAATACACAATCCATTATAGTTAACATCAGGGGCAGCAAGCTGTCTTAATGTCCTCTGGTCTCCCATGTTTTCAAAAACAGTTTTGGAATTAGAATCACTACTAGTGCTAGCCCGAAATTCTCTACGGAGTGTGTGCAGTCTTTCAATTTCCGGATCAAATTCACACAATTCAGTGCAATTAGACCTAGTAGCCAGACCAATTCAAAACAAAAACAGAAAATAAAAGAAAGAAAAGAAAGGGAAAAAAATGGAAAAATAACAAATAAGAGTCCCCGGCAACGGCGCCAATTTTTGGTCGCGCTGTCGCACACGCGCCAAAAAGAACGAGCGGGTTTTAAAACTGTAGTTTAGGGCGACAACTCGGATGTCGTCTAACAAGGACTCTTAAAGTGTTATTTCTCACAAAAATCAGTTTTGGGGGGGGGTTGGATTGGGATGAAAATAAAGAAATTAAAACAATGCAAACAGAGCAATAAAACAAGGCAATTCAAAGAGATTGTCAAATAGCTAAAAACCGATTAATCTATTGTTCTCGATTTCCCAACTATCATAGGTTCATGCAATTTCCAAGCCCTAAGCAGATTCTAATCCCCTCCCGGTTGTAGCAACAATTTACAAGCGAAACCACTACTACAGATACATGTCCCTATTCCCGAATTAGCAAACGGGGTTAAGCCTTTCGTGAACTAAGCGAACACAAAACGTACACACGCGAATTAAGCAGACGCGATTAATTATAGGAACATAATATCACCGGAAATAAATCAACACAACACAATATACTCCTGAATTAAGCAAACAGAAATATAAAGCATGGCATTGAAAAGGGAAAAGCATGCAAAACAGGAAATACAAGAACCTCAAGTATAGTGGAAATCGATTACAATAGATTAATCCTAGAAACTTAGTTCTCCATGTAAAAAACGAAAACACAAAAAAAAAATGTAAACAGAAAAATGGAGAAGCAAAAGTTCCTTCAAGCTGTCCAGAATGGCAATTTATACTATCCAGAAATTAAGTCCACTCGCGAGGCGAGCACCCCTTCGTGAGGCGAATATTGTGAAAAGTCAGCAACGTTTGGTCTTCTCGCGGGGCGAAGGACTACTCGCGAGGCGAGACTCTTCAAGTTCCAAACTGTCACAGCCGTGACCTTTAGCATGGTTAAACCGTGATAGCTTCTGGTCTTCCAGGGTTGGATTACTCGAGAGGCGAGCCAAGTGTTCGCGAGGCGTGATGAGTGTGATTCCACATCATCTTTGTCTATCATTTTGCATGCATTTTCATGTAGTTTAGGCATATTTTTATTAGATTTTAGGTTAATTTTCCTTTGGAACGGGTAAGGCGGTTTTTCGTGTGTTGTTTTGCAGATATCAAGGGTAAATTGCTCAAGATCAACCATGATGAAGTTTGGAAGAAGATGGAGCTTTAAAACTGAAGAAAATGAGCCAAACAGAGCCCATCACGGCCTAGCCGTGATGCCCATCACGGCCATGATCGAGCAAAACTGAAAAAGAAGAAAGGCTGAAGTCAGAGTCTGTCACGGCCTGGCCGTGATGGCCATCACGGCCGTGACGCGCATTACTTGGACCTGAAGAAACCGAAATAGATCAGATTTTGAGTTGGTTTGGGACTCTAACTTCCCCATTTCTATAAATATGGACCAAGGCATCAGAGATGGGGATCGAAATATACAATAACACATTAGGGGCTACTACTCTAGGCTTAGATCTCTCTTCTCCTCTTCTCTTTTCTTCTCTGATTTTTGTATATTCATGCTATTTGTAATCATGCTTGTCATCTCCATGGCAAGACGTGAGTAGTAGCATAGTTTCTAGGGGTTAGGGCTCTGCCCAAGTTTGTTTATGATGTAAATTTGATGTAAACTCTTTGTTGATTACGATTTGCTTTAGATCTGATTTCTAGTGTGTAAATCACTCATAAATTTCGGCAACCGTTATTTGCGTGACATAGACGTCCTAAGGAGGAACCTAGCGGTGAACTTAGGATTTCTAGGGTGTTTCACTCGTAAAGCCCCGTGAGCCAATAGTTTGTGAGATGTGAATGATCTAAGGAGGAACCTAGCGGTGAACTTAGGTTATTTGCATGACTTAGACATTATAAGGAGGAACCTAGCGGTGAACTTAGGTGTCGGACCTATAGAAGTCAGACTTGGGACTGAAATCACGAGAGTTAGAAGCCGTCCCTCGAGGAGCAACGAGTTGTCACGAAACGCAAAGGGTCCAATCTGGGATCGACTACCACGAGAGTAGGGGTCGGGTCAATTGGGCACGGCTTTTGTAACCCGAGAGGGAGCTTAAGCTATCAGAGGATAAACTCGCCTTCAAGGCAATTTCGGTAATCAACAAGGGTAATCAACTTCATAACGTAAACGATCTTGTGGTAACCTAAATCCCTAGGAATCCATTTAAATCGAAAACCCCAAAAACATTTGTTTTCTGTTTGTTTATCATTCAATTTCAAATTCAAAATCCTTTTTTTTTCAAAACCATCTAAAAAGTCCAGAACTAATCGATTCGAAAACCGACTGCGATTCGAGAACACAGTCTCTGTGGGTTCGATATCTTTTATTACTTGACGGCAGTCCGGTAAACTTGCCGGAATCGCACGTGCATCCGCACGACATCAAGTTTTTGGCGCCGTTGCCGGGGACTGTGCCTTTTCGAATTTCTATTAGTTTTTAAATTGATTTTTCTGGACCCTTTTCTTTTTATTTGATTTTTATTTCTGTAATTTAAAAAAAAAAAAAAAAATCAAAAATTTCTTTTCCTTCTATTGTATCCATCTCTCTGTGTGTTATATGCAAAGATCTCTAAGTCTTGGGAGCCTTAGTGAGATTGATCCGGAGATCGAGAGGACCTTCCACAGACGTAGAAGACTACAAAGAGAGGGAGAAAGGTTGAGTCCCGTTCCATTCATGGCGAATCAACCGGATACAAAGCCTTTGAAGGACTACGCAGCCCCTAATGCGAGAGGCTTGCGAACTGGGATTGCAAGGCCAGAGATTGAGGCGGAAAACTATACCATACCGCCCATGTTAATCAACATGATTAGGCAACATCAATTCGGAGGATTGCCTTCGGAGGACCCGACCGATCATATAGAAACATTCTTAGAGTTCACCGACGCAATCCGGATTCATGGAGCCTCAGTCGATGTTGTACGTTTGAGACTGTTCCCCTCATCTCTCACTGGAAAGGCGAAGGCCTGGCTAAAGCAAATCCCCGCTAACACCTTGACTACTTGGGACCAACTGGAGCAGGCGTTCTTGGAGAAATTCTTCCCTCCATCCAAGACGGCCTACATAAGAACCCGGATCACCGGCTTCTTCCAGAAAGACGGAGAATCATTATCGGAAGCTTGGGATCGATACAAGGGACTGCTGGAGTCGTGCCCACATCACGGACTCGAGAGGTGGTTAATAGTGCACACCTTCTATAACGGATTGGACTACTCTTCGAAGGTGTCACTAGATTCTGCAGCCGGTGGAGCGTTTATGAATAGGCCTCTCACTGAGGCATTCAACATCATCGAGAATGTCGCCACCAACTACCACCAATGGGGATCCGAAAGAGGTAATAACCCGAACAAGATTTCGGGGGGTAAGTTTGAGGTAAATAGCACAGATCTTATTATGTCAAAGATAGACTCACTTAATAAACGTTTTGATCGGCTTGAAAGAGCTAATGTGAGTGCATTAGGTGCTACTAACCTTGTTTGTGAGATTTGTGGAATGCAGGGACATGACATGATGGAATGCCCTCGTGGCATCGCACATGGATCCGGCGCTTCGGGTGAGCAAGTAAACTCTTGTAACAACTACTATGATACGAACCCGAAGCTGCCCAACTATGCTCCCCCAAATCCCTACAACCAAAGAAGAAACAACCCTTACCTCTCCTACGGCAACTACAGCAACACGCTTAATCATGAGTTCCAAGAAGGTCAAGGTAATAAGAGAGCAACGCCGGGGTATCCTCAGGTACAAAGATCTAAACTCGAGACTTTATTTGAAAGTTTTGTCGAAACTCAGACAAAACAGAATGAGGAGTTTAGACAACAAGGAAGGGCAGTGAGTGAGGCAATAAAGGATCTAGCATCTAAGGTACACAACTTAGCAACTCATAACAAGATGCTAGAAACCCAGATTGCCCAACAAGCCAGTACGTACTCGAGACCTAAGGGTGCATTCCCGGGGCAACCCGAAGCAAATCCCAATGAGCATTGCAATGTCATACACTTGAGGGATAATAAGCTTGGGGTGGGGGTAGCTGAAATGGACGTGGAACCGGAGGAGGACACGAGCGAAAAGGAAGAGTCAGAACCAAAATACGTCCCTCCACCACCGTACCAACCCCCGATACCTTTCCCACAAAGGTTGGTCAGGAAAAAGCAAGTAGATGTAGAGACTAAAATGCCTACTAAACTGAAAGACCCAGGTAGTTTCTCCATCTCTTGCTCGATTGAAAAAGTGGAAATAGACCGAGCCTTGTGTGACTTAGGGGCTAGTGCAAGCTTGATGCCCCTCACTATCATGGAAAGGTTGGAAATCAAAAAGTTGAGTCCGTTCAAATTCTCCTTACAATTTGCGGATGGCTCAACTAGGACTCCTCTAGGCATACTAGAGAATGTCCCTGTGAAGGTAGGGAAATTCTTCATCCCTACCGACTTCCTGGTGTTAGACATGAAAGGGAATTCTGAATTCCCCATCATTTTAGGAAGGCCATTCTTGGCAACTGCTGGAGCAGTAATAGACGTAAGGAATGGGAAGCTCTCTCTAACTGTAGAGGAAGGTAGGATCGATTTTCAATTGACTAACTCTGATAACAACCTTCCTTTTGAGAGCCATGTGTGCAGAATTGATACAACGTCTCCAGTGGTAAAAGAAGAACTGAACATGGAAGCAACTCCGAAGGTATGCATGGCTAATGATGCACCCAGCAGGTGATGGAAGTGGAGTTGCTGTCCATATTGAAACAAAACTTCCTTCGGAAGGAAGGAAGGCTAGGAAGCTCCGAGAAAAAAGAGCGAAGCGGAAGCATTATTGGCCGTATGAGCAGAAACGGCTATTTGAAGGAGCTCCTTGGAAGAAAAGTGTGCCTGCACATCTACGCCCAGCCGACCCCGGTTGATCGAAGGAAGTTTGGTCAAGCTTAAGACCATAAATAAGCGCTTCTTGGGAGGCAACCCAAGTTTTCTTTCCCTTTTTCCTTTTGTTTTTGAATTAACCTCTTGAATAATTTGAGAAGATCAAGAGGCAAAAATATCATTAATAGGTTTGTCTAGTGTTTTCAGGTTGAGAAAGAGAAGAAGAGCATAAAAAAAATAAAGTCAGAGGCCATCACGCCCTGGCCGTGACAGTGGTCACGGCCGTGATGAACTAAACAAGAGCACAGAAAGGAACACGGCCCAGCCGTGACAACCATCACGGGCGTGATGAGTAGGATGCCAAAGCCAGAGAGCATCACGGCCTAGCCGTGATGTAGATCACGGCCGTGACAGGGCAACTCCTGAGGACCAGAAACGATCACGGCCTGCCCGTGATGAGCCTCACGGCCGTGATACAATTTCTACCCAAGTTTTGACTGGAATGCAAGCCAACACCCGTTACCAACTCGGTAAGTTGTTCCATTTTTTCTCCTCTCTCCGACTTGATTATTTACATTGGAGACAATGTAAGTAATCAAGCTTGGGGTAGGGGTATTTATTTTTGCATTTGCATTGTTGCATTCATATTGCATTCTCATAGGCATAGATTGGTATGATCACATTCTCTAGATTGCCCCTCACTTAGAACATGCATCCGATTGTGAGAACTTGGTGCCAAATGAATTGAGATAGTGAATTTTGAACCCAATTTTTCATTATTCTAGTGATATGGCTAAAAATGAAATTTCTTGAGATAGTCATTTGATAGTTGATAATTAGCATGTGGTTCCTTACACTTGTATACCTCACTGATTTTTGAACTACTAAATGTAAGATTTTGAGCCAAATAGGGGTATTCACTAAATCTACCTCATTTCTTGTGATAGAGTGATTTAATTCCTCATGGACTGTATTTTCTAGAACTTGACTTGAAACCATTTCAAAACTTAAAAATTTCTGAAAACATTTTTGAATATGATTGAGGCACTAGGTATTTTTCCGGCCTCCCGAGCTTTGAATGATAAATGCTACCCCTTAGTTGCCCAATTTTGAGCCTAAAGAAAAAAAATACTTTTCTTGGTACCATGAATTAATTTGATGAATAATGCTTTGTGTGGCACCTTTTAAAGTATTACAAAAAGGGCAAAATGGTAGTTGGAAAAAGAATGGGATGAAAATATTTCTCTTGAGCTAAAAAGCTCCCCTTCTCCAAACAAGTAAAAATGAAATAAACAGAAAAAAAAAATGGAGAAGGGGATGACAAAGAAAGTGAGAAATGAAAAGAAAAGAAAAAAAAAAAAAAGAAGGAAGAAAGGTGGAAAAGTAAACCAAAGCCCAAAAAGGGGTATTTTAGAAGGTGTCATGCTTTGTAATGTTTGATAATCTATCTAGCCTTCTTGAAAATTCCCTCTCTTTGATTTTCCCACCTTACAATAAATCCCATGGCCACATTACAACCAAAGGAAAAGACCTCTTGATTCTTAAGTGTTTTCTTAAATAAAGTAGAGATTTGGTTAATAGTCAAGCCTATGGTAAAATACTTTACTTGAGGAAATGGAGTGAATTGTCATAAACCCTAAAACACTTGAGTGAGGTGAGATGAGTGCCCGAATCAGTGAGGACATGAACTTGAAGAACCTAAGCTTCTAATTGGACTTGAACTTGATTATCTCTTGAGTGCTTATTAAAAATGCCTATTACTTGGATTAGCTTCTAGGGTTCTTGGTTCACTATCATGCTTTGAATGATTTATATCTTATGGCCTGAGTAATTGCTTGAGGACAAGCAAAGTTTTAAGCTTGGGGTGATTTGATGAGTGTGATTCCACATCATCTTTGTCTATCATTTTGCATGCATTTTCATGTAGTTTAGGCATATTTTTATTAGATTTTAGGTTAATTTTCCTTTGGAACGGGTAAGGCGGTTTTTCGTGTGTTGTTTTGCAGATATCAAGGGTAAATTGCTCAAGATCAACCATGATGAAGTTTGGAAGAAGATGGAGCTTTAAAACTGAAGAAAATGAGCCAAACAGAGCCCATCACGGCCTAGCCGTGATGCCCATCACGGCCATGATCGAGCAAAACTGAAAAAGAAGAAAGGTGAAGTCGAGTCATCACGGCCTGGCCGTGATGGCCATCACGTGCCGTGACGACGCGCATTACTTGGACCTGAAGAAACCGAAATAGATCAGATTTTGAGTTGGTTTGGGACTCTAACTTCCCCATTTCTATAAATATGGACCAAGGCATCAGAGATGGGGATCGAAATATACAATAACACATTAGGGGCTACTACTCTAGGCTTAGATCTCTCTTCTCCTCTTCTCTTTTCTTCTCTGATTTTTGTATATTCATGCTATTTGTAATCATGCTTGTCATCTCCATGGCAAGACGTGAGTAGTAGCATAGTTTCTAGGGGTTAGGGCTCTGCCCAAGTTTGTTTATGATGTAAATTTGATGTAAACTCTTTGTTGATTACGATTTGCTTTAGATCTGATTTCTAGTGTGTAAATCACTCATAAATTTCGGCAACCGTTATTTGCGTGACATAGACGTCCTAAGGAGGAACCTAGCGGTGAACTTAGGATTTCTAGGGTGTTTCACTCGTAAAGCCCGGCAGCCAATAGTTTGTGAGATGTGAATGATCTAAGGAGGAACCTAGCGGTGAACTTAGGTTATTTGCATGACTTAGACATTATAAGGAGGAACCTAGCGGTGAACTTAGGTGTCGGACCTATAGAAGTCAGACTTGGGACTGAAATCACGAGAGTTAGAAGCCGTCCCTCGAGGAGCAACGAGTTGTCACGAAACGCAAAGGGTCCAATCTGGGATCGACTACCACGAGAGTAGGGGTCGGGTCAATTGGGCACGGCTTTTGTAACCCGAGAGGGAGCTTAAGCTATCAGAGGATAATCTCGCCTTCAAGGCAATTTCGGTAATCAACAAGGGTAATCAACTTCATAACGTAAACGATCTTGTGGTAACCTAAATCCCTAGGAATCCATTTAAATCGAAAACCCCAAAAACATTTGTTTTCTGTTTGTTTATCATTCAATTTCAAATTCAAAATCCTTTTTTTTCAAAACCATCTAAAAAGTCCAGAACTAATCGATTCGAAAACCGACTGCGATTCGAGAACACAGTCTCTGTGGGTTCGATATCTTTTATTACTTGACGGCAGTCCGGTAAACTTGCCGGAATCGCACGTGCATCCGCACGACATCAAGGCGACACAGAAACCTTGCATTTTCCTGGAACAGTCAGCCTTCAGGGTCGCGAGGCGAAGAGCTGTTCGCGGGGCGAACTAGAGAGGATGACATTTTCACTGTTCTGTTGGCTTTCAGGTTCGCGAGGCGAACCCCCTGTTCTTTATTCTCTTGACTTCCAACTTAACCTGAAAACAAAGACACAACTATAAGTGCATTATTTGACTCAAAACTGCCTAAATTAACCCAAAACTACTTTAGAGACTCAAAACCTTGCTTGAGGACAATCTAATCTAATTTTGGTGAAAATAGGATATAATTTGCACAAAACCCTGGTCATACTAGCCATAAAACTAGATGAGCCAGAGGCTTATCAAACTCCAAACTTAAAGTCCTTCTAAATTCGAATTTGATATCACAAACAATTAAAACTAACACATTTCCATCAATCGTTAATTATTACTTAAAGTCATCTAATTTGACCAAAGTGGTATCTTTAACATCAAGTTGACGCTCAACATTTTATATACGTCACAAGTCACCATAATTTGGAGACCCTACAATATATTCAAACTTAACTCCTCACTTAATAACTATACTTTGATTCCTGTGGATAAAATTCATCCACTAGGACTTAACTCATATATCCATAAAATCCATTCTTCCATGATGACCAGAATTTAACCATCATTAAACAACTATCGTAATTAATCCATCCAGGTATTTATCTAAGATTGACATTGCCTGATACTCTTTCAGTACGGGCTAAGGCACAGACAGCTCTAAAAGTAGAAAAGGATATTACCAATCAAAGGTAAAAATTAACTCTGACATGTCTTTTTGGTCAGCATGGAGCAAACATGAAAGAGACAAACATAATCATGGCAATCATTTAGCACAACATCATCAAATTGAGTTTTATTACATAAACCACATAATTCACCAAAATTCTAACTAAACAATTCATACAATTCACATAGGTTAAATAAAACAATTATGAGCAATTTATAATAATAACAAACTTCATATAATTTATCTCATGCTTTTTCCTAATCATATACCCCAAGACCCGCATTAATCTCAGTTCTCGGAATCTTTCAACACAGACACTCGGTAGGTCGTTCAATGATTGAATTATCTGCTCAGACTGTCCATCAGTCTAAAGATTATAAACTCGACTCATTCTCAACTTCGTCTCTAAGGCTTCATGCCAACTTTGTTCAAAATCGAGATTTAGACCTTGTATCTCAATTCGAAATGATACTGGAAGGTACTCCAAAAGTTTTTGTATTATAAAAGGTTTGATAAAACATTTATCATACTATGAAAAGAACAGACGTATATGACACTTTAAAAAAGAAGTTTGAGACTGGTCAACAAGTAACAGATCCCAGCAAACAAATGATGATACAATGTTTTTAGAAATTTGAAGAGAGACTTTTCAAAAAGAATTTCAATTCTTTACTTTCACAAGAAGTACAAAAAGAATCTACTAAATAGAAGGTGTTGGTACCAAAGTAGTTTTGGATTTAATAATTTCTAAGTTTTGATGCTAACAAAAGAATTAAATTTGTTTGGTAAAGTGTTAGTTGAGATCTAACATGTGCTTTCAGTTAGGCATGAATACTTTAATATAAGTAAAATAAATATAGGATAAGTTTTCATTGAAAGAATACGCGTCCATCCTTTTAGACGGGTTGCTCAAATACTTTGGTAAAGTTACTTAGTTATTTAATTGAGTAGACTATTTTTAAGTAGACGAGGCTCTAAGTGTTTGCTAGACGAATACCAAAATAACGTGTTAGATACAGTAGGTCCAAAGACTTGATAAATAAGCGCGTCCATCTTGCTACTTAAGCAGACGAAAGTAATTAGTAGAAGTAAATGAACTGAAAAATAAATTAATCTAATAGACGATCTCTAACTGCCACGTCACTATACGGAGATCTTTGAGAAGTAGCAAGTCCAAAGACTTGATAGACAAGAGGATATGCCACATCCTCAGATGAACAAAATAAAATATTGAACATATTTAGTCTCTCATATAACTAAGTAGAAGGAGTTTCTTAAAGTAGACGAGCTCCATCTTCGAACAAATAAATGTTATCAAAATCTCTTGGATTTATTTTGAATGATTGATATTTATTTCAATAGAATATTTGTTCTTCACTATTATCCTATCTGCTTTAATATTTTACCTTGTTGTAAAAGAAACATAGTACCATCAAGAAATGCAAAAAGCAGAATCGTACAATAAGATACTGCAAAACGATCTGTACGATGACAACTTTATAGCTGAAAAAGCTGGATTGTACACAAAGGAGAAACAACAAGTTCTCAAGCTGCAATACTCAGAGGAGTGAACCTCCTATTTCATACTACCTCGATAACCAAGAGTACTATTCAGCATTGCCACAATCAAGCTATCAGTCACAACGGATATTATGCATTAAATGCTATCTCTAAATGAGATTATTCAAAGTAACCGTTGAAGAAATACAAGTGAAGAAGAAGGTCACTATAAATAGAAGACCTGAGATACTGAAGTTAGAACTCTTGATTGCACAACCTTATGAGCTCAACTTTTGTAAAACTACAATCACTCATACTAATATTTCTTTAGAGAGCAAGAGTCAGTATTTCTTAGTTTGAATATTGTGAAAATATTCATCTGATCTTAAACTGTCATATCCTCACACACAGTGAGTTAGGAAGATCAAACATTAAATCTATTTGTTAGAGTTAGAGCCTGAAGAGGCTTAGTAAGAAAGAAATGCTTGTAGCCTGGAGAGGTGTTGAATACTTGGATGTAATCTATTTTGATAATAGTGGAGAAAATCCTTCAAGTGGAAGGGACTGGACGTAGCGCTTGGTTGGAAGAGAGTGAACCGGGATAAAACATCTTGTGTGATTCTTCTATCTCTTAACTGTTACAACTTTATTTGTTTCTTACTAACCGAGGGGTTTTGATACTGCTTTTATTAAAGTCTTTTTAAAAGGATCTTTTTCTTTGTGCCTATTTCTGTTTCTAATCTCCTTGTGTGCAAAAATTGTTTTAAAGGTTGTTTTCAAAAATTATTAAGAAACACAATTCAACCCCCCTTCTTGTGTTTGCCTGTGTCAACTTCGGTTGGTATTAGAGCTCAGCCTCAAAAGGGTTGAGCATCAAACAAGTGCTGAGGGAGTACGATCCAACAACCATGGATACAGAAGGACAAGCTATCAACAGACCTCCTCTCTTTGATGGAACAGATTATGACTATTGGAAGAAGAGAATGATGGCCTTCATAGATGCACATAATGTAGCTATTTGGGAGCTGATTGAAACTGGCTACACTGAACCAAGAGATGAAGCTGGAGCTGCTGTTCCTAGAGGCCAATGGACTCAAGAGCATAAAAACCAACATCAGCTGAATCTGAAGGTTAAGCACTATCTCATGTGTGCTATAACCAGATCTGAACATGACAAAGTTCACAGCTGCAATATTGCTAAAGAAATCTGGGATACTCTTGCCTTAGCTCATAAGGGTTCCTCACAAGTTAAGGAATCAAAGATCAGCATGCTGGTTCATCGGTATGAGCTGTTCAAGATGGGTGAGCATGAAACAATAGACCAAATGTTTGGAAGATTCCAAACCATCACCAACAGTCTCAGATCTCTTGGAAAAGTTTATGAAAATTGAGATCATGTCAGAAAAATCCTGAGAAGTCTATCCAAGCAATGGAGACCCAAAGTAACTGTTATTCAAGAAGTCAAAAACCTGAATACACTCTCTCTGGAAAAGCTTCTTGGATCTCTTAAGGTTCATGAACTTGAGCTTAATGAAGAAGAAAATTCCAGAAAAGGAAAATCTATTGCCCTAAAGGCAAAGAAAGTGAGTTCATCAAAAGTTCTCAAAGCTGCTGAGTCATCAGATGAGTCTGAGTCTTCTGATAATGATGAAGGATCAGATGAGGATGAATTGTCCTTTATCACCAGGAAGATTCAACATATGTGGAGAAAGAAAGGTGGTTTCAGAAGGAAGCAACTTAACAAAAAGTTTTCCAAGGAGAAGTCATACTCCAAGGAAAGAGGTCCACCCTTGTGCTTTGAATGCAAGAAACCCGGTCATTTCAAAGCTGACTGCCCTGAGCTAAAGGATAAAATGAAATTCTTCAAAAAGAAGAAAGGCTTAATGGCTACATGGGAGGATCTTGATTCGTCTTCATCGGATGAAGAAAATGAAGCTAAGGAAGAGGCAAATATCTGTCTCACGGCGGACACTGCATTAGAAAGCGACTACACTAATGTTGAGGTAATGGACTCTGACCCGTCCACTCTTCAAAATGCTTTTGATGAACTGTTGCATGAGTCGTCTATACTATCACAAGAATATAAGAGTCTCAAAAAGAAGTTTTCTAAACTGACTAGAGAATATGATTGGGTCTGCACTGAGAAACATAACCTCAAAAATGAAAACGACATACTAAAATCAGTGAATGTCAGTCTAGCTGACAAAATGGTGTGTGAACCTGATGTTTCTTATGAAGTTACAAAATTGAAACAAGATGTAACATATCTAACTGATTTTCTGTCAAAGCTAGTAGGTGGATCAGATACGCTTAGTCTCATTTTAAGGTACTCTAGGTCACCTTATGATAAATCTAGTCTTGGTTATGACAAAGAGAAGCAAGATGCATCTCACAAAAAGTCAAAACCTTTTACACAGTATAAAGCTTTGAAAGTTCCAAATAAATATACAAAAGCTAAGTCTAGCTCGTCCAACACCTTTTGCAAAATTTGTTCTAAAGGTTGTTTTCGAAAATTATCAACAAACACAATTCAACCCCCCTTCTTGTGTTTGCCTATGTCAACTTCATCCCTTTCCCTCTATTGTTAATGTTCTTTTAGTGAATGGCTTGAAGCACAATCTACTGAGCATAAGTTAATTATGTGACGTTGGATATGCAGTGTCTTTTGATAAGAACATGTGTACTGTCAAGAAAGATGATGGATCACTTTTATTCACTACAAAAAGGTAAAACAATCTCTATCAGATTGACTTGGAGGACCTCTCAAATCAAAGTGTCTCATGTCTAGTGTCCATTGAAGATGAGCGATGGATTTGGCACAAAAGGCTAGGTCATGCAAGCTTGAAATTAATTTCAAAGCTAAACAAGCATAACCTCGTGAGAGGACTACCAAACCTTAAGTTCAAATCTGATGCTCTCTGTGATGCATGTCAAAAGAGAAACAAGTCAAATGTTCTTTTGAATCTAAGAATGTTGTTAATACCAATAGACCACTGGAGTTGCTACATATTGATCTTTTTGGTCCAACAAGGACTGCCTCTGTCAGTGGTAAGAAATATGGTTTTGTCATAGTAAACGATTACACTAGATGGACATGGGTTATGTTCCTAACTCACAAGGATGAGTCTTTTAAGGTCTTTTATGTATTCTGCAAACGTGTACAGAATGAAAAATGCATGTGTATCACTTCAATCAGAAGTAACCATGGGGAGAGTTTGAAAATGAGCTATTTTATAAGTTCTGTGAAGAAAGTGGTATCCTTCACAACTTCTCAATACCTAGAACACCACAACAAAATGGTGTGGTAGAGAGAAAGAACAGATCTCTTTAAGAGATGGCTAGGACTATGCTCAATGACAACTCTGTCTCTAGACACGTCTGAGTTGAAGCTGTTAATATTGTCTGCTACATTCATAACAGAATATACATTAGACCTATCCTGAATAAGACTCCTTATGAATTGTGGAAAGGACGAAAACCCATCATATCTTATTTTCACCCTTTTGGTTGTAAATGCTATATACTGAATACTAAATATCAACTTGGTAAGTTTGATGCTAAAACAGATAGTGGAATACTATTGGGATATTCTGAAACATTTAAAGGCATTAGAGTTTATAATTCTAGGACTCTGATAGTGGAGGAAAGTATTCATGTCAAGTTTGATGACAAACAGCCTGATAAGAAATTATCAGAGCTAGATGAAGCTTTTGCAGATCTTGATCTAAGCATTCTAGGAGACTCACCTGAAATAGAAGTTGATGATCAAGAAGATGACCCCACTCAACAACCAGAAACTTCCACTTCTGAACATGGTACAGTTCAAAAATCTTGGTACTTCAAGAATTATCATCCATAAGATCAGATCATTTGAAACCCCAATGACAAGCTAAGAACCAGATCAACCTTCAGAGAACAAGACAATTTTACACTAGTCTCTGAGTTGGAACCAAAGACAGTAGACGAGGCTCTGCTAGATGATGGTTGGATTCTAGCCATGCCAGAAGAACTCAATCAGTTTGAAAGAAGTGATGTCTGGACTCTGGTTCCCCTGCCCGAAGACAAATCAGTGATTGGAACAAAGTGGGTTTACATAAACAAACTTGATGAAAATGGTAAGGTAATAAGAAACAAAGCAAGACTTGTTGATCAAGGTTTCTCTCAAGAAGAAGGTATAGATTATACTGAAACTTTTGCACCTGTTGCTAGAATATAACTTATTAGAATTCTACTTTCATTTGTTGCACATTATAGTATTATGCTTTTTCAAATGGATGTTAAAAGTGCTTTTCTAAATGGCTTTATTAATGAAGAAGTCTATGTTATGCAACCTCCGAGTTTTGAGTGTGAAACCCATCCTGAATATGTGTATAAGCTTAAAAAGGCTTTGTACGGTCTTAAGCAAGCTCCTAGAGCTTGGTATGACATAATTAGTTCCTTTCTTATGGAAAATAGATTCAGTAGAGGAAAGGTTGACCCAACCTTATTTAGAAAATCCATTAAGTCTAATTTCATAGTTGTACAGATATATGTTGATGATATTATTTTTGGTGGTAATAGTGAGTCTCTATGAAAAGAATTCTCTAAGATAATGCAGAAAGAGTTTGAAATGGGCATGATGGGAGAACTCAAATTCTTCCTTGGATTTCAAGTAAAACAAACCATGGACGAGGTGCTCATCCACCAAACCAAGTATACAAAAGAGCTTCTGAAGAAGTTTAAGATGGATGATTATAAACCAATGAATACTCCTATGCACCCTGCTTCCATACTGAACAAAGATTATAAAGAGAAAAATGTAGAGCAAAAGGTATACAGAGGTATGATAGGATCTCTCTTATATCTTACTGCGTCTAGTCCTGATATTATGTTCAATGTATGTTTATGTGCTCGATTTCAATCCGATCCTAGAGAATCTCACTTATCAGCGGTTAAGAGAATTTTTAGATATTTAAAAGGTACTACTAATCTTGATTTGTGCTTTAAGAAAAATGAAGATTACAGATTAGTTGGTTTCTATGATGCCGACTATGCTGGAAATAGAATTGAAAGAAAAAGCACTAGTGGAGGATGCCACTTCATTGGAGCTAATCTTGTCTTATGGTCAAGCAAAAGACAAAGTACCATTGCTTTATCAACTGTTGAAGCTGAGTATGTATCAGCTGCAAGTTGCTGCTCACAACTTCTCTGGATCAAACATCAATTGGAGGACTACAATGTATTTGTAAGTAGTATTTCGCTTATGTGTGATAATACTGCTGCAATAAATCTATCTAAGAATCCAATTTTGCATTCTAGAGATAAGCATATAGAGATTAAACATCATTTTATTAGGGATTACGTGCAAAAAGGTGTATTTGATATACAATTTGTTGATATTGACCATCAATGGGCAGGTATCTTTACTAAACCTCTTGCAGAGGACAAATTTATATTTATTAGGAAGCATCTTAATATGATATGTGTGGATTAATTTAGGCGTCCAGTCTTGAAAAATTTTGTTTTGGTAATCTTGCGTCTACTACCTATGCACGTCTAATACCTATTAAAAGTTTGTGCGTCTATTGTGTTGCACGTCTATATGATGCGTCCACTGTTACTGGTTACCGCGTCCATTGTATAGTTTCAGACGAGTCCACATCTGCCTATGTTTAAGCATATTTTTTTTAATGTGTTAATAAATGCATTTATTTTGTCTCAATGACAAATTAATCCTTTATTCTCTTTGCTGAGTAAGTACTTCCATCAATCCCATCAAGACCTTTTTATAGTTCCAAGTTACCAACGCCGTTTTATCATAATGACATGTCATTTGAAAAGTTTTTTTTAACCTCTTTGAGTTTCAAAATTCCTTTATAAGTAATATTTTCCCTCTGAGAAAAACTTTACACTTCTCTAACCTCTCGAGCTATCCCTCTCTCTCTCTGCTTTCAAACCCTAAGCTCTCTGATCACCTAAAATGGCTTCTTCTTCAAACTTTAACATGGACAAGCTCAACTTGGCAATTGAGCATCATTTCAACCTTGGAGTGCTGCAAGACTACAACTTAAACATAAGCAAATATGTTAACGCAGCCGGGTGGGGAGGACTCTTCACAGAGAAGGTCTCTGTCTTTCCCAACCTAATTAGGGATTTCTGGAGAAATGTTCAAGTGACTGATACTAACTTCTTCTCTACAATGTTGAGAAAGAAGATTGTAGTCTCGGAAAAGACTATTGCTGATGCTATTTTCTGTGCTCAGGAGGGTTGGATTTTTACTGAGTCATGGGAAGAGGACTTGGGTGGCTCTGAGACTATTGAAGTCAGTCTCATGAAAGAAGACACGGTCAGGACTCACACTTGGAAAGCTGTTGAAATGAAGGACATTGTTCGCATCCTTCATCAGCTTCTTAATAAGGTGGTTCTTCATAAGGTTGGATCCAAAGACAACCTATCC
Organism: Sophora flavescens; assembly: GCA_030762895.1. Classification (NCBI taxonomy): domain Eukaryota; kingdom Viridiplantae; phylum Streptophyta; class Magnoliopsida; order Fabales; family Fabaceae; genus Sophora; species Sophora flavescens. The sequence goes on along the minus strand of CM061063.1, from coordinate 156,277,057 downwards.
TCTCTGCACAAATTCTGTCTCTGCCATCTTCTCACCAAAATGAAGATCAATCTTCCAATAATTCTGTACGGAAGATTTAGAGATGTTGTGATGAACAAGAAAAGACTCTCAGCATTTCCCTATTGCTATCTTCTTTTGAAGATTTTCAAGGCTCAAGGAATTTATGAAATTCTTACTACAAGGACTCCTGAGGAGCAAGCTAGGATCCTAAATTAAAAACCAATGTCGGCTATAGACTTTGGTAAAATGAATATAGCTAATATGAACCTCAGTACCTATGCTGCTGCTGCAATGGCCAAGACTGAAGAGTTAATGAAAACTAAAGAAGAAATGGTGGAACAAAACAATGTTGAAGTCCTGGGAGTAAAAAGAGTAACTAGGCAAAAGACCACTGCAACAAGGAAGCCTGCCCCCAAGAGACCAGCAGGTGGCATTGTTATCGGGAAACCTTCTGATGCTCCTACTGCAAAGAAGCAAAGAAGAGTTATCTTCTCTCACCATGAAGATGAGGAAGCTAATGACGACAACATTCCTATCAGTACAATCCTGAAGAAGCAAAAGACTTCTGTTGCTGCTGCTGAGGCCGTTGTGCCTATTACAACAAAACCTAGAAGGCAACCAGCAAGAAAATCCAGAACAATTAAGACTTCTAAGGTAACCATCTCTGCTATTGATCCTGTTCAAATAGCAGTAGATGCCTTAGTATCTAGTTTAGAAACTAGAATTGATGATGTGCCTGTAGATAATAACATTGTTGTCTCCACTCCAGATGATGTGTACATCCCCACACCCCTTTCACCCCAACCAACACAAATAGTCACTCCACAATTTCAACCTATTATCCCTACCGATGATCCCTGGTTTAATCAACCAGATGATGGCATTTCCCCTGGTGCTCCTTTCCCCAAACCCTTGAGAACCTTATTTCCCTTCACCCCAACTTCTGTTCTTTATAATGACAAATCTGAGGATTGGGCCAAGGTAAAAAGAGAATGGAAAGTTCTGTTTCACTCTCACCAACCTGAACCCAAACACATTCCCAATAGATGGTATCCTCTACCAGAATATGAGGAAGAAGTCAGCCCACCACCTCATCCTAAATGTAAATTAATCAAAAATGTGCCTTCACAAATGCACAACAACTTAGGACCAGTAGTCACCCATCTACCCCTAAAAAAATCCCCCCCCCCCCCCCCCCAAGAAAAATTTACCCTAACCTTGTCAAAACTCCTCCTTTCATACCCCTCACTGATGGAGTTGAGAGTCATATCATACCTGTTTGGGAGACTGACACCAATAGAAAAAATCTTCCTACCATCCCTGAGCGATGAGCAAAATCCTCAAAGCATGTTCCCATGATCATGCCAGGGGACACAAAGTGGATATCCTTTGAGCATCCCAGAGTCTATGGGAAGGCCTATGATTTCGTCCTGGATCAGCTCATCTATGAAATGCTGAAGTGGGAATTCAGTCATTTCAGAGTTGATAGAGCCGCACATTTTGTCCCTCCATCCTGGCTGAGACATAATGAATCAACCAGAGTTGGAATCATGCCTTACAGGATCTGTCCAAGACTGCCAATGGTAGATCTGAATAAGGACAAAGACAAGAAAAACAAAAGATACAAAGGAATCATGCCTGAAGCTGAATCAGCAATGCTTGATCTGAACCAAGAAACTTTTGACTACTCAATGCTGGATTTCTTTTTGCATATTGAACCCATTGAGTTGATTAATGAACATCGAGCTGCTGATTTCTAGAAATCTCATATTATTCACTGCACAAGAGAGGCATCTTCCTCTAGACTGACTGATGAAGAGAAGAAGGAAATTCCTAAGGTCAGAGGGAAGTGTGGTCTTTCAAATTTTAGATATATGATCTATAAGGACCTTTGGGGACTTCCTATTAATAGTAAAAATGTGGAATTCATCTACTCCATCAGATGGGCAAAAGAAGTCTCAGTGATCCCTCCACCTACTTCAGAGCCTATCGCAGTTGAACCTGTTGTTGAAGAACCTGATCAAAATGGCACTGTTGTTGGCTTAGAAGATACAGCTGAATCCATTCACAATCAGAGCTCATCAAAAAAACACTTTTCTCAATCATTAGCTCTAGTTGTGATGCACCCTTCAGATCATTCAAGAACACTAAGCACATTTCAAGAGTCTGCTGAAAGCTCAAGGCAACAAGCTCTGCCACCTAATCTTGAAGAGGTTCTTGGAAAAGTAGTTAATGACAGAGTTGGCAAGATAGTTGATGATAAGGTTGAGAAGATGACTGAGAAAATAAAGGAGGATGTCCAACAACAAGTTTCAACTTCAATGGCTCCAACCTTAGAGGTTGTCTATAAAATACTGGAATTCCTCATGGACTTAAAGAAAAGTCAGACTCAGAACCCTCCACCTCCACCACCTCCTCCTGCTTAACCGTTACCTTTTATTTTGTTTCTCTTATACTGACGATGATGGTCCTCTCCTTTTACCTTTTTGACTGATTACAAAAAGGGGGAGAAAGGAAAGGAAAGAGATTTGTTTTTATATAAATAAAAAGTCAGTTTTGAAAAGCTCATAGTTGTCTGCATATGCATATTCTTTTTTACTTGCTAAATGCTCTGATACTTATGTTTGCTTATTTGCTTTAATATCTGCTGAGTATGCTTATTTATTCCCTTATATATACTATAAGTATGATAAGCCGTTTCACTTATCTGTTAGCTTATATGCAGTTGTTTTTCATATGCTTTTTCTACTTAATTATTTGAATGCTTTGTCTTAGGGGGAGCCTTGCAAGCTCTCTTAGACTTTGATTTTCAACTTTAATTAGTTTTGTCATCATCAAAAAAGGGGAGATTGTTGGAACCAAAGTAGTTTTGGATTTAATAATCTCAAAGTTTTGATGCTAACAAAAGGATTAAATTTTCTTGGCAAAGTGTTAGTTGAGATCTAACATGCGATTTCAGTTATGCATGAATGCTTTAATATAAGTAATATAAACATGGGATAAGTTTTCATTGAAAGAATACGCGTCCATTCTTGTAGACGGACTGCTCAAATACTTTGGTAAAGTTACTTAGTTATTTAATTGAGTAGACTAGTTTTAAGTAGACGAGGCTCTAAGTGTTTGCTAGACGAATACCAAAATAACGCGTTAGATACAGCAAGTCCAAAGACTTAATAAATAAGCGCGTCCATCTTGCCACGTAAGCAGACGGAAGTAATTAGTAGAAGTAAATGAACTGAAAAATAAAGTAATCTAATAGACGAGCTCTAACTGCCACGTCACTAGACGGAGATCTTTGAGAAGTAGCAAGTCCAAAGACTTGATAGATAAGAGGATATGCCACGTCATCACACGAGCAAAATAAAATATTGAACAGACTTAGTCTCTCATATAACTAACTAGACGGAGTTTCTTAAAGTAGAATAGCTCCATCTTCGAACAAATAAATGCTATCCGAATCTCTTGGATTTATTTCAAATGATTGATATTTATTTCAATAGAATATTTGTTCTTCACTATTGTCCTATCTGCTTTAATATTTTACCTTGTTGTAAAAGAAACATAGTACCAACGAGAAATGCAAAAAACAGAATTGTACAATAAGATACTGCAAAACGATCTGTACGATGACAACTTTATGGCTGAAAAAGCTGGATTATACACAAAGGAGGAGCAACAAGTTCTCAAGCTGCAATACTTAGAGGAGTGAACCTCCTATTTCATGCTATCTCAATAACCAAGAGTACTATTCAGCATTGTCACAATCAAGCTATCAGTCACAAAGGATGTTATGCATTAAATGCTATCTCTAAACCGGATTATTCAAAGTAACCGTTGAAGAAATACAAGTGAAGAAGAAGGTCACTATAAATAGAAGACCTGAGATACTGAAGTTAGAACTCTTGATTGCACAACCTTATGAGCTCAACTTTTGTAAAACTACAATCACCCATACTCATATTTCTTTAGAGAGCAAGAGTCAATATTTCTTAGTTTGAATATTGTGAAAATATTCATCTGATCTTAAACTGTCATATCCTCACACATAGTGAGTTAAGAAGATCAAACATTAAATCTCTTTGTTAGAGTTAGAGCCTGAAGAGGCTTGGTAAGAAAGAAATACTTGTAGCCTGGAGAGGTGTTGAATACTTGGCTGTAATCTATTTTGATAATAGTGGAGAAAATCCTTCAAGAAGAAGGGACTGGATGTAGCTCTTGGTTGGAAGAGAGTGAACCAGGATAAAACATCTTGTGTGATTCTTCTATCTCTTAACTGTTACAACTTTATTTGTTTCTTACTAACCGAGGGGTTTTTATATTGTTTTTATTAAAGTCTTTTTAAAATGATCTTTTTCTTTGTGCCTGCTTATGTTTCTAATCTCCTTGTGAGCAAAAATTGTTTTAAAGGTTGTTTTCGAAAATTATTAACAAACACAATTCAACCCCCTTCTTGTGTTTGCCCGTGTCAACTTCAGAAGGATAAATGAATATTCAATATGCAAAAAGAATCTTCAATAGGTTCCTAATAGTAAAAATACGTTGTACAGACACATATTTACAATCACGAGTCTACTAAAGTTCCTCTCTCCACGAGAACTTCCATTGAATCAAAAAATCAATAGTGAGCGTTTGCGATTCCAAGAAATTGAAGTTATAAATTGAGACATCAATCAAATCATATTTTGGAGAAGGTGAGTCTGACTTAAAGATCAAACTGAATCACTTCTATCTAGAAATAAAGGTGTTCAGAGTTATTTGACTGAGAAATCTATGTTCCTAGAAATCCATACACCTTATGACTTAGTACAAAAGGTCATATTGAATTTCGAAATAAGAGTGGAACAATCAGGTCAATAGGTGATCATGAATACGGTTAACTCAATTGTCTAATACAACCATGAGTGATAAAAGTAATAAGAAAGAAAATTTCAAGTATAAGGGACATTTGAAATTTAGTTAGAACAAAACTAGCATGACTAATTGATGAGAAGCTAATGGAGACAGTACTAATTTTCGGGCGAAAAGCCTCACTGGATTGGATTTCGACATCCTTTCCGAGTAAAATACTTGAAGGGAATTTAACTTTTATCACTTCCTTGGTAAGTCTATAATGCCTTAGAGGTAGTAACAGAAAGCAAGAACAACATAAAGAAACACAGAATTGAGGTTGAAACGCGATACAGAGTAACATGTTTTGCACCGCACACAAAGTGCAAAACTAAAGTCAAAATAGAAAGATAAACAACAACAACAACAAAAGTAAAGAGCATAAGATATTTTATTATTCCTCCTCAATCAAAATAATAATTAGTAAATAAATACCGACAAACAAAAGTTTCAAAATACTAATTCTATCATCAGTAAACATCTCAAACTTATATTGACCTTTATAACATGACTTTTAACACTCGGATATTCCTCAAATATTCAAAAACTCTTAGTCATATACCACATAATTAAACTCATTCATTTCACCTTAATACTCTCTAAAGTCCATTCACAATAACTCGTAATCTTAGACACCAAATTCAAATTTTAGCAAAATCATAGCCTAAACATATTTCCCCTCCTCAAAATATTCAAACACACTTAAGAGGACTAATTCCATGCCAAAATATCTCTAACAACTTAAATAAAAACTCATAACACAAACTCAAGGTTATCATCCCACTAACCCATCAAATACTTAGGATAATTCATAACCTCAATAACGCAGTTTGTAACATTAACACAATCATTACACCTTCAAATTTACTCTCTACCTATAAACCCAACAGATAACCCTCGGGAAGGATCAATTAAACACCAGGACTTCCTCAACTCACACTAATATCCTAGAAATCAGTTCAAATCCAAAAGTAACATTAAAATTGAGGAATTATAATCTAATTGTCAAGGGCTTCAAAATATTATTTAGAATCCACAAGTCAAACCTAATTTGATTGTAACTTGTAAAACAAAATCAAATACTTAGCTAGAAATCAATCTCACACTAACACCAACTATAGTCCTCAAATCCATTGGTACTCCAACATACAACATCCATTAAGGTTTTAGATGAAGTCCCAAACACACCAAAACGAAGATAGGGATGCACTAAAATAATCCAAGCAATATAAATTTAAAAATTAAACACTAATAATGATCAAAATTATCATCACTTAACTTTAATTCACAAATTAAATAAATATTTCGAATCACTAAATCTCCCACAACTATTAGTTACCATAAGAGTAGCCAATAAAGCTAACACCATAAGATAAATATCTCACGAGATATTAGATCTAACTATCTTATTCTAAAACAATTCACATAATTCACACAAACACAGAGATCACACAGAGAAGACACAGTCGGCTCATTACCTCAAATCCGGTTGGGCTCGATTGCTCTAATATCATTAATGTAACACCTAGTTTTAATTAACACTAAATTAGATTATTAAAATAGGGATTTTCACAAATAATTTTCGAAATGTCTCCTTTGAAAAACGGAGATTTGTATACCGTCGAAAAAACACCTGATAAACAATTTATAACGTCAAAACTTTATCCAAACAAAACTTGGTCTCTGGTCTTACATCAATTGCCAGGGACGGAAAAATAGTTAAAAGACTTCAATCACGATAAAGACTTAGGAATAAATAGATACAATAATCCCAAATTGTTTTTTCATGCATACACACAGTTTTCATTAATAACATAAAATATTGGCAAAGTTATAAGTCAGATGGGGCATACGGAGCTCCCACTGTCGACCCCATAGCGGGATAAAGGAACATAACCAAAATAAACAAAGTATACAAAATATCCTGAGACATAGGATCTTCCAAAAGTATAAATGTCTATACCACGCATCATCAAGGTCAGACCCTCCAAGTTTGGGAGTCGCATCCTTGATATCTATAAGATCACAGCAGACTCTCGGTCCCACCTGAGAACAGTCATCAGATGCAGCTACTCACATACACAATAAGAAAGAAGAAACAACATATGGAGGTAAGATTTTATGCCGGACTCATAACGTAAATATGGGTATGCGGCGACAAACAATCAATCAAGTGGATACATATATTTAAGGATACATTCATAAAATAAATATATAATTTTAGAAAGGGCTGGTACACGAATGCATGCCTAAGACTAGGGATGGCAACGGGGCGGGGCGGGCACGGGTAGCACTCCCCTCGCCCCCGTACCCGTCCCCGCCTGTTACCCACATGGATATCTTTCGGGCGGGTATCCAGCGGGTTTCGCGGATATCCGGGGGTTTGCGGGTCTCCGCGGATTATTTTTTCCAAAAAAAATATATACTTTTTTTCCTTGGAAAATTTCTAAAATATGCGTAATTCAATTTAAAATAACCATGTTCATACAAATAGATGTTAAGAAAGCATCAAAGCACTATCCAATTACAAAAGTTACTAACAAAAGTAATCAAATACATTTAGCAATTACTACATATATATAATAAAGGGCATTTTAGTAATTTAAGTAACGGGTGCGGGTATCCGCGGGCACGGATAGTATGATACTCGCCCCCGCCCCGTTTATAAATGGGTATTGAAATTACCCGTTTATTTTACCCGCGGGTACCCATTTAACTACCCGCCCAGTGCCCGTTGCGGATTTTATCCGCGGGTATCCACGGGTACGAATAAAATTGTCATCCCTACCTAAGACTTAGACCTAACTTTACTCCAGGAGACTATTGTTGTCATAATGTTCTGTCGAGATAGCATTCAGGTAATATGCGTAAACAACTCGGTGCACAAGTCCCGATTGGAGTACGCTAACAGCCATCTCCGCGGTCCTTTCACACGAGAGTACTTAACATCTGCATAACAATAGTTTAAAATCGATATTTACTAACTAAAAATCATGTTAAAATCATAAATTTAAAACATCAAACGACTGAACCTTTTGAAAGCTTTTAACTTCTCAACATGGGTCTATTTGCTTCATTTCAAAATTCTCATTGTCGTATATCAAATTAATGTCGAGCCCAAGACTTAGCGAAATATATAAACAAGGATGAACCTTGAATTTGAATTCATAAATTCAATAAAAAAGAATTGATACCAACTAAATATCTCACATTCCAACACCTCCCGAATATAAGTTCAGAAACATAATGCATTTTACAAAAGTCCCTAAATGACTTAACGATCGTACCAAGAGGCTTATACTTAGAGAGCCCAATTACGTGAAATTATATCCAGTGCTTAACGTACGCGAGCCACAAAAATAAGTAAGGTTATCGAATTAGAACCTTACGCCAAATAAACAATTCCAACTTAGCATAACGCTAAATTTACTCCAAATAGTTACAACAAAGGATAATACAATCCTAAAATTACGCAGATATTCACAACATTAAAATATTAAACAAGCATGCTAAAATAATTCCCACTATTCCTAAGCAGTTATACTAGCCCATGTATACCCCAAACTACACCTAATATATAATCTTCCCCCACCTCTAGGGTGTTCAGAATCTTTTAGGCACTTGTCAGCTATGCAGTCAGTTCTAGTCAGAGTTCCCAGAGAGCAATTTATGCTTCCCCAGAGCAAGCACGAACATGAATGACAACCCAGAAAGACGATCCAAGCATGGAAACAATCATACAATTCACATAATTAATTACTCAACATTAACACTATAGATTTAACTCACTAACATACTTAATTTCTCAAAAACCACACTAAATTAAATCAAAAAAGATTTGGGGTTTTTAGGTTCAAGATGAAAATTGGGGAAAAATCAAATTAACAAGAGATTGACAAAATTGGTTAAGGGAAACACTTAATCATGATCCCAAATGCTTAAAACACAATTTCAAAAATCAAAATCTGAAATCAAAACATAGGTTAGGGTTTGAGGAAAAATTGGGGGTTTTGAAAATGGACAAAGGAAAGTGAGAAATCGCTTACCCAAAGGAAGAAGATGAACTTGTGGTGGTGTTAGTGGTGGCAGAACGGCGACGGCTGTGACGGAGGGACGACGGCTGTGGCGGAGGGACGGCGGCGGCGTTTTCTGTGACAACCAAGAGCCAAAAGAGAGAGAGAGAGAGTGAGTAAGTTCAAGGGAAGAAGAAGAAACTAAGATGAACTCAAATGGTGGAAAACCACCATAGAAGGTGGCGGTGCGGCGCTTACCGCGGTGGAGGGCAAGTTTCGGGCGACGGAGATGGCGGAGGATGCGTGCGAGCAAAAGCGGTCGACCAGGGGCGAACCGGACGTGGTGGTCGCGTGGCTCCGAGCTGTGGTGCAGGGCGGTGGTCGTGATCTGGTCAAGCAAGAGAGAAGGGAAGGAGGAGAGAAATCTTGTAGGGAAGATGAAGAAGAAGAAAGAAGAAAAAATAAAAAAGAAGAAAAGAAGGGTGAGGGTGTCGTGGGGTATCTGTGTCCAGAGAAAAGATGTGCTCTCTTTTTTTTCTTTTAGTTGATAGTGGTAAAATATGTGGTTGAGATTGAGTCTAGTAAAAAGGAAATAATATCGACCCTTGGATCTAAAAATAATAAGTGATAAATATATAATTTCAAAATTTGAATTAGAGTAAAAATTGATGGTTGGATTTATCAACCAAGGAAATCAATGATACAAAATTAATCTCCGATTACTTTTAAAGAAACATATTTTCAAATCTAAAATTAAATAGAGTAAAATATGGAAATAAATTTCTTTCAATCATACTATTTGAAATATTTTTCTAAAAAAATAATAATAGTGACAATATCGTAATATTATTGTCTAGCAAGCATGCATACACTGTAGGATCGCAGTGTTAACGTACACAATAAAAATACTTTAAAATAAGAATAAAATCAAATAAGCCAAAATGCATAAAAATAAGTATTTAACTTGTAACACCCCCCTTGGGCATTACCTTCTAAACACGTGCGAAAATAAAATTAAAAGATAATTTGCTGGTGCTTTCGGAAAATAACTTATATAAGTACATAAGTGTCTGAAATTGGGTGTAAAAATTTTGTCACGACTCCATACCTAAGCCTTAATTGATCGACACACAAACTTACTATCATAGCTTGACAAGCCTATTTAATTTAAAGGATATACTTAAATACAAGATAGTAGTTTTACAAAAATTTCGACACAGTCTCCTCTGTAATTCGGACATCCCAGATAAAATAACACCTGTTAAAATAATTACATTTTCACTCCAGAATTCCAGTTACACCAAATTCAACCAGGCATCAATACATAAAAATAATAGTTATAGCCATAAGCTTTACAAGACCAAAATAAATAGCTTAGATTTTCATTCAAAAGATATGCTCTCCGAGCTATAGACATTATATTTTAAAATAAAGGCTCTCTGAGCCAAACTCATACATACTATCGAAAATAATCTAAGTTTTAACCCTAAGCTGGTCGTTCTAAAAGTTATTCCGCAAGTAATACCTCATCAAGCCACTAGATCTAAGTCTCTGAGTGACTTAGAAAGACTCCTCTGCACCATCTGTGTTAAAGTACCCAGGGTACAATATCGAACTAGAAGAATCCTGAAATGTGTGTAAGGGTGAGACGCCAATATATGGTTTTAACACAATAACTAAATGAGCGACACCACATAACACATATACATTTACCACACGAGCATTTATAAGCTAATAGTCTATCAATGGGTTCAACACCCCAAACATCATCCATAAAATTATGCATGACACTTCTATTCATCATCTAAATTTTCGTCCTAATCTCATGAGATATCCCAACATCATATGAGTTGATCAGACTCCATAGCCACACTGGCCAACTTGGCCAACTGCCAACAGGTGCGCAACCTCTTCCCATCTTCAAAGGCATTCATAGCCAGGCACACACAAGGCCAAACACATTGCTAACGTCCACAACCAGTGGCAATACCTATTAGCAAGTAAGATGGGGTCTCAATGTCCTCCCTAGGCACATGAGATAAATGCACGTCGGAATTACCTTTCGCCGCTGGTAATTAATGCATTAAACCACAATCCGCAGGCACGTCTGCCAAATGCATGCAAAACACTTTTGTTTTGTTCTTTTCTTTGTGTTCAATCTTCCTTTTGCCGAAGCTCAAAATGGCTTACGACTCACATAGTTTTAAAACACTTTTTAAAACTTTCATTACAACACAGGACCTTACTGTCCGAGTGCTCAATCACGACACCTCTCGATCGATGCACCAGTCCCAGGTTCGTGCTACTAGAAAACATCTTCAATGTTTCATCACAGTATACCTCATGTATACAATATAGGCCCTCAAAGTCCAAATGACTGAGTCCATCACAACACAGAACATTAGTACCCCGACGTCTTGGTTACTAAGTTCCACACCACTTTTAACACTAAATCGGTTTTGCTTTCATAAATCCTTTTTCCAAAGTTGGAAATTCATCAATAAAATCCTTAAATAATAAAACTTGGTTTTCACAAAAGTGAGTCACTTGAGGTTTTAACTTCCTTAAAATATGTACTGCCGTTTCAAAATACTTGCCTTCTACGTTTTTCCAAATCTGTCATCACTCTTTTCCAAATCATTCATCAATTATCACTTTTAAAGCTTCTTAAGCCAAAACTTAACTTTTTCCACTGAAAACACTTTCTAAAATCATCATTAACTTCTTTTCAACAATTAATTTCATAAAATAACTTTGTATAATATTACAAACTTTCTTACATAAAAATTAGCAGTACAGAAACATTTTCACAATTTCGCTCTCATTGTAACTCGAGTTACTTTTACACTAATAAATCATCATCATCAAAACTCCTTATTTTTCCAAAATAATACTTTCCACCACTATTATATTCCAACGTTTCCCATAAAACCTGGAATATAATTTACACAGCTTATTAAAGCTTTTATCTGATTAATCGGTTGTGCATTGACCACAGTCAGGCTTCTCAAACAACACTCACAAGCAACATTCAACAACAAACCACCAGACAGATCATGTACCATAACAATATCATGTACAAATAATCAAATAATTTAAAACAGATCAGACACTGATACTCAGATATACAACACAACATAAACCACATAATCAGATAACCACAATCACATCAATTATACAAATTACACAACAAGCAAATGGTTATTGAGAAAAATCCATCAGGCAAGCCCCCCTTACCTTTGAAGACAAGTAAAGGATCATCGTCCTAATACCCACGTTAGCTCATATCTACTCCATTAAGCAAGCATAGCCATGTCCAAACGTCTCAGAGAGGGAATCCAACAACGCGCAATAACCAGAAATCAATTATACATGATCAAACACGCATTCTAACTTTATCTAAACACTTAATCTAATTACCAAACAAGGTTATTTTCAAAGAAAATCATGTTTGAAGCTCATGCTTCCCAATACCCTTTAAGAAAACTTTGTTTTGATCAAAAGATCTTGAAAAAGAACTTTGGAAATCATCCATTAAGAGTCCTAATTGCACTAAATCATAATTAATTTCACAAAAACATACCCAAATTTAAATCAAATCAAATTGGGGTTTTAGGGCTCCTAAATACGATTTGGGGAAAACTCAGAATAATGAAATTAGTTTAGGGAAACACAAATTCACAGTCCCAATTTCATAAAACAACCTTAAATTTCAAGATTAAAATCTGAAATCAAAGGGTTAGGGTTAGGGTTAGGGTTTTAAAAATCCATTTGGGGGTTTTGAATCTGAGACACAAGAGAGGGTTTTGACTCACCCAAGCTTGAAGACAACTTGAAGGTGGTGCTGTGGTGCTCCTCGCGGCGGCGGACGCGATTCCGGCGAGGTGGCAGTGGCGGTTGCAGTGTTCCTGTAACACCCAAGTACTCAAAACTTGAAGATAAGGCTAAAAGATGAAGGAAGGAACTTAAACTAACAAAGAGAGGTGAGAAACCACCATGGAGGCGGCGGCGCGCGGTGCTTACCGCGGTGGAGACGATCGCGACGCGCAGGCAGCGGCAACCAGTGCAGGCGGTGGCGCCATCGCATCTCCTCCTCCCTACGTTGAGCGGCGGCCGGCGAGCTTCCTTGTGGGGTGGCGGCGCTGCTATGGTAAGAGGAAGAAGGAAGATGAAGTTGAGGTGGAAGGAAGAAAAAGAAAAGAGAAGGAAGAAAAAAGAAGAAGAAGTTGCAGAGAAGAAAAGAGAAAAAGAGAGAGATAGCGTCGAGAAAGAGAGAGAGAGAAAACAGAGAAAATGAGTTTTTAAACTAGTTACTTAGTGATAGGTATAAAATGAGTGATAAATATTAGGCCTAAAATAAACATGTTTTTACTTTTTAGAATCTAAAAATAAAGATTGATAAGGATATGTTTTCAAAATTCAAGTTAGAATAAAGATTAATAGTTGAACTGATCAACTAAGAAAATACTCAGTCCAAAATTTAATCTCCGATAAATGTCAAACCAAAATATTTTTAACTCTAAAATTAGATAGAATAGGAATATGAAAATGCTTTTCTCTTAATCATATTATTTAAAATATTTTTATGTACTGGTATAATAGTGACAATAACGTAAATTATTGTCTATCAAGCGTGTATTCACTGAAATAAGTCAGTGCTAACACACCCAATAAAATAATTTGAAAAGAGTAATTTAATTACTCAGACTAAGCCACATAACATAATAAACATAAACATCCAAATAAAATAATTAATCCTAGGTGTAAAAACTAGGGTGTTACATAACTGATTGATAAAACTAATTATCAAATAAACACATATACATAAAAATTGAGATGTTACATAAACCTGACTCAGCTTCTCGTTATCAGCTACTTATCTTAGCTCAGCAATTGCGTTCAGCTCATCCTAATTCAGCTGATCCTGATCTAATTGTTCTTCTCGGCTAAATAAATTAATCAGCTAATTACCGCAATCGGTTATCACCTAATACTTAATTTTTGGTGATAACACTTTCTCAATCACTTCCCTCCTTTCTTCTCCGACCTTTCTCTTCCTTTGATCTACTGGCACAGCATCCGGGCATAATGACAATTTATGGCAAATGAAATTGGGATCAATTCCCGGCATATCTGGTGTGCTCTAGGAAAACAAATCGACATTCTTTAAGACCACCTTCTTGATCCCCTCCTCAATTCTTGGGTCAAGTTGTGCTCCCATATGTGTCACTTGATCCTCTCTCTCCCCCAACTGGAAACTGACTAACTCGTCTACTGGCTTGGGGCGAAGATCATCAACATTACTCCTCGGGTCTAGCTCTACCAAGTTTACTGTAACCGGCTTCTGCTCCACAGACTGCCGCTTTTCCTCTCCCCTTTTTATCTCGGCACTTACTTTCAAACTGTCGACATAGCATTGTCAAGCCGTTTGCTGATCAGCTCTAACAGATACTATCTCTCGAGACTCGGTCGGGAATTTCATAGTTGGATGGGGCGTGGACACTATGGCTCCCAACTTATTCAGGCTTGGTCTTCCAAAGATTATGTTGTACGCCTTCCGAGCTTCTATGATGACATACTTCACAGTGATAGTCTTTGAGGCTGATCCATTACCTAACTTGGTAAGAAGCTCCACATAGCCTCCAGTATTTACCTGCTCACCCGTAAATCCCACCAACTTTATGAAAGTTGAGTAATAAATGATATCTGTGAACTTCCTTGGTCCACCAATTTTTTCCTGACCATAAGATTAGCCATCTCCACAGTGATAACCATAGGGTCATCCTGATTTGGGTCAACTCCAACATAATCATCATAAGTAAAAATGATAGGTGAGTTTACCTGCTTTGACTTGTAAATGATGGAATTAACCACCCGAACTGCTCTGAGTAGCCTTTTTCTAGCCGAGCTAGTCACCCCTCCTCCTGCGAAGCCTCCTAAAATCATATTAATAACGCCACAAACCTGATGATCCTCAGTATCCCTGGCTCGCGAATCTTCTCGATTTTGTCTATGATTACTCGGCCCTTCCTCTCTTGTATAAACATTTCATTTTCCTTTGTTTCGTCCACCTCCTTGCTCTCCTTGCTCTCCTTGCTGTTGTCGGCTCCGTAAGACATACTCCCCCAACTTCCCCATCTGGATCAACTCTTCTATTTGGTCCCTCCAATTGCAACAATCTTCTGTAGTATGCTCATAATTGTTGTGAAATCGGTAATACTTCCTTCTATCGGCTTTCTCTATCGGCCCTAGGGTGGGTATTCAACAACATCTGCATGATATACTTCATCCAGGATTTTTGCCCTGTTGTGTTGAGTGGGGTGTACACACTATACTTCGGTCCGTTCTTTGGTTTGATCTCCCGTATAGATGTGTCTCCCTTCTCATTCCCATGATTCTCTCTCTTGTCAGCTTTATCCTGATTATCCTTCTTCTTCGACTCCCACACTTCTTCCATACTGATGTACTTGGAAGCTCTCTGTATAAAATCGTCAATGTCATAGGCCTCCCACTTGGCCAAAGAGTCCGAGAATGGTCCTGACTTCAGCCCAGAAGTAAAGGCATGAAAGACCACTCCTTCTCTCAAATCTGGTACTTGGATGACTTCAACATTGAAGCGGTCCAGGTATTCTTGCAATGATTCGTTCTTTCCCTGCCTGAAATTTACCAAACAAGCCGAGGTTTTTGGGATCTGTCGACTCGTGGCAAATTGGACAGTGAACTTTGTGGTTAGATCCAACCAAGTTGTTACATATCTCGGGGGGAGTCGAGAATACCACATTAATGCAGCCCCCTCGAGACTAATAGGGAATACCTGGCATTTCAAATTTGGGGATGCTTGCAAAGGTATCATCTTGATGTTGAATACAGTGATGTGCTCTTGAGGGTCCGTACTTCCATCATATTGCTTTACTTTTGGAATTTGGAAGTTTGTTGGAAATGAGGTTGCCATGACCTCCTCTACAAACGGGTGTTCACTATACTCCCCCACATCTGTCGTAACTCGGCTACTGGTTCTCGGTCTTCACGACGAGATGACCGATCTCTTCGGCTCATTTCATCATGCCTTGAGGACTCAGTCAACTCCTGGCCTCGGTCTCTACCTCTCCTGTACTCCTCATTTTCTCTCCTCAGTTGATCTAGTTGTTGTCTCATCTCCCTCAATTGTTGGATCAGAACTTCTTCCCCAACTCGCCGAGGAGGAGGTGTTACTTCATCTCGTGACGTGGTGGTGGTCGTTCTACTCCTCCTTCCATTGGCACTCTGAGTTTCCACCATTGTTACTCAAAGATGTGTCCTGGGAAAGTTTTCCTCGACCCCACGGTGGGCGTCAAATGTTCTTACAAATTTTCGGCAACGTTAATCCGAGAACCTAAAGAACAATATCGCTATGATTCACTGATACGCTTAGTCAGAAATACGCTCTTTTGATTAAGATATCTCCGACTAGCAGAGTACAAGTTACAAGATAGCTTATCCTTTACACAATGATAACGAGAACTATTTATACATCTACTCTTTTCTTCCCCACTCTCTCGGTGGTTATCTCTCGTCTATACTATAACTAATCCAAATGTGCAAGTAACCGAGTATTCCACGATCTCTCAACCACCTCTTCATGCATGAAGCTCATCTTCAAGTAAAGTTGACAGAGTTGATCGAGTCTACCGATGGTCTTCTGTAGTCTTCAAGTAAAGTTCGACCCGATCCTCAACCCAAATCATCTCGGATTACTATACGGTACAGAAGGGTACTTAGCAAATAAACTAGAATTAAATGGGAAAGGGAGGTGGGAAAATAAATTTGTGAACGGTGTCAAAATTAAAAGCCTTACCTCAAATATTTTTTTATTATGTAAAAAAGTTTAGGTGAGTTGGATCCCGGGTCTCGTCAGGGTCAGGGCAAGCCTTACGGTTCAAAAAACGCTTACAAATATACTTACAAATTATCCACCAACAAAATTCTCATATGAACAGTGGAATTTGAACTCACGACCGTACGAGTTACGAACATTATCTTTACCGATCGAACTAATGGCTAAATTTGTTTGGTTTGTTGAAAGAAAACTCGCGTTTTCTTTCTTTCGTAAACCAACCAAACACAGTGTTAATGTTACGGTCCAAATTGGAACTGAGCGGCTGTACATGCTTACCAATATCAAAACCCTATTTCCAACTCTCCTGTATAAATATTCCCAATTAAAAACCCTAATTGCATTCGTTGTTACGCAGCGGCCGAAGATGTCGAAGCGGGGTTAGTATTCGTCTATACCCACGCGTTGCTCTTGCACTCTGATTCTGTCTATTACTTTCCGTTACAGAAAGATGCTATGTCAATTTTCCTGCTTGGTTTCTGAAGAATAAAGAGCTTTATTTTGGCTAAGCTATATTCACAGAATTTGTTGGTTCCAATAATTGTACAAAGAAAAAGAAGCAAAATCAATATTTTTTTCTTTTGGGTTCGTGTTTTCATATTCTAAATGCATGAAATGAAGTTAGGGTGGCATGAATTTTGCTATAAATTGTTCTCTTAATTATGTCTTCTGGGTTTCATCCTTCTTCTCTGAACAATGTACATTTCCCGTGTCACAATAATTTCACAACGAAAAAGAAGAAAAATGGTATTTTTGTGCCTTTTGTGTTAATGTTTTCAAAATCTAATGCATCGAATGATTCTGGGGTGGCAATGAATATTGCTACGAAGTTCTATAAATATTTGTTCTTCTGGTTTTTTTTTTTACCCTTTTTCTCTCAGACAACTTGGATATAGAAAATTACAATGCTTTGTGGTGCATTTGTGTTTTAGGACGTGGTGGTTCTGCTGGTAACAAGCTCAGGATGTCACTGGGTTTGCCAGTGGCAGCTGTGGTGAACTGTGCTGACAACATGGACTAAGAACCTTTACATTATATCCGTGAAGGGAATCAAGCGCCGCTTGTGTTGGTGACATGGTTATGGCTACTGTGAAAAGGGGGAAGCCTGATCTTAGGAAGAAGGTTTTGCCTGGTGTTATCGTGAGACAGCGTAAGCCTTGGCGAAGAAAGGATGGGGTCTACATGTATTTTGAAGGTTATTTGCTCATTATGTTATGTTTACTGTGCCTTAACATGTTTTCTTTTCCTTATGTCTATGATGCTCTGGTCATTTGATTCATTATAATATGACAACTGAGCTGGTTTTTTCTTCCTGATTCTGCCAATCAACTTGCTTTTATAAGATGTTGGGGGAATGCATCTATTGATAAGAGGGGGGATATGAGAGATTTAATATGCAGCAGTGATTGTGTGCTAATGAAGAGCATGCTTCAAGTGTTGTTAATTTATGATGGCGTGATCTTCTGTTGTGTTTTGGCAACTTCACTGCAGTGCTTTTAGTCTCTTTTCCTTTTCTTATCATTACGGTGCATCCTGAAGATTCAAATGTTGCTGGTTAAACCGTATCCTGATGCATGCTTATCCATTATTCATTGGGATGAAGTGCGTATAGTGATTTGATACTTACGTAACCAGCTATATCAATAAATATCATCGAATATATCAAGCGGATCTCTCTGTCATGGGGTCTTGCTTTTCGCAATTCGGTACATTTTTTCTTCTCGTAGTGTTCTTTATTTCTTTTTTATTCTTAAGTTGTGTTACTATTGATTTGGGTTCATGGTGAGTTCTGTACATTGCAACATATCCAAATTTGAATTCTGTTATAAGTATATATTTATGATTATAATTTTAAATTATCTTTTGAATGATGAATATGTTATCATTTACCAAATATAGTTTTCACCATGAATATGTTATCATTTACCAAATATAGTATAGTAATTTCTTTTAGTCCAAGTCCAATATGTTTGATTTGCTAATGATATTTAGTTATTTGAAGGTTCCAGAGCGTTATATGTTTTCATCAAAAAATGCTGGTAATGTAGTGTGGAGATTTTATATCTGAAGGTTTCTCTACACCTCCCATGACCAGCTACACCAGTACCCCAATCTTACCCCTACCCGGATGGTTACTTTTGACTATTATCCCTGTCAAGGTTGGAACATTTTTGTTTTCATTCTATATTGAATTTGATTTTGGTAGTTAAATTCATTTTTGAAAATGGACTGACTGTTGTGATAATATTTTTCAGGATTAGTTTGGATAAGTATTAGATAGTTTTAATATGTTTCCGTAGATTATTTTGATTGTTTCGATTTTCTGTTGCTCTGGTAGATCATTACTGCCAGCAGACATTAGTCAGGTATCTTCCTCAGCATACTATGGTTGATACAGTTACGAGTCTGGGAAATTAATGAGCCCATCGTTGCAGATGTGATGGGTTTCTAGTGCTCACATCTGCTCCATTGAGGCTCTACATATAGCGCAGGAACTCTTTTTAATGTTTTTTTATTAGACGACACTCCAATTTAGTTTGGATAAATATTAGATGGTTTTAATATGTTTCTGTTTTTTGGTCCTCTGTCATATCATTGCTGTCCCCAGACATTAGTCATGTATCTTCCTCAACATGCTATGGTTGATACAGTTACTAGTCTGGAAAATTGACGAGCCCTTCGTTACAGATGTTTTGGTTTTTTAGTGCTCACATCTGCTCCATTGAGGCTCTACATATAGGGCATGAACTCTATTTTGGTTTCTTTTTATTAGACAACACTCCAATTGCTTGCTAGGAATTTTTGTCAGTCTGCAATTTCTATCAGTTGATCTGTTTTAGATTCAAATCATGTGATTAGTTCATAAGTTCATATATTTTCTAGTTCTAGCCATAATTGCTGTTTTAGATCAGTAATCTTCCAGACTATGTATCCTCTTCAAAATACTATGGTTGATACCGTTGAGTCTGGACAATTGAATCCTTTGTTACAGTGTGATAGTTTTTTCAGTGCTTACATCTGCACCATTAGAACTCTATAAGTTTAGGGCATGATTCCTCTTTAGTTTTTTATGTCATACAACAAAGCAATAGCACCTTCCGCATTAGATAGTTTTATTGCATATGTTGCTATGTGCTACATGTGACCTTTTGCTTCTCAACTCTTTTTTTAGTTAGGTCATTTGAATCTTTAAAAAGACTAATGAGATGATATTGATGCACTTAGAATTTCTTATTTTAGTTCCTATTTATCAGCCTTTTCTAATGACTTGTTTTTTCTTCATTTTATTAACCCACTTATTTTAATTATTCTGTTTATTGGGTAATTTTATTTTAAGTGCCTTAGGGACACAATACATGGTTAAACGATTATTTTCTCCTCCATTCATATGAATCTGATTTAAATTTATTTTGCTTGCAAATAATGCTGGTGTTATTGTAAATCCTAAGGGAGAAATGGAAGGTAAGAAATGCAATTATCATATTCTTTTTGTGGATATCTGACATATTTCTTGGTGAGTGAGCAAGAAGAACTTGTTCTAGCTGTTGCAATTTTTCTGTCAAATGCTCTTATGCTCCTGCTGACATCTCCATATTTTGTATTGGACTCATAATCATCGTTTTCATTAGATTGTTTTGACTCATTCAGTGTCCTGCAGAGCCTGATTGTGTCCATTTGTTATGAATGATTGGAACCTCATTTGTCCTTGTCTACATTTTTAACAATTGTCTATTTTCCACCTTTTTTAGTCAAACTTTAAAAAAATCTGACACTGCTATTTGCATGCATGCTTTTGTTCAGGTTCTGCCATTACTGGGCCAATTTGGAAGGAGTGTGCAGATCTGTTGCCAAGAAGTGCAAGTGCTGTCAATGCCATTGTTTGAGATATTTTTGGAGTTATCAATAGATTGTTAATTTTGTGAAAATTAAAATATATTTAGGGGTAAGTTAGCCATTGAGTTTTCTGCAATTTTGGGATGTGCTATGAAGATTTGATTTTATGAACAATACAAATTGGTCTTAGTTTGTTATAGAAAACAATTGTTTGGTAGCTGATTTAACATTCTAAAGGGGGTTGTACTGTTGGCCATTTTTCAACCTTATGGCAGCTTATTCATTTGCTCAGGTTGATAGAATATCTTTAGTTTTCCCTTTTGTGGATGTATATTATTGTTGCCGTGTATATGGGTTCGGGTTCCCAAGGACTCGCTTTAATATTATTTGGCTTATTTAAAAAAAAATGAAAATTAGATGATGCTGTAACTGGTGTATTGCTATGAAAAGGTTCCCTCTTTTCCTTCCTGCTCCATGTTTGGCTGTCCACAATGGCTCCACTTACTGATTCAAAGAGAGAGTTTTCTTGTATTGATTCCTGCTAGAAAATCTCTAGCTCGCCTAATTATAAGCATTCAAATCAACAATTAACATGAATTATTATACTTTATGTAGCATTGAAGTTTGGATGTAATGGCAGGAATTGGATTGGAACACACCTGACTCGTTGGAGAAACATAGTTCAAAGTAGTTTCTGAATTTCTGCTTATGAAGAAATGGGTCTCTAGCATTGAAGTTTGATCGATGTGAATTTCAAGAAAGCGTACCTTTAACTACAAGCCTGTTTCTTGTGTATGTTAACAAATATGTATTTTTTTTTCCTTTTTTTGTGTTTTGCATATTTTGATGGCTGACTTGTACGATGTCCCATATCTTTGTAGTCTTGCAATTTATTTTCCTCAGGAGTTTAATTGATATATATTGTGAGTGTAAATGTTTTTTATACTGTCAACCAATTGCCACATCATTGAAAATCTTTGATTCTTATCCTAACTATCTTAAAAGTTTACAGTGTAAAAAATTTGACATTGACAATATACAATAATCAAACTATTTCCTCATTCTATTATTTGAGATTGATCTTTTTGACACCACTTAAATTAGTTGTTAAAAGGAGATAGGTCATTTTCAACAACGTTCCAAATATCAAAACCAACAACCTTAAGAAAGATTACCATTCTTTCTTTCCTAAGAAATATATTCATTTTCATTAAAAGACGGTGGCGGGAGGGGGCAAGGGAAGTCCTTTAGGGAAAAAAGAATTTGAAGCCATCCTCTAAAAGTTATTAAGCATGGACACAAGAGTTTTAGCTTTGATATCATTTACAGGAAGAGGTGACCGAGTTATCCGAACATTTTCAAAAACTTTTCACAAAAACCCAGCTTTTCAAAAGCAAACTTTAACCAAGTTTTGTAATGAATATGACTATCTTTATGTTTATGAATATCAAGATTAACAATATCTAATACAATGAAAATGACAAGTCAATACACAATATCATTTTATCTTGGCTCACTCACCAAACCACCAGTGATCTACATAGCCTGTCCTCACTCCATTATGAGTTTTGTGCAACATAATCCCAGCTTCAATGTATTTGAAAATCTTTACAAATCAAAGCACTTTTCACTTATCGGATGCCTCACCTTTGTGAATAAGTCTCAATACAATTCTACAAAAACTCTAAGTGAGTTTGAATGGGATATTTCCAAATTTGAAATACAAGACAATTCAATTACTTCAATTGAATTATTTTTGTTTTAAAAATACTTTGTTTAGATAAGGTAATTCAAATACCTTGTATTTTAAACTCCTTGTTTGGATAAAGCAATTTAATTACCTAACCTTTATAAAATTTTAGTTTGAATATTTATTTAAAAAATTAGGATTTCAATATAAAATGTGACTATTAAATAAACAGTAGGCAATTTTTAAATAATATAAATTTAAAATAAACTAAAAATAATGATAAAATTAGACAATTCACAAAAATATGATTAATTATAATATTTTCACTAACTTTTCCAAGTGGACCATAATTTGGGGGGGAAAACCGAATGGTAGAAGATACGTAAAAAACATTACTATCTATTCTTGCCTAGAAGCTACAAATAGTCAAAAGTCAACATGTTTTATTTTTTATTTTTTTGCATTGCAGCAACACGATAGTGATACAATACGAGTATAATTCTATACTTGAGTTGAGAATATATGAACTACAAAAGAGTGACAAGTTTAGCATGAAAAGATAACAATGAAAATATACTATTCTGCCCAACTTTATTACATTCAATGTTCTTCAATCTTATCAGACAAAAGACCAACTTATGAACATGAAACAGATATAATGAGTCATTTCTTCTTTGTTTAATACTTTCCATGTCACTGCTCTCTCATAGGAGACAGGCCTCACCATGATGGATGAACAAATACCAACTTGAATACACAAAATCCAAAATAAGTTATGAGATTATTTTCAAGTATAATATATACTTCATATGCTTCAAATGTAATTGAATTGCAAAAGTAATGCAGGTAAACAAGAATTGCTTCTGGATTATCAGGATCATTGTAGTCCACACAACCCTTTTTCACCAACACAGTGATATATGATGAAAGTGACCCTCATTCCTCGAATATACACAACAACCATCTTCTCAGCAGCAAATTAAAATTGAAATCAATTGCAATAGGTACAGTAAATACCTAGAAAAAGGACAGAGAAAATTAACCCACACAAACTCCAGTCCAAACTAAACAAACAAACAGAAACAGAAACATAGTCATACATCAAAAACTCCAAAGATTATCTCCATCTGAATTCCCAGGTGAATCATCAGAGTAAAAGGAACCTGTCCTAGGAGGGCTAACCTGCATTCCAACTGACTTGGAAGTCATTGGTTCCAGTGGTAAAAACAACCTATTACAAAACTACATGCCACTTTGTAAGTTTAATCCGTTCCTGTACTGGTGCATAGTGCAGGTTTTATAATAGCAAGTTGCCTCTTTAATCCAATTCATTATATAGGATCTATTCTAGCTCATTTTCACAAAGGAGGAAATGAATCAAACGAGATTAAAAATGACATTTACAATTTCTCTCCACCCATGCAAAAAAAAAATAATCTAATACCAAATCCCATCACTCTGGTTGCCCAAAATTTTTCATTTCTTTTACGTTTTCTTTATGTAATGGAAGCATCAACTACACTAGTGTCCATTTCTTGAAATCAAATTACCTAAAAAAAGTAAGCAAAATCAGCCTGCTGAGAATTGAAAAGAATAACACCAAATACAGCAAGAGAATAACACCAAATAAGTCCAAGATTCAAACATTATTGTGTAAACTCTAGTTGACAAAAAGGTACAAAACAGCAAGTTAGACTTTTACTCTATACAATACATACCGAACCTCTTTTAAACTAATCTAACTCCCTCACCACTCACCAACTAGTGACTTATATTATGTACAGCCCAATTACCACACTTCATATTACAACCCTCAACAGACGCATAACAAAGGACTTGTGGACTTGTTGAACATGAGAAAAGCAATCCAAAATGAAACAGATCCATAAAAAAACATGCCAACAAGATATCTATGTTTTCCACCAAATTAATGTTTGGTTCTTTTCAAATATTTCCTGGCAATCATCAGCAACATGACTTATGCAGCTCATACAAGTAGCAAGTTTCAAAACAACACACCAAAATGAAAATACCTGCACATTTTTTAACACGCTACATCACTCAGCCGTGTGGTCTTTTGGATTCAAAAACAAAAGAATTTCAAAGCATAGATAAATAACACATGTTCTTTGAGCCAATGAGTATTGCCACCTATCCTACTTTAGGATGGATCAATTAACAAGCATATTATCATCACTAGCAGCATTCAACAAATAATCTTGAACCTATGGATAAAAATCTACCAGCGCATTCATAAGCTTGTGTAAGTCTCAGATAAATAAATTCAGACGTAACAAGATCCAAAATTAAATGACCATATTAAACACGTGTCTTTTGTGGCATTCTGATAATTGGCACTCAATTATGCAGGCAAATTATAAATGGTAGAAATTTAAACATCATAGGAAAAGTTAAACATGATCTAGAAACTAGAAAAACAACATAAAACACCCACCAAGAAGGCCAAAGCAGTAACATAAAGCACCAGTAGCTAACACAAAATGATCTACTGCAAATACAAAGATAAGTACTGAAATGAAATGCACAAATTCAGCTTAGGCATTTCATCGAATAACTTGTGTTTATTCCAAAATACTAGAACTCAGTCATCAATACCACCGATCAACAAGATTCATTAAAATTAAGAACAAAAGAGAACTAAAATAAGAAAAAAAAAACCAAAAAAATAAACAAATAAATAAAATCCGACCCATGAGAGAGAGCAAGAGCAAGCAATGACAAGAACAAAATTACCATTGCATAAAAAACAGAGAAGTAGAAAGCAAGAGTAGATCTGACCTAAAGCATCTCCAAGTTATGGAGGTGAGGAATCCATGACTGAGCTGAGGAATTGATAGCAGGTGTGACGTGGCTGAGAGAGGAATTTAGAAATGTGGAATTTAAAATTCTCTGTTTTTAATTAAGACAAATCCCTCGTTAAAATTTCAAGAATTTTAAATTCTTTATACTAAAATATTCAAACAACATAATTTAAATTCAACTATTTTAAATATCTTTAAAAATTATTTCATCCACTATAAATACCTAATAGATGTCTCACTCTTACAAACAAATAGAGAGATGTCTTTGTTTTTTTTTTAATGTATATTTGGAATACGTGTATGTAAAGAAGATAAAAAATAAGTGAAAGATAGAAAAAAAAACCCTATATATTATCACCTACGATATCCAAAATTTGATATTCAAATAAAAACCGTTTCTCAAAACTTAATAAAAATTCAATGTAAAACTCTTTTAGCTTGACACACAAGCTGAAGACTTTTTACCAAATGATTGCTCACAAAGCAAATATCAATGATGTGAAGTTTTTCAATATGTTTATGATATGATACTGTTTTTAGCAACAAGTAAATGGTTCTCAGAAGTATTCTATATTTTGACTATGATTTTTGCGTCTTATTATTAATGGAAGAATTTCAAATTGTTGACAATAATTCTGACAGGTTAATAAAGGGAGTGAAGTTAAAATTATTGTTTTTCTAAAGTACTGAAGATACTTAGTTGGCAAGAAGATGTGCATATTGACTGACGGATGATATTTCCGACAATATTCATGAAAGTCGCCAACAAGGTGGAAAAGGAAAAATGATCAAGTCTTAAAGTCGACAAAGCAGTTAGAATAAGTTGTTAAGCAGTTCCCAGTACAATACTGGTTTTATCCTTCAAAGTTCTTTATTTGTTCTCCATTATTCCTTAATATTTCGTTTATGTTCTTATTTTCATTTACTGTTCGTAAGTGCTATTACTTAGATCCTATTCTAGTTAACTTTACTTTCAAATTCTTGTTTCTTTTCATTACAAACTTAATGCGACTAGGAAGTTATCTTCTACAATTGAAACTACTTTTTTTTTAATTTCAAACTCATCTTTTAAAACACAAGTCATTTTATTGTCATAGTTCATTATTGACAACACTTTGTATTTTTTTTTTGATAGATTTACATATTTGTTTTTGATACTAAGTCTTTGTCAGTAATTTCTAATTTGGCTTCATTATCAAATTCGTACTTGGCAGACAATTCATATACCTATTTTGACGAGATTACCGCATAGCTCGTAGGTCCCACACTCATTTGATCTAAAATTATTTGTCACGAAGGAATTTTGGACACAACCAAAAAACCACGTTAACAAATTGGCATGCCCAGTGGGACGAGTTTAGAGTAACTCGTACAGTGTCACGAATTTGACATACAAATTTATTTGTATGCATCTACGGAGTGGAAAGGTGGTTCAAACATCATCTATTTCCCAAAACTCTGAATATGAGCAGTGCAAGTGATGCAGGCGTAGTAGGCACTAACACTGCTGCGTCAACGGTGGATGCTATTGCACCAGTTAACAATATTCCTGCAACCAGGGCTAACGCTACTAATGCAAGGAATAATAGCACTAATAGTTTAGGTGCGAGAAGAGGCGTTTCTTACAGCTATCCAAGGTTGTCAATATTGAATTCAAACCCAAGAGGACACGGACCTCGTCACAACCTTAGAGCTGGGACTTCAATCCAAACCCCCACCATTCATCCCGGGACAGCAGGACCATCTACTGGGGGGCAAATTCCCAGTCATGCGAATGGGATAACAGGGTCAATGGTAGTAACCCATTCTCGACAAGAGCAACCAGTAGTAAGGCCACATATACCCCCACTAAGACAACCCCCACAAAATATTGTTGGTCTATCAGAGGCTACATTAGCCAATGTTCGACAACAAATTGACTCTAGTAACCATGCATGATGAATACATTTACTCAACAAATGAGTACAGTGATTACGCCACTAATGGAAAACACGAATAATGCATGCTTGACATTGACAAATGAGATATGTAGGTTAAATAGAGCCTTGGGCGTTGTAGCCCCAGATGATAACCAAAATACCAATAGAAATGTCAATAGGAATAGCCAACCACAAGTTGTACAACTTGACGGATCTGAACAAGATGACGAGCGGCCACAGCCCCATCTTTGGATTCCTTTGAGACGTGAAAATGTACATATTTTACAACCAGAGGAAGATGAGGACTTTGTCATAAACCAGGGTGCTCTTGGAGCGCTTCATCAAAATGTTCTAAACCAAAATGTTAACCAAGTTGTCGAGCAGGCATTGAATAGATTTGGTTTTAATATAGGTTATGCCAATCAACCATTTTTTGCATCGGCATTTCCTGATTGGGTCCAACAGGCAGAAATGCCTCGAGGATACAAAATACCCAAGCTGTCAAAATTTTCAAGAGAAAGCGGAGAATCGACTGTTGAGCACATTGCCCGATATACAATCGAGTTAGGAGATTTGGCTTTAGAGGAGGGACTAAAAATGAAGTTCTTTCCTAGTTCGTTGACTAAGAATACTTTTTCTTGGTTTTCGACCCTAAGGCCCAATTCCATACACTCCTGGAATCAATTGGAGAGGAGTTTTCATGATCAATTCTTTAGTGGTGATCTAAAGATAGGATTGACAGACCTATTTGGCATTAGGAGGATGAATAACGAGTCTGTCGATGACTACCTTGCCCGATTCCATCAAATGAGGAGTCGTTGCTTCACCCCTATCCCTGAGGCAGAAATAGTGAAGATTGCTACTAGGGGTCTAGATTATCATATTAGGAAGAAGTTGGTCAACCAACATCTAATTGATCTTGCCCAGTTAGGACATAAAGTTTGACAAATTGAACAATTGAAAGACGAAAAGGTTTTCAAGCAGAAGAAATTCCTTAAAAGAGAAAAGATTAACTTTGTCGGATGTAGTGAATCCAACGAGGAGGGCAATGATTCTGAGGAATATGAGGTAGATTACGTTGAATTAAAAAATGGTCCACCTTATATATGCCAAGCTTTGAAGCCAGCGAGGGCCAAAGAAAGGATTCCTTTCATCAATAAGAAAGTGTATACATTTGATGTGATCAAGGCCGATCAAATATTTGACATATTACGCAAAGATAAGCAGTTAAAATTGTCAGATGACCATAGGTTTTTGAAAGCCCGTGAGATTAAAGATCGAAATCTTGTAAGTATCATAACACTTTTGGTCATGTAACTAATGATTGTATGCATTTCGGGGACATTATTCGAAAGGTTTGGCGAGAAGGAAGAGTAAAATTTTCATACAAGAAACCGGACATGAAGGTTGATCTGAGAACCGTTTGGTCCTGGTTAACAAGGCTGGCCGCCAAGTCCCTATGGGAATAGGCATGGTCAATATCAGAGCTGGGCAAAATATCCAGATGGATCTATCGGATTCATTTGATATTTATCCAAAGCTGGGAGAACCTCTTGTCGATTTCATGACATGCAAAGCATCTAGTGGCATACTTAAAGTTTGCCCAAGATGCGAAACATTTTATGACGAAGTGGCTGCCGAGAAAGCCAGGGAGCAGAAAACGCCATCATATCACCCACAAGACAGAACTGAGTCTCGTAATGGTGGTAACCAAGGCAGGTTTTCACACTTGAGCAGCCATCTTCGGGTCTAATAGTGTACACAGAAGTGTTGCACCTGTTGTTAACAGGCAGGCAAACAGCCGTCAACAACACATGCATCAGACAAGACCTAGACAGCACCACACTGGAGGTTGGCTTGAAGAGTCGGTTAGAGGATCAGTGGGAAGTAATAACTTTATCGGTGGTGGGTTCAATTCCTTCAAGACTAGGAAACCCCCGTCCAATGTAATGGTGGATCAATGGGTAAAGAATTCTGCCACGGCTCGTTATCCAGAGTTACGAAAACAGAAATGGGTCAGAAAAAACAAGTTCAATGACCACAATCCACCCTTTTGGAATGAGCTAGGATTACCGAAAGGGTCAACTAGCTCAGAATGCTCAGATGACAGGACCTGGCTTGTCAGGACCATCAACTCAGCCGGTCATCTCTAAGAGCCAAAAGGGGAGGTTTCAAAGGCTCCGACAGGCTCAAAAGAAGAAGCTTGCCAGGCAAGGAGGTGTCACCATAAAAGAGATGCCTTCGCAGAATACTGGTTGTTTGGTTGCAATGGTTGACAACGTAGCTGACAAGAGTGAGGATGTCAAAATGAAGACCGTGATAGAGGCTCACCCAATGGAGATTGACATGAGGGTGCATGTTACTCAAAATAGGTCAAATAAGTCCATACCCCAGGTCTGTGTAGCAGAGAAAAAGAAGGACTTAGAATTGTCGTCACCGCCAACAAAATCCACAGGCAAATGGCTAGTTGGATTGGTAGACGCGGAAAAGGTAGCAGGGTTTGAGAAGAAGTTCGAGGCGAGGATGCAAGATCCTCAGTTGGCAACATTCAAACCTGAATGTGATTTGACCAATGAGGAATTGTCTTTTGATGCTGTCATTGAAGCATTGAACGATCCAAATGATGATATTAACATTAGCGGAGCCATGGACATGGATGGCCAAAATGAAGATCTAGCTGACATCATCGAGGCACTGGATAACTGTGGTGCAGGGATAGCCCGGCCTTTGTCAGAAAGGTCAGGATCAGACGATGACAATGATTTGAAGAGAAATCATGGAAGAACTGTAGGAGGTGCATTCTTAGACGAGGATCCAGAGAATGAAATCATCCTGGAACCAGACATGAGAATGAATATAGGATTGATTTCCGTCATCCCAACGGAGTATGAAGGATATCTTGAAGTGGATTTTTACGACGATGAAGATATGGTCGACAATGATAAAAATCCAGGTGATTTTTGGATGTATGTCCAAGAGAATTTGGTCACCATGTTCGATAATATAGCCCAGTTGGAGAAGCCCACTGATGAACAAAGAAATCATTTAAGGCCATTGCATGTAAAGGCCATAGTTGATGGTAGGCCCACTAATAGAGTTCCGATTGATGGAGGAGTTGCTGTCAATTTGATGCTGAGGGCAATGTTTAAAAGGCTAGGAAAAGATCAGTCAGACTTAATTCCGACAGACATGGTCGTCACTGATTTCAGTGGCAAAACATCTCCATCAGATGGTATTGTACTTCTCAATATCCAGGTTGGCACTGTCGAGAGAATGACATTGTTCGTGATAATTACAGCCAAATCAAGTTATAACTTATTACTTAGCGGGGATTGGATTCACGCTATGGGAGCAATTCCTTCGACAGCAAGATCAAGTGGAGATCGTTGAAGCAGACGATAGCGCGTGTTATGCCCAGCAGTCACACGTGGATTTCAAAGTATATTCGCCAAACGTCAGACCTGTGACTGCCAACGAATGAGTTATTGACAAAGATGCACTAGAAGCAAGTCTTCTTGGTCAGTTTGGCGTGAAGATAAAGGAAGAGGCAGACAAGTCTCGGCCCAGTTCCGACAATGAGCCTTGAAACACACCAGAGAAGATTGTCGGCATATCTGGCCGACAGAGAAGTACACACTGCAGAAAGTGTGTTGGCAGATTGTATCATTGACGACAACCCTTTGGGTTTTGAGAAAGGAATCGAAGTTAAGCAAAACGTTAAAGTAGAAGATGCTCTGGAAGAAATAAATTTAGCGACGGAAGAAAAGAAAAGGCCCATTTTTGTCAGTTCTTTTCTGCCAGAGGATTACAAACAAAAACTTGTCAAATTAATTGCAGAGTATAAAGATTGTTTTGCATGGGATTACGATGAGATGCCTGGTTTAAGCAGAGATCTTGTTGAACACCGGCTGCCACTTAGGGAGGATTGTAAGTCTATCAAACAGGCAAGCAGAAGGTTTGCTCCAGAGGTAGTGCATAAAATCAAAGAGGAAGTGCAAAGACTGCTTAAAGCAAAGTTCATTCGAACAACAAGGTATGTCGATTGGCTTTCTAATGTGGTTCCTGTCATTAAAAAGAATGGCAAAATGAGGCTATGCATAGACTTTAGAAATTTAAATATGGCTACCCCCAAAGATGAGTATCCGATGCCAATAGTTGACATGCTTGTCGACTCAGCATCAGGAAATGAAATTTTAAGTTGTATGGATGGCCATGCAGGTTATAATCAAATCTTTATAGCTGAAGAAGATGTGTCAAAGACTGCCTTCAAGTGTCCAGGAGCAATTGGGACATATGAATGGATTGTCATACCTTTCGGTTTAAAGAATGCATGAGCCACCTATCAACGAGCAACGAATACTATTTTCATGATGTGATTGGAAAGCTCATAGAAGTATATATTGATGACGTGGTTGTCAAATCCAAAACCAAAGATGACCACTTGGAGCACCAGAAGCAAGGGTTTGAAAGGATGAGAAGACACATCCTCAAAATGAACCCAGAGAAGTGTAGCTTCAAAGTGTCAGCTGCCAAATTCTTAGGCTTTCTAGTTCACAAAAAAGGAATTGAGGTGGACAAAAATAAAGCCAAAGCGGTCATGGAAGCCTCAGCACCGACAGATAAAAAGGAACTACAATCCTTCCTAGGAAAGGTTAACTTTCTAAGAAGGTTTATATCAAATATATCGGGAAGAACAAGAGTATTTGCACCGTTGGTCAAGTTGAAAGCAGAGCAAAGCTTCGTATGGGAACCTTGTCACCAAGAGGATTTTGACCAGATCAAGCAATACATAGTCAATCCACCGGTCATGATGCCGGCAGTGCCTCGTCGACCGTTGAAGTTGTACATATCAGCAGCTAAAGACACTATAGGATGTCTATTGGCCTAGGATGATGATGACAATGTTGAAAGGGCCGTATATTCTATAAGCAGAGTCCTCAATGATGCTGAAAGAAGATATAGTGAAATAGAGAAGTTATGCCTAGCATTGTATTTTTCTTCTACAAAACTTAAATATTATATGATGCCATGTAATTTATTCGTTATTTCCAAAACTGATGTTATAAAGTATATGTTGTCAAAACCAGTCCTTAATGGACTTAAAGGTAAATGGACCATTGCTTTGTCAGAATATTCTTTACAATACGTACCATCTAAAGCTGTCAAAGGACAGGTAGTAGTTGACTTCTTGGTAGAACATCTAGGGTTGGACGTGCCAGAAATAAATGTTGTCAGTTTATAACCCTGGAAACTTTACTTTGACGGATCAGGGCATCAAGGAGGTAGTGGAGTAGGAATATTAATCGTGACTCCACAAGGAACTCCTACTAAGTTTATGTTTGAACTTAAGTATCCATGTTCCAATAATGAAGCTGAATATGAAGCTTTGATTGTCGGATTAGAGATACTAATAGAAATGAAAGCACGAAATGTGCATATCTTTGGGGATTCTCAATTGGTTATCAAACAACTTACGCAAGAATATAAGTGTGTCAACTACAACTTGACAAAATATTGTATCATAGCTAGTAAGTTAATGAAGGAATTTGATGACGTAATTGTCAAATATATTCCCAAAAATTTAAATCAAGAGGCTAATGAGTTGGCTCAAATAGCCTCAGGATACAAGATATCTCAAAAGACTTTGTCAGGACTAATGGAAATCAGAGAATTATTATATCCATTATAAGAAAGAGATATTTTGGTTAATGATGTAATTTTACCTAATGACTGGAGGTTGACAATAATTGAATATTTAGAAAATCCAAGTCAGAATATAGATAGGAAAATGAAATACAAAGCATTGAATTACACAATGCAAGGAGGACTGTTATATAGAAGGTATGTTAACGGGACTCTACACAAGTGCCTAAGTGAGCAAGATGCTTATTTGGCTCTGTGAGAAGTCCATGAGGGCATATGTGGAGCCCATCAGCAGGGGAGACAAAATGAAATAGGTGCTCCGACGAAGTTTGTATTATTGGCCAACTATGATTAAAGATTGCATTTTGTTTACCAAGTCTTGTGAACAATGTCAGAAACATGGCCATAAACAAAATGTACGACCAGCAAATTGCATTCTATTGTCAAGTCTTGGCCATTCGGAGGACGGGCTTTGGATTTGATTGGTCAAATACATCATACTTCATCGAAAGGACATCAATTCATTCTAGTTGGAGTGGACTATTTTACCAAATGGGTAGAAGCAGTTTGCCTTAAAGCAGTTACCCAGCAAGATGTAATTGATTTTATTAAAAATCATATAGTTTGTCGGTTTGGAATTCCACAAACGTTGACAACCGATCAAGGGTCAGTTTTTCTCGGGAAGAAAATTATAGAATATGCCACTCTCTAGATAGATAAAGATGCTTACATCTACTCCCTACTATGCACAAGCCAATAGCCAAGTTGAGGCCATAAATAAGATCATTATTGGTCTTATTAAAAAGCATGTGGGCCGACAACCTAAGAATAGGCATAATACTCTTGATCAAATACTGTGGGCATATAGAAATTCACCCAGGCAGTCGATAGGAACTTCACCATATCGGCTAACTTATGGACACGATCCTGTGTTACCTGTCGAAATCAATCTTCAATCTATTCGCATTCAAAGGCAAAATGACTTGCCTACCAACCAATATTGGAATGCAATGTTGGATGAATTTGATGAATTGAGTGATGAAAGATTGATTGCATTAGAAAATTTGATTCGACAGAAGGAAAGAATTGCAAAGTTCTATGATAGTCGAGTTAAATTCAAATCATTTAAGGTAGATGATTTGGTATGGAAGGTCATATTGCCCATGGATAAAAGTTGTCGAGAATATGGCAAATGGTCACCTAAATGGGAAGGACCATTTAAAGTTGACAAAGCATTTTTTGGAAATGCTTATGCACTTGTCGATGTCAATACGGGCCTACGAATTAAATCAATTAATGGCAAGTATTTGAAGGAATATAAACCGAACAATCTGGAGGTAAAGAAACGAGTAAAAAGAAATGAAAATTTTCATTCACTTAATTGGCAATACATTCATATATCGTTAAAGGTACAAATTGTCAATTTACTCTAAGCCATATATATCTCAGTTGGCAATATAGTAATGTATTATCAACAATACAAATTGTCAATTAAGATTGACTTAGGCCTAAAGTCTAAGACTATACTAAGTTTGGCAGACTTTTATCTTCCTCTCTTCGACAATGCAGTAGTATAACCTGATTTGTTGAGGCTTAATTCCCCATTCGATGAGGTTTTATTTGCGTCATATGTCGAGAGTGCGCAGAGACAAGCAGAAGCAGATCTCACCATCATTTAACCCAGAAGGTTGTAGTTGCTATGGTGCAATAAAGATGACACCAAGAGAAAACCACTACCTTCCAGGATGAAGATGATGGAACTAGAGCAAGATGCACTCGTTCCGTTATGAGATCGGCTTCTCCCTAGATGTGCAACGAGGTCAGCTCTAGATGTTACGTTGGTTGCTGACCTCCACGCTTTTTTTTTACGTTGGTTATTGACCTTCACTAAGAACATGACCATTAAAACAGAAACTTTGATCTCAGGTCTTAATGTGGTAAGGTCAAATTCCCATGGGGGAAAAAGAAGAATGAATGAAAACATTTTTTTAGATGGAAGCATATTGTGTGAGATGCTCAACTATGAAATTGTTTGATTTGCAAACCTCGTTATTTATAGTTGGTCCAGAGCGACAATGAATTTAATACGAGTGGTTTACCTAAGTTTCGAAACTTATTATTGCATTTATTATGATTTGATAAGCATGAGTTACGAAGTTGGCTGGAAACGTGCAGTCAAATCAAATAGTAAACAAACATACAGATAAGTGAAGAGACATTTTAAATTAAACACCAATTGTCAGACATTACAGGATTAGAATCTGACAAAGAAAAGAATTACAATAGTCAACTTTGGTTTAAGTTGAAATCAAGGGATAACTGATCCCATGCAAAGGAAAGATCAGTTTTGTCAGCAGCGGCAGCTTCATATTCGGGATGTAATGCACGGAGTTTGCCAACTACGTTTTCAGCTTTCTGACCAAGTTGAACTGATTCGTCGTCAATAGCAGGGGTGGCAAAATGATCCAATTGTCCACCACCCATCCAATCCATCCATGAGAAAATCCATCCAATCCATCCATTTATATAAAAAAAAATATAAATGGATTGGATGGATTAGATTATTTTTTTAGTGGATGGTTTATGATACATCCAATATTTTTTAAAATCCATTGGACCAACAATAAAAAATGTAATGGATCAATTTTTATCCATTCCAAAACCAATTTATTTTTTTCATATTATTTTTCAACAAATAAAAAAAATCTCTATTTGTAACAAAAAAAAAACTCCATCTAATTTTCTCTTCCGTTCCCTATTCTTCACTATTTTTTATTTTATTTATATGCTTTTTTTTTTTCTATTTTTGTTATATTAAGTATTAACTAATTAATTGTTCTTAATCACCAGTAGTAGTCCACGTTATCACGTACGTTTTCTTTTTTCGTTGCCTTTTTTTTTTGCTGAGAAACTTTAAAAAAAAGTATTAACTAATTGAAAGCACAGAAAGTCGTAACAAGTTTCGTAAAACAATATCATGGAACTTTGTGGCAAAACAACCTCTGTAGATGCACATAATCAATAACTCCCATATAATAATAGAAAAATGTCCATGATACAAAATGGTTGTGCGATAGAGTTGAGAGAGAGTAAAGATAGAGAGAGTAGGGAAAAAAAGGAGAGAGAGAAAGGGTAGAGAGAGGAAGAAAGATGAGAGAGATGGTGAGATAGAGATAATATTTTAAATTTTTTTACAAATTATTTTTTTTTAAAAATATTTTATGGATGGATAAAAGAGATATAAAATAATTTAATTTCTTAAAATAAATTTTAATGGATGGATTTTAATGGATGGATGAAAAGTTGTTAATGGATGGATCGGATAGATTTTATTTAATGGATCATTGATGGATTAGATTTTTTTTAATGAATTTTTAATGGATTATAATGGATTAATGGATTGTTTTTAATCCATCCGTTAAGATCCAAATAAAAATTTATCCGATCCATCCATTTGCCACCCTTAATCAATAGCTTTGACTTTGTCTTTACTATTTTCTAGAGCTTTGTCAAACTTAGCACATTTCGGGATCGTCACATTCGATTTCTGCCAACAGTTTCTTCCGATACTCTAGGAGACTCTCTTTAGTATGAGTTCCGGTGGAAATAAGATCAAGTTCCTTTTGTTTAGAAGTTTCTAGATCTCGGAACCTAGCTAAGAGGTCATCTTTAATCTTTTCTTCCTCCTCGTAAGAAGGAATGACATAAGTCATCCTTTCTAACTTTCCAGAGAGCCGCTCCCATAATTTATAGATGGAGAGAAAGTGTGTGTGGCTTGACATGGGGAGATTGGAATGAAGAGGAGTGATCTCTTTGATGAGCCTTGACAATTCTTGTTGGATACTAGCATCAGATAAAAGTATATTAAAAGAATTATCAAGTCTTGAGATCATGCATAAGATTGACGACTCGGGAATCACTGGAGTCATATTGAGTTGATGAAGAGTTGGCAGAAAGTGTTGATTCTTTTCGGCTTACTTCCGACAGCATATTAATCCAAGTGTTGAAGTGAAGAGCCAGTTTAGGGTCAGGAGACTTCATGATTGGAGGTCTGATTATAGTCAGAGGAGGAACGACAAGAATTTGTTCAGCCAACAGAGCTTCTATGTCAATATCTTCATCTGGAATTTCAATCATGACAACAGCCTCAGCTGGTGTGTCAGCTATGGAAGTTGGAGTGATTGGAGTATGATGATGAGGGCTGGGGGGGCAATTCTGGATTAGATTCAGGATTCTGAGGATCATCTATCAGACATCTAGTGTCGACGATAGTGCTTTCTAAGTTTCTATCAACCTGAAAAAGGAAAGGAATTAAGAAACAAAATACTAAAAAAAAAGAGAGTCAATAAATGACTTGTACATCTGGATCAGGTAGATTAGCTGGTTCGACAGTCTTGTTGACAATCTCTTGAATAGTCATTGAGTCTTCAATCTGAAGAATTTTTTCCTCACATGAAAGAAAATGAGATATATATGATTATAAAAATAATATGAAGGAAGATGACAAGATCAGTGGAAATACCATGTTAGAGTCTGAAGACATTAAGTCGACATCAGCACTTGCCTTTTCAGTTACCTGAATAGTTTCGACAACTTTCTCTTTCTGTCAAAATGAGGATGAGAAGATGTGAAGGAATAGGTATAACTTGATAGACCAATTTCAAAAGTAAAAATTTTACCTTGGATTGGTCGGAAGGAGAAGTGTTGGAGGAGCCAACAACAATGTCTTGAGCCATAGATGCGGTAGAAGCCTTGGTAGCATCAGAGTCTGCCGAGATTGAAGAGCTTTTGGTGGATTTTGATTTTTTGGAAGGGAGGTCAGAAGCAGCAGCTTTCCCTTTTCTTTTCTTGGCCCTTTTTACTGTTTGAGGTTTAGGGACAGAAGCTTTGGTCGGCCGTGAGCTTTTCTTGACAGTTTTGGCCGTCATGGGAATTACGTCTTCATCTTCATCATCATTTTCAAATGCTTCTTCAGTCAGTACATCAGATTTGGACTTACCAGGAAGGGGTTTGTCAAGAGGAACAGCTGTCAACAACGACATGAATAAGTTGATTGTCAGCAAAGTGGAAAGAATAAAAAACTTGTCTGACGAGCAAGTACCTGAGTTATGAGTTAGAATTCGTGAATGGAATTCAAAGTCGTCATCAGGTTGGAGAAACCGACGAGCGAAGGTAACTGGATTCGGTTTTTCGAGAGGGTCAACATAAGCACTTACGCTCTCTAGAAAGAAGAAGTTACCTCCCTTCGTCAGCTTTCCAGGATGTGAGTCGGCTAAAGCAAAAGGAGAACAAGGAATAGGCACAGGTTTAGGGAAAGGAGTCTTTAAGCTGTCAAAAAATTTTATAGTCATATTTGGGATGTCCCAATATTTGGCAAACCTTTCGGATTCCTTGTTATCATGCTTCCTTTTGGCTTCAGCTAAAACACTATTAACATGACGAACCATATCATATGGTCTCAGGGGATTCCACTTGATTTTGTAAAAATTTTCAAAGGCTTGAATTTCTTTTTGAATTTCACCTTGAGTTTTCGATGTTGAATCCTGTTCCTGCATAGAAGAATCATCACCGTTACCCGCAGTATCTTCAATATAACTCAAGCAAGCCTTTAGACTTGGATGATAATTGGAATAATACGCATCCCACCAGTCAAGAAAGCTTTGAGTTACTCCATGGAAGACAGAGAATGGAACAGGCTGTAAGAAAGTCCTACGAGCCTTGTCTTTGTCACTGATGGCCATAATGTCTTCATATGTTGGAGCTTTGGCATCAATGAAGTCCTCATCAGAGTTTGATGAGTAAGGGGCAGGGATGGATTGACAGAAACCAAGCTGACAAGCAGTGGTATTGGGCAAGTGAAGATAAATGCGATGGGTTTTGAAACCAGGACCATCAACAAAAATGACCTTGTGGCAGAAAAATTTGGTCCAAATTGACTTGTTAGATTTGGATATAGTGGTACTTAGATTAGTAAACCACTCTGGACCATATCTCTGATTAATGAAAGGAGTGAAATTGATCTTTGGAGAGGTGGACGAAAGAGAATGAAAGATTTTGAAATAAAACTTGAAATTGGCAGTCTCGACAAAGATTCGGCAGAGACATAGCAGATGTAAGAACCATAAGTGTCGATTGACAAATCCAAAGGAGCTTTGTATGAGAATCGATGCTCTAAAACAACATTCAACTTCAATTGAAGAAGCCAGAGTGGCCCTCCTATGTTGGTTTTATTTTGTCTAGACCTGACAGTATCAACCAACATGCTCATGCTATCATAAAGATTGGCAAGAATGCATTGGCCTAATGCTAATCTCTTACCAGTTGACAAGAGGTTAGCAAGAAGGACATAAGAAGCAATTAGGATTGCAGATTTGCTGCAGAAGACATAGGCACATAGCCAAAGAAATAGAAAGGCTACGGGTTCGGTATCCGTCACAGGTTCTCGGTCTTTACCCTTAAAATCTGTTACGTATTTAGAAAAGGATCACTTTGGAACATAAACATCAATTTGGTTTTCTACTTCGACATTGGAGTGCATAGTAGGGCCATCTGGACGAAGGCCCGTAATAGCCGACATGTCAAATAAGGTTAGACCCATCATTCCATAGGGGAAATGAGAATTGTTTGTAGTTCTGTTCCAGAAAAAGACCGACGCCCATATTAGAGAAAAATCTACTAATTTGATATGACGAGAAAGCTGAATAAACTCAAAAATTCCATCTTTCTCCCACACGTTACGTTTCTCAGTTTGGACTCGGCCAAGCCAACTGATGTAGGCATCAAACCGAGTAGCAGGGGGCATTCTAAAAATTCTATTGCTCTTTTTAAAGACGTGAATAGGGATTGGGGTTAATGAAGCTAAGATAACCTCATTTGAGTTAGCGGAAGGAAAAGAACCACGTAAATCCTCAGAAATGTCATTCTGGGTTATAAGGGGACCTAAGAATGCAACAGGTGGATTCAAAACAACGGAAGAATCATGAACAAGGTAAACTACCTTAGATTCCTGCCATAATTCTGATTCTTCCAAGATTGGGTCTTGAACTACTGCCCTAGGAACAACAACCATGGCCTGAGGTGTTCAAGTTGACATCTTTGAAGATGTTGCCATGGAGATTAAACAAAGTGATGAAGAGGAAAGGTTCTTTTGTAAAGAAGAGATTTTTGTAGAGAGAGAAAGCAAGATTAAAGGAAGTCAGGAGTTAAATAATGATATGACGAGCATTTAAAGAAAGTGGGAGTTGTTGGTTCGAATTCCAAGACAACTGCAACATTATGATTATTCCTATTAAGTAGGGATATGATTAGTTTGATAAGATTTAATTCCCGAGATTAAAACCCAGAATTGAAAATCTGTTAAAGATTTGAAAATTCAAAATTTTGCTATTCTTTCGGACAAGACCGTCGAAAAGCAAAATTTGGGGGGCATCTGTTGATGGAAGAATTTCAAATTCTTGACAGGAATAATTCTGACAGGTTAACAATGGGAGTGAAGTTAAAACTATTGTTTTTCTAAAGTACTGAAGATACTTAGTTGGCAAGAAGATGTGCATATTGACTGATGGATGGTTTTTCCGACAATATTCATGAAAGTCGCCAACAAGGTGGAAAAGGAAAAATGATCAAGTCTTAAAGTCAAGAAAGCAGTTAGAATAAGTTGTCAAGCAGTTAATTCCGTCAAAGACAAGTTGGTTGACACAGAGCAGTTCAAGGCAATGAGAAATTATTGGAACTGTTTTGACAAGTAGTTAGGTTTAAAATCTAAAAGAACTGCCAAAGACATGTGGCAGTCATTTAGATAGGAAGTTACTACTAGGAAGTTATTGTATTTTTCCTATAAATAGTAGTAAACTCATTGTAACCAGGGTCGGTCGGTTACTTGATACACATCCTACACATCTCGATCACACAACAGATTGACGGATTAATTCAAGTACTCCCTCCACCCTCCTCATTTCAATTCAATATTACAACCCAGTATAATACTGGTTTTTTCCTTCAAAGTTCTTTATTTGTTCTCCATTATTCCTTAATATTTCGTTTATGCTCTTATTTTCATTTACTGTTCGTAAGTGGTATTACTTAGATCCTATTCTACTTAACTTTACTTTCAAATTCTTGTTTCTTTTCATTACAAACTTAATGCCACTAGGAAGTTATCTTCTACAATAGAAACAACTTTATTTTTTTTAAATTTCAAACTTATCTTTTAAAACACAAGTCGTTTTATTGTCAAAGTTCATTATTGACAACACTTTGTATTTTTTTTAATAGATTTACATATTTGTTTTTGATACTAAGTCTTTGCCAGTAATTTCTAATTTGGCTTCATTGTCAAATTTGTACTTGACAGACAATTCATATACCTATTTTGACGAGATTACCGCATAACTCGTAGGTCCCACACTCGTTTGATCTATAATTATTTGTCACAAAGAAATTTTGGACCCAACCAAAAAACCACGTTAACACTTGTATAGTTTTTTCCTTTCATTTCAGTTTGAAAAATAAGTTTGCCGGCCTTGATTTTGAATAAAATAATCATAATAACACGTCAATGACGAAAACAATAATAAATAATCATAATAATAATAATTGATCCACATCAATAGTGTTATACAGCTTCACTTTTCGTTAAGTTTTATGTTCAATTTTAATTTTAATATTATAAAAGAAATCAAAATTATACTTGGGGAAAATCGGTTATGATACTAGCTTCATTGGTTCTTATGTCATTCTCTGTTGTTTCACCCTTCTGATGTTTGAAAGTTCTTGTTACATTTAGCACAACACATGCTAGGACTTGCTTTACAGCAGCTATGACATTTTCCTCTTCTTGCTTCAACCATGGCTGGATTTATGATGTCTTTGTGAGCTTCCATGGGGAAGATACTCGTTACGGTTTCACAGGCAACCTTTGCAATGCCTTGAATCAGAAGGGGATCAACACATTCAAGGATGACATAAAGCTTAAGAAAGGAGAAGGGATTTCACCAGCTCTTGTCAAAGCAATTGAAGAGTCTAGGATTGCCATCATTGTTTTCTCCCAAAACTATGCATCCTCAGCTTGGTGTCTTGATGAACTGGTGAAGATCATGGAGTGTATGAAAGAGAAAGGACAGTTGGTTCGGCCAGTTTTCTATTGTGTTGATCCTTCTGATGTAAGGCATCAGAGAGGAAGTTTTGAAAGGTCAATGACTAAGCATGAAGCAAAGGACAAAGTAAGAGTACGAAAATGGAGGAGTGCACTCTCAGAAGCAGCCAATTTGGCAGGATGGCATTTCAAAAATGGGTATAAATATCTATTAGCTTATAAGCTTTTGTTTCATGTTTAGTTATTGATTAGATTGATATTTGTCTGGGGTAAATTATACGGTTGTGTTATTTAAACATGACAGCAAAATTTGATGATAATTTTATGGTTAATGCAATAGAAAACATGGTTAATGAAGTGTTGAATTTGGTTAATGGATATATCAAAGGTGTCGCAATTCATTAACCATCAACTAAACTTCATTAACTATAATTTTGAACATCATTAACCATGATTCTCAGGTGTTCAAATATAATCGACATATATATTTGAACACCTAAAAATCGTGGTCAATGACATTCAAAATCATGATTAATGACGTTCAATGGATGGTTAATAAGTTGCGACATCTTGTATATGCATTAACCAAACTTAACACTTCATTAACCATGTTTTTGAACTGCATTAACCATAAAAATTGTTGTTGAATTTTGTTGTTCAAATACCATTTCTCAAAATCAAATTATATTAGTGCTTCTTTTTTTTTTCCTTTCAATTGTTTGGCCTGTTTATTTCACAACCATGCATGTAGTTTAAAAATTGATACCTTATCCTATTGGGCTTTGATCTTTAATATGTAGGGTAAGGTTTGCATACATATATATGATGCTTGAAATTGATAAATAATTAGAGAAATATCATAAGAAGGTATTCTTTTGGTCATCAGGCATAGCATGAACAGAACAAATCACTTGGAGTTGTGTGTTAACAAAGCAAATATCAGAGGAAGAAGGGTTATTTTTAAATCAGAGGGTGACACAAACTATAGCATATTTATATGATTTTTTTTGTTTACCAAATACAACATTAGTGGAAGTATGGACAATTTTTACGTTAGTAGAAAAAAAAAATTAAAAACTAACAATGGTCCATGGTACACATCATATCTTTTTTTAGTATGAGAATGTTTAAAGGGAGAAGAGACTACCCCTTTTAAGGCCAGGTTATGCACTAGCCTCAAAGAGGACTTAGTGTTACAAATAATATGTAAATAACTAAATATATCTTAAAATATTTTCCTGGCACTCATACCAAGCATACAATATTAAATTTTTTGTTATTAATTTAGCAGGTATGAGTTTGAGATTATTCAAAGCATTACTGAAGAAATCTCAAGCAGATTAAATCTTACGTCCTTACACATAGCAGATCATCCAGTTGGATTGAATTATAGAATGTCAGAAGTGGTGTCACATATAGGAATCATGTCTAATGATGATGTCCGCATGTTTGGAATTTATGGAATTGGAGGAATTGGTAAAACAACAATTGCTCGATCTGTGTATAACTCAATTGCTAGCAAGTTTGAAGTTTCAAGTTTTCTTTCTGATGTAAGAGAAAATTCAATGAAATATGGTCTAGTACATCTGCAAGAGACCCTGCTACATCATTTGCTTGGAGAAAATAACAAGTTGGGTGATGTGAGCGTTGGAATTCCTATAATAGAAAGAAGGCTTCGCCGCAAGAAGGTTCTTTTGATTCTTGATGATGTGGATAATCTACAACAATTGAGGTCATTGGCTGGAAGACATGATTGGTTTGGTTCTGGAAGTAGGATTATCATAACAACAAGAAATAAACATTTGCTAATTACTCACGGGGTTGAAAAAATATATCAAGTGAAAGAACTGAATGACCATGAAGCTCTTCAACT
The DNA here is from genome assembly GCA_030762895.1 of Sophora flavescens. Lineage (NCBI taxonomy): Eukaryota > Viridiplantae > Streptophyta > Magnoliopsida > Fabales > Fabaceae > Sophora > Sophora flavescens. Next base: position 156,233,409 of record CM061063.1, on the reverse strand, counting down.
ATTTAGTTTGAATGCTTTTAAAAGAAAGGAGCCTGCTGCAGATTATGTGGAGATATCAACCCGTGTAGTGCAATATGCCAAAGGGCTTCCATTGGCTTTGAATGTAATAGGTTCTGATTTGTTTGGCAAAACAATAGAAGAATGGGAAAGTGCATTGAAGAAATATGAAACAATCCCAAGCAAAGAGGTTCTAGATGTACTCAAAGTAAGCTATGATAATTTGGATGATAATGAAAAGGAAATTTTCCTTGATATTTCATGTTTCTTCAAAGGAAATTTGAGGGAGGATGTAGAAAAGACACTAGATGCCTCCCACTTTTATTCAAAATATGGCATTGGGGTACTTATTGACAAATCTCTAGTAACTATTGATGAAGCCAATGCAATTAAGATGCATGATCTTATACAAGACCTGGGTAAGGACATTGCTAGAAAGGATTCACCTGACCCTGGCAAACGCAGAAGACTATGGCATCACAATGATGTTCTTGAGGTCTTGACGGATGACACGGTGAGTATGAAGCTTTATTAATTTTTAGAGCAATCTTTCTTAAGCTTTTGAGATAGCATATGTGAAATTTCATTAATTTATATTCATTTGTCAAATAGTCACCTACATTGTTGCTTCTTGATGCCTGAATTTAAAAAGGGATCTGATACAATTGAAGGCATAATGTTGGACATGCCCAACATAGAACAAGAAGTTCAGTTAAAAGGCAACACCTTCAAAAAAATGAGAAGACTTAGAATCCTCATAGTTCGGAATGCACAAGTTTCAGGAGTCCCCAACCATCTGCCAGATAATTTGAGATTGCTCGAGTGGAACAAATATCCTTTACCAACTTTACCAGCCAATTTTCATCCAGAGACACTTGTTGTACTCAACTTGTCCCATAGTAATATTACAATGGATGAGCCATTCAAGGTATGTTTGACCCTTATTTCTATCCTTATTTCATGTAACTTGTATCTATAAGATTCTATGCACTAGCTATTCTTCTTGTCATGCAGAAGTTTGAGCATTTGACTTATATGAACTTCAGTGATTGTGACTCTCTAACAAGACTACCTGATGTCTCTGCAACCCCAAATCTAACAAGACTTCTAGTTAATAATTGTCCAAATTTAGTTGACATTCATGATTCTGTTGGACATCTTGGCAAACTAGTCACACTGAGCACTGAAGGATGCCCCAAACTCGAAGGCTTTCCACGTGGCATGAGATCAACATCTCTTGAATACTTCAATCTTGGGAACTGTTCTAGGATTCAGAATTTCCCAGATGTCTTTGCAGAAGTGAAAAATATGAAAAATATTGATATAGGAGGGACATCCATAAAAATGTTTCCAAACTCAATTGGAAAACTTAGTGGTCTTGAGGAGTTAGTATTGAACTCTTGCACAAGTTTTGAGGATCTATCTAGCAACACAGATATGTTTCAAAACATTGAAGACCTTAATGCAGATGGCTGTCCACAGCTTCCAAAACTTTTAAGGAAGTCATTAATGGACAGGACTGATTGTATCCCAAAATTAAGTAGACTGAGTCTCAAAAATTGTGATCTATCAGATGGAGATCTTGAGTTAATTCTCAGTTGTTTTCTACAATTAAAGTGGTTGATCCTATCAGATAACAACTTTGTGACCATCCCTGATAACATTGAAGACCTTTCCCACCTGCTGCTCCTTAATGTGGATAACTGCAAGCAGCTTAGAGATATAGCAGTGCTTCCACCATACTTGCAATACATAGATGCAAGGAACTGCATATCATTGAAGCCCCAATCATCAGATGTATTATTGAGTCAGGTTTATCTTTATCCTTCTTTCTCTTCAACTTCTATGTTGACATCTTGTTGTAGAAGCTAAATGAAAGCATTTTTATTTACTGAACAGGCATTTCATGAGGTCCAGTACATAGACATTGTGGTGCTCAGGATAAATATTCCAAATTGGCTAGACCACTGTAGCAAAGGAGGGTCTGTGGCTTTCTGGGTTCGTCGAAAATTCCCGGTCATTGCTGTGATTTTTCTCTTAGGTGGTGAAGATGAAAGGAAAATCAGTTATGCATGTGAATTCCACTTGCTCATCAATGGTCTACAAGTATTCCAAGGAAAAGGAGAGTTGCCAGTTGATCACTTATGGCTGTTTGATCTGCGAATTCACCTCACAGCCAGTGAGTGGCAGGGCCTCAATGAACAAATAAAGCCTGGTTGGAATCACATGGAGATTTCATGTTCAGTCATGAATGAGCCAGAAAATGTGACTGTTAAATGCTGTGGAATTCATCTATACAAAGATAGAATGAGCATCCACCATGTCTCCTTCATAAATCCTGATCTTCATGGTTCAAATATGGCCTATGATAACATAAATGGTAGTGAGGATATCTATGATGAATTAAGAGAAGATGTTAATTTCCCAACAGTATTAGCTAAATATTTTGGTAAAACTATAGTAAAGTTGATGGAAAATCTTCAGTCTAGCACCAGACAAGGTGATGATGGGTATGACTATGACCAAGACTATGATGAGGAGTTGGAACTAGACAGTGACATTGACAACCAGGACATGGAAGAGGAACCACATTCAGCTTCCATTAATCACCAAGTCCCAGAAGGCTGTGAAATGGTGAAGACTGAGACAGAAACAGGTATGGTAAACAACAAAAACCCTGAGGATAAAACAAATGAGGGAGGGACTGTCTTTGAGACCATATAAAATTAATGGCATTCTTTGTTACTAATTTTAATTGCATTGTCGTATTTCTAGGTCATTCCGCAGAAAAACAACTAGAACTGCTTGGTAAAAGTATCTGCGACGAAGAGCTAATGCTTATGAAGAAAGGAAAATTGAAGGAGAATGGAAATCTTGTGCCAGTAAGCCTAAAATTTGGACTAGTTTTCAACTAAGCCATGTGACTTTGTTAATCTTCTATCTTAACATTTCAGTTTTCATGCACTCAGGTATCAAGTGCCATTGCATCAACGAGCAATAAAAGGGAACACAGTTGGGTGATAAAATCACTTCTGGAAAACAAATCAAGGGTCTGTCAAATATTCAGCTCTTAGAAAGTATTGGCTTGACAAAAAGCAAACAGAAGTCATGTAATCAATCTGAATCAAATGAAGAAGCAACATTACAAGTTAATGGTGAACAATCAATGCCAAATGCTGAAACCTACACAGGTATTGATGAGTCTAGCATAAATGAAGACAATATGGAAGCATTTTATGCTTTTGTTGAAGCAGAGACAAATTCTCAACCATATCCCCAGAACACTGTATCTGTGAGAACTAGGCCTAGTGAAGCAACCCAGAAAGTATTAAGGATGCTGAGAGACTTTGTAACAAAAAAATTCTCTCTTTTGTTGCAACCTGGACTTTCTGGGTTGATGAAAGATGTTCTAAAGTACCTCCTCAGTTTGCCTCCAGATGAAGGAGTTTCGCTGAGAACAAATTCAATAATACTGCAACTTTCATGCAGCTTTGCTCAGTGGAGTTTGGACTATGACAAAGCAAGCCTTAAACTTGAGTCAGCAGCAACAAACCTATCAAAAGCTGATAAAGTGAAAACTGAACTTGAAGCTAATGTTAAAGAGTTCCGGGAAGTGGAGATGATGGAGAAATCTTTATGTGATCAGTTGGCATGTTTACAGGAAAGGAAGAGAGTACTTGAAGAGCAACTCATTGCCATAAAAGCTGAGATTGCAGATTTTGAAACAAAGAGAGACACGGTTGTGAAGAGGAAGATACAAGTGTTTGACAATGGAAGGTTGCTGAAAGCTGAAAAGGGTGATTTCATGAACCAAATGCCAAGGTTGAAAGCTAAGAAGGAATTTACAAAGATAATACAAGCTAATATTGAAGCAGAATGGTCAAAGCTTGGAGAACAATTCATTGGGAGTGTTAGTCTTGAAGAGTGGATGCAAAAGCCTTGACAATATTCCAAGTCTTAATTAGTTAACAAAGATGCAATTGTTATGAAAAGTTTTAATATTCATATTTTGTGTCTCCAAATTAGGTTTTTATATTTTGCTCCAGAACCAGTAGCACAAACTTTGATGCATCTATTTATACGCACAATACGGCTTTTTAATCACTTTTAGAAATTATATATCAAAATAACTCACTTTTAAAATAATTTATCAAATTAACCCACTTTTGACACTATAGAATAAAAAATTATTTACTTTTGCTGATTGGGTGGCGCACCATTAACCTTTTGACTAGCCACGTGATAAGTCCCGATTGACCAGTCAATTTTGAAATAAATAAATAATTTTTTTTTTAATTTTTATGAAAAAAAAAATTTTGGGGCGACGTCACGTGTCACTACCAGATGAGTGGCGCTACTGCAACAGACACCACTTGTGGTATAAAGATTACATAAAATGGTAAAAATGTGGTATAAAAAAAATTTAACTTTTAAACTTCCAACAAAATTATAGATAAAATAGAGTGTAAAAAAAATAGTAGAAATGATACTACTATCATTAATAATAACAAAGTAAAAAAAACAAATATATTAAAAAAAATTAATCTTTATGAATGCAAAAAAATAAAAAATAATAATATAATAAAAAATTTAAAAAAATTATGATTACATAAAATGATAGAAATATGGTATAAAAAAAGTTATTTTTTAAACTTTCAACAAAATTATAGATAAAAGAGAGTGTAAAAAAAATTAATAGAAATGATACTACTATCATTAATAATAACAAAGTAAAAAAACAAATATATTAAAAAAAATAAATATTTATTAATGCACAAAAAAAAAATTTAAAAAATTATGATTACATAAAATGATAGAAATATGGTATAAAAAAATTATTTTTTAAACTTCCAACAAAATTATAGATAAAAGAGAGTGTAAAAAAAAAGGTAGTAGAAATGATGGAGAATGAGTATACATTATCTAATAAAATAATATAAATATGATATAAAAAAAATAAAAATATCAGGTCTGCTATTTTGACACAAAATAGCAGACAACAATACATACATCGTATGATGAACAGCCGCACAAGATCAAGATCAGAGCAAGATGATCATGCAAGATCATCTAGCACTTTCTTTTTTTTTTTTTTTTTTTTTTTTTAAATTTAAATTTTTTTTAAATAAATTTTTTGATTAAGTATGGGCATTCACCACATATTTGAAGGCATTCACCAGATAATTGAACTACGTTCACCAGATAATCTAAGGCATCCAAAACTTGGTTTTAGTATGGGCATTCACCGGATATTCAAGGCACTCACTGAGATAATTGAACCACGTTCACCGGATAATCTAAGGCATCCAAAACTTGGTTTTAGTATGGGCATTCACCACATATTCAAGGCATTCACCGGATAATTGAACCACGTTCACCGGATAATCTAAGACATCCAAAACTTGGTTTTAGTATGGGCATTCACCATATATTTGAAGGCATTCACCGTGATAATTGAACCATGTTCACTAGGATAATCTAAGGCATCCAAAACTTGGTTTTAGTATGGGCATTCACCACATATTTGAAGGCATTCACCGGATATTTGTACTCTGCTCACCAGATATTGACACATACTTAATCAAAAAATTTATTTACAAAAAAAAATTAAATTAAAAAAAAAAAAAAAAAAAAGGTGCTACAAAGGTTTCAGACAACATAAGCATACAAGCAGCCAAGATGCATAAGACTGCTCATATTCATCTGATGTATGTATTGTGTCCGAAAAAGTGTGTCAAAAAATCATTTTCCTAAAAATATTTACCTAAACTTATAAATGATAAAAATATAGCGTAGAAAAAAAGAGAGTTTAACAGAGTGTAGGAGAATGAGGGGATTTTGAATTTGAAATGAGTGAGAAGTGGTCTAGGGGAGTGTTGTAATAGTGAGAGCTTTTGGGGGGTTGGGGGACGGCGTCACATGTCACGTAGCTGGGAAAGTTTCATAAAAAATAATTAAATTTTTTTTCCAGATTTGATTGGTCAATTACGTGGCAGGTTAAAAAGTCAATGACATCGATCAAACTGACATCATCCGGTTAAAAAAAAAAATTAATTTTTTTATTTCACAGTGTCAAAAAATGGATTAATTTGGTAAATTGATTCAAAATTAGATTATTTTGATATATAATTTCTAAAAGTAAGTCACTTTGGTTAAAAAGTCGGACAATACATTGATATAATAGGAACATGATACCTGAAAATTGTACATTTTTTTTTACTTTCTTTTCGTTTTTTCAACTTTGCAGTATCATCAATGAGTACATAATCAAGTAAAAGGACATTAGAAATAAAAGGATGGACTAATATGTCCCACATTTATAAATTTAATGGACTAAATAGTTAATTTATTTTTTTGAAAATCAAAAGTGGTTCCTTAAATTTTTCATAGATCAATTTGAGCATTTATTCTTATAATAAATGATGAATTTGAAACACTTAAATTATTTTGAAATAAATTTTAAATAAAATTTTCAACACTATACGTAGTACTATAATATATTATATATATTTCATATTTTCTAAAACTTTTTAAAATATTTATAGCTTATATTTAAGACTTTTCGTAATTTGTTAATTTTAAGTGAAAATCATAAATATACTCCCTCCATTCTTTTTCTATGATAATTTTAGTTATTTATTTTTGTTTCAAAATAATGGATCTTTTATAAACCCAAGATATATTTGATAATTTTTTTTTTCTTATATACCCTTATCATATAATTAAATTGAAATGCCCTGAAAATACATTAAATCTTCCCTACTTAAATTCAGTCATAAATACTACATATTCTAAAACAAAAGTGGCACATATCAATACAAATTGTCATAAATGTCTTTTTTTATTTAATGTTGTAAATGTTTCTTTTCAAGGTACATAAATGACTAGTGAAGTGTGGAATAAATGTGATTAGAATTTGTAAATAATTAATAATACTATAAATAAGGGTATTTTGATATAAATATAAACTAATTAATGATTTATTAATCTGTGTGTATAAACTTAAATTACCATAGAAACATGACCGAGGAAGTATTAGGTTTTTCTAACTTGTAAAAGATTGCACATGTTTAGTTTTATTAAATACACACTTTTAATTAAATTTGTCTACCTAGTTACTTTTTTTTAAAATAATTTATTTATTATCCTATTTATGATATGAATTTATTTTCCTGTCTCTCTCAATTCACGCTCTCTCTCCTATTTATTAATTTTGAAGGTTCTAAAGCAAAAACTCATTCTTTTTTGTTTCTAGTTTCAAGATATATAACTCCAAAATTTAACTTAAGACTTTGTTCAAATTAGTTCACTATTTTACACGATTAAGATTTAATACAAATTCAATTTTTGACAAAAATAAAATAAAATGAGATTGACTAATTTAAATAAAATAAATTTAAAAAAAGGAAAGAAAGAAACGGGCCTCTAGAAAGTGGGCACGAAACAACTATTTAATGGAGATATTTATTTAATGGGTCACAAGAACGATCCAAAATCTTAATGGAGATATTTATTTACTTTCGACTTCTCAGTGTACAGTTTTTTTTTTAGGAAAACAAAAATAATAAATAGGGAAGAGAGAATGTTGATTGAGACTCCGAGAGAGACGTTATATTAGAAAATGAATTCATATAATAAATAGAATAATAAATATGGGAGAGAGAAAAATAATTAAAAAAAATTAATTAGGTAAACAAACTTAATTAAGAGTATGTATTTAATGAAGTTAAATATATGTAATATTGCAATGGTTAGAAAAATCCAAATATATTTTACCTGCATACTAATTGAATTAGGGTATCATAGGTCTTTTTTTAATTAAAATAATAATAAAATTAAGAATAAATGCTCATTTAAGTCCCTGACAATTTTTGAGGTATCACTTTTCGTCTCTAAGAAAAAAAAATCACCAAATAGTCCTCGAGAATGACAAAAGATGGATATTTTAGTCCCTGTATTTGTTTTCATCCTGAATATGTCGTTAGGTGCTGACATGTATCGTTCGGTGTTAAGGTGCAGAGGCAACCATCTTCGCATGCATAATAGACAATGAGAAGTTGAGAACAATTATGTATTGACCCAATAAAATCCCTAACTATTATTTAAGTAACAAAATTTAATTCATAATGATTTCTATTATGGGCCAAATTAGTTCCTGGATGTGTAAGATGTCCGCACTAGATTCATCGACACAAGTTACATGGACAAGTTGAGCTGATACTGAGACTAATAATATACATCAACACTTTAACTGTGTGTTCAGGATAACTTTTGACATTCTCAATTACTATTTGGAGAGTTTTTTATTCTCATGGAGGAAACACGATACCAGAAAAATTATCGGAGCAGAATAATAGCCGTTTTATTTCTTAAAAAATTGCAATAGCAGAAATGGGAGTAATAGCAAGCAAGGGGCTTTAGTTTCCAATGTGTCTCATCATCTTCTTTGCTGCTTCATCTTTTCAGTGTCACCCACTATAAATTATTATTTTTTGGTATAAAAACTAAGCTTCGGTCTTATAATTTGGGTTATTCACTCTAATTCATGCTCTCAGGAATCAAGTTCCATTGCATCTACAAGCAATAAAAAGGGAACGCAGTTGGTTGATAAAATCACTTGTGGAAAATAAATGAAGGGTCCATCAGATATTCAGATATCAGAAAGTATTGGCTTGACAAAAGCAAACACAAACACAATAATGAAGCATTTTATGAGTCTGTTGAAGCAGAGACAAATTCTGAGTCATATCCCCTAAACACTCAACCCAACGCCGTACCTGTGAGAACTATGCCTAGTGAAAAAACCCAGAAAGCATTGCGAATTCTGAGAGACTTTGCCGCAAAAAAAATTCTCTCTTTTGTTGCACCCCGTACTTTCTAGATCGATGAAAAATATTCTGAATTACCTCCTCAGTTATGAAGGAGTTTCACTGAGAACAAATTCAATAATACTGCAACTTTCAAGCAGCTTTGGTCAGTGGAGTTTGGACTATGACAAAGCAAGCCTTAAACTCGAGTCAACAGCAACAGACATATCAAAAGCAGAGGAAGTGAAAGAGGAACTTGAAGTTAATGTTGAAGAGTTCCGGGAAGTGGAGATGATGGAGAAGACCAGAAGTCTTTGTGTGATGAGTTGGCATGTTTACAAGAAAGGAAGAGAGTACTTGAAGAGCAACTCATTGCCATAAAAGCTGAGATTGCAGATTTTGCAGCAGAGAAGATAGAAGTGTTTGACAATGGAATTGTGAAAAGGGTGATTTGATGAACCAAGTGCCAAGGCTGAAAGCAAAGCAGAATGGTCAAAGCTTGGAGAACAGTTCATTGGGAGTGTCTGTCTTGAAGAGTGGATGCAAAAGCATTGACAATATTCCAAGTCTAACAAACTTTGATGCATCTATTTATACGCACAATACAGTGATACAGCAGGAACAGGATCTACAGAAGCAAACACTTCTATGGTTTTAGATGTTATACTGATCTAACTCGGTCGTGTTAGAAATTTGTATTGAAGGAGTATCAATATCTAAAATTAAAGGCTAAATTAGTTTTTTGTTCACTTATCTCTATTTTAGATTTTATTTTGGTTTCTTATCTTTTTTTTTTTTTTGCTTCGTTTTGGTCCCATATCTTTACATCGTTAGCCTATTTTGGTCCCTTCCGTCAGTTTTGTACTGACGACGTTAGGTATTCGCCGCCAATCACCGGAAACCGTCACCGCCGTCGGAAACCGTCGTCGAAATGTCGCCGGAAACTAGGTTTAGAGAGAGGAACCCCATTTTCTCTCCCTTTCTCCTTCCTTCTTCTAAATCATGCACAATACACGCATTATTGGACAACTCTCCACCTCCTTCAATGTGCTCGCCGCCTATCTCAGTCGCACGGTCTCGGCAGCCTTAGACCCACCGCGAGCTTGCGTTGCTGCACAGAACCCCAACTCGTGCCGTTGCGACCTCCGACTCGCGTCTCACGCACCCGGGCCGCCACGTCTTCAGTCACGTCACCGCCGGCCCCCGTCTCTGCCATTGTCACTGTCAAATACCAGGAAGAAAGAGCATGGGAGAGGAAGAGAAGGAAGGAGAGATAAAGAGAAATGGTAAAACCCAGATTCCGACAAGTCTGCGGCGATTTCCGACGAGTGGCGGCGAAAACCTAATACCGTTAGTACAAAATTGACGGAAGGGATCAAAATTGGCTAACGGTTGAAAGACAAGGGACTAAAACGGAACTAAAAAAAAGATGAGGGACCAAAATGAAATCTAAAATAAAGATAAGGGATCAAAACACTAATTGAGCCAAAATTAAATTAATATAGGAAGATGCAGCTGTACGATGAAATTTCAAAATAAGGAAGGTCAATGTGATATTCTAAACTCAAGGGAGTGTTTCTGCATGATTAAAGGGGAGGTCAAAGTTACAAGTTTTTGTCATTCATTGTTTCATCTGTTTTGCATTTTAAAGAATACTAACCTAAAACATTTTCCTTTCAACTCTTTCCAATTGTCGACGCTAAATCTGTTGCACCCAAATTTCAATAATTCCATCTCCATACCTGTGTGGTCAACAAAGAATGTTTTACAATTACTTAACTACATCTTAGAGGTTGGATTGACAAGAAAATATCTTTTTTTTTAAAGGTAAGGTGATATTATGTCATCATAATTTCTTCATAAAAAGAAGAAAAACAAAAGAAAACAAAATTATGAGGATATAAATCAAAACCCATTCTTGTTGTGTGAAATTGTGACTCAGACGAATATCAGAATTAGTCAAGCTACACTTTTTGTTTCCTTAAGATATGTAAATCCGACCATCGGCTATGGGTTCTCAAACTACTAAGATATGTAATTTTTTTTATCAAATACTAAGATCTCTAATTTATTTGATTAAATATATTAAATATATTAATTTTTTTCTCTATTTCTATTTTCCTTCTTCCTCATCAACTGGAAGGGGTGGTTTTGGGCTATTTTTTGGCTGAAAGCACCACTTTACGTCGTTTGTTCTCTCATTTTATCTAAATAAGTGATTTTTCCACATAGATATGCTTTTCTTTCGTGTTTTCGTCGTCTGCGTGCGGTGGTGTTTTGTTCGTCGTCTTGTTGCCATGTCGTTTGATTTCCCGTCTTGTTGTGGTGTTTGTTTGCTTCAGATTGGCAGATCAACTTCGATCCATTACAGATTCAATCAAGAATTGGACGTCAACGTTACAGATCCGGAGGCATGAGTACTCCGGTCACTTTGATTTTGTCACATTCGTAGGCATTTTGCCATATTATGCTATTAATCTGGGTGCTGTGAATTTGTTCGCAGATTCATCATTTTCGATTTTAGCGAGGTTGAATTTGTATTGTTTTCAATATATTTTACCAATTTGAATGAATATCCTTTTTAATAAATAAATAAATATATATATATATATATATTTAAATTTTATGATTTTAAAATTTATACATATGTATGATAATTGTTCCCACTGAGTCATGGTCGTGGATTCGACACTGCAGTCTCACCTGTTTTTTTTTTTTTTTTAATCATTCACTATTCTAACTTCTAAGACATAAATATCAGCTTAAAACCAAGAAAAGCACCTTGAGAAAGATTGATCAACGGTCAAAGAAAAAGACAACAATTTAAAACAATCAAAACCATTAATTAACACCATAAAAGAGAATAAAAGGTAATAAAATAAAATAAAGGAGATTTGAACATTAACAGTTAAGTTGCAAAAAATAAAATCGTAATAAATGGTGAATTTAAAATACTTAAATTATTTTGAAATAAATTTTAAATAAAATTTTAAAAATATGTATATATATATAATTTAATTTGCATACAAAGTTTTTTTTATACTGACAACCAATCAGAAGTTGATACATCATTACAAATCTATTACAAATCTTTGATTCTTATCTTAACCACCTTAAAAGTCATCAATTTCATGATTTCTGGTTGGTTGTCAATGTAAAATTATTTACACTGAAAATACATAGAAATTAAACTCGCATATATATAGCTTATATTTAAGACTTTTCGTAATTTGCATATTTTTATAGCTTATATTTATAGCTTATATTTAAGACTTTTAAAAAATATTTATAGCTTATATTTAAGACTTTTCGCAATTTGCATATTTTTAATTGAAATCATAAATATATTTTACCTGGCTACTAAAATTTTGGGGAGCGAATTCCCTGACGTTGTGGCGCGCAACGTTAGGTGACTTCGACGGCTCAGCGTGGCTTTTTTTTTTTTTTTTAACCTACCAGCGCTGGACGCCGCTTTCGAGTCTTTGGCGCTCGGTCCTGCCGCCTAGCTAGCTCAGTTCGGTTTCCACACTCGCGAGGCGAGCCAAATTTCGCGGGGCGAATAACCAGCGCTGGGCGCTGGTTCTGTTTCAGCTTCCTGGCGTTGGGCGCTAGTTGCCAGTCTTCTGCCTGTGCTGAGCGCCAATCTTCTGGCTTTGGCGCAGTCTTTGGTACAAACACTCTATGCCTGGAAACATAGTTAAATGGTAACAACCACCAAGATAAAGTCTTTTTAGAGACTGTGAGAGATTTCTGACTAGAAAGATCTAAGCAACAAAGTTCGTCTAGACTTGGAGATAATGTGGGCATGCTTTCCATCGTAGTTTTAACTTAAGCAAGTGTATATTATTATCATTACGTTTGTTTAGCCATGTGAGTGTCTTGCTTCAAGATTGACCCCTGTAGATAGATGTGCATTAGTTCTTGATTTAATTCATGGCAATCCAAGGAAGAAGCGGGCAGACTCACAAGCCCTGTTAGTGATAGAAAAGTACTTGAGTTTTGAACACTTGTAGAGGACTACTACTCGGAAGATCTCAAAAGGGTATTGCTCGGAAGATGGACACCCACAAGGTCGACACAAAATTAAGCTAGCTTGTCAAGAGAATAGAAGACTTCACATAGAGCAAACTTATGCAATACTTCTTCAATATTTGGTGCCCGAGAGAGATCCGGAATTTGATTCACCCTTAGAGCCACTTAAATCAATACTTCTTAGTTTTGGAAGATCTTTGGTACATAATAGAAATGACACATTAGATAACCAAGCATTTTGGGATAGTTGGAAGAAGAAAATGATAGAAATACCTGAACACTGTTCCAAAGTTGTTTCAGCTTGCTATCGCCCGTGCATATTAAGTTTGACAAGATTTGCTGGGCAAAAATTCAATGGCAATGCTCTTTGAGGGAATTCATCCCAACGAAGAAACCTTAGTTCATCAGGGAGATAATCAAGACCACCAGAAAGGTCTACTCGTGATGGGTTCATAGGGTCAGACTTATAAAAATGAAGCAAGGAAACAACAGTGTTTGTACCAGCACTGGCGCCCAAAGACAGAAGATTGGCGCAAAGCACAGCGGAAGATCGCAACTAGCGCCAGCGCCGCGGGAAGCTGAAAGCAGAACCAGCGCCAGCCCGGTTATTCGCCCATGAAATTTTTCTCGCCTCGTGAGTGTGGGAAACGAGAACTGAGCTAGGCAAAGAAGGACTAGCGCCAGCCAGCTGAAACCGGCGCCCAGTACTGGAGTTAAAAAAAAAAAAATTAAGCCACGCTGAGCCGTCGGATTTGATCCGACGGCTAATAACCAACAAAGTCACATGACGTTGCGCGTCACAACGTCAGGGAATTCGCTCCCAAAATTTTGGCAGAAATCCACCGTAATCAGGTAGTACCTACTAAATAATTGAATTAAGGTATCATAGGTCTTTTTAAAAAAATAAAAATTGATAAAACTAAAAGTGAAGTTGAAAAGGTGAACTTTAATGATCCTGAATTCACGGAATAGAATAGCCGTTTTATTTCCTAAAAAATTGCAATAGCACAAGGAAAATATCTTGTACTAAGGACACTTTATAACAAAACTAGAAAAAAAAAATTACACTTAGAATTGATACATGTAATAATTCAAAAAATAAAATATTTTATTTTTCAATAAATCTTATAATTTCTTAAGGAGTGTCTTGGACGAGTAGGCACTCCTTAGCACGAACCATTGCATAAATAGGCTTTATTTTCCGATGTGTCTCATCATCTTCTTCGCTGCTTCATCTTATTAGTGACATCCACTATAAATGCTTACGAAGAAAGGAAATGTGAAGGAGAATAGAAATCCTCTATCTTACCATTTGAAACTTGATTATCTGACTGTCGCTTAGCTAGGGCGAAAAATGAGTTATTCTGTCAGCCGCAAGCAACTTGAGGTTCTACGTTCCATTGTTGAATGCCTCGAAATCTGTCTCAGCAATAATGCTGATTTTCTTCAAAGCTCCTCTGCTTCATCTCCCACCGTGAGTTGTTATGAAAAATGTGTTCTGGTTGGTAACGATGTCTCTGTTCGCACTCCTTCCAACTATTTCAAACTGTTCTCTCTGCTGTTTAACATCTGTGGTGCCATTAGTGCACTTTTGTTCGGTGATCTTCGTACTTTGTTTTTCTTTTTCTATTCCAAGTTCATAGACTTTTTCCGTTAGGGAATTAGTTTATTTCAGACTAAACCCCCAATTTGGTCCCTGAGAAAAACACTCGGGTCCGAAATAGTCCCTAACCAAAAAAAACTATCCAGTTGGTCCTTAAGAATGTGTTTACCGGGACAGATTAGTCCTTCTGTCAGTTGACCACCTGGAACCGCAGATTAAATGCTGACGTGTCAGTTTCCATTTCTAAAAAACCAAAACGCATTGCCGTTTGTGAACTGAAATTCCTTCTTCTTCGACGTTCCTTCTTCTTCCTCCCAAACTTCTTCTTCCGTCCAAACTTCTTCTTCCTTCCTTCTTCTTCCTCCCAACCCAAGGACTTCCCAACCCTAGGACTTGTTCTCCCTCGCCATTATAAACATTCTTCTTCTCCTTCCCCCCATCCGATCGCTACCCTCGGACTTGCGCACCCTTTCCCTCATCAGCAGTGACTGAATCCCTAATTTCTATTTCGCCCCCCTTCCATTGTTAGACCAGCGTTAAAATGAGTTGGGCGTCTAACAATGTGTCCAGCCGTGACTATAGTTGGAGTGCTTCCTCAAGCACTGTAACCCCAAAGTTCCCTCCTCCATGTTGCATTTGTAAGAGACCCTGTGTCATCAGCACTTCAAGAACACTGAAGAACCCAAACAGACCCTTCTATGGCTGCCCTTTATATAAGGTAATGAATCCCTTACTTTAGTTCCATATTGGTTGGCCTGTCATCTTTACATTCTTGCTGGTTTTGGTTGCAAGAGAAGAAACCACATTGTGGCACATTTGTGTGGGTGGATATATATGAGGCGCAAATGGAACAAGAGAGACTTAAGGAGATGGGAGATGGGAGAATTCCTCAGGTGGAGATGGAAATAACCGAGATGAAAGCAAAGATGAATGAAATGCAAGTCAAGATGTTGCTTATATCCAAAGATGTCGTTTATCTCCAAAGATCATTTGGAGTTGTGATAGGGGTTGTCTTGGTTTTTGTTGTTATGGTTATGATATTTAATGTATGGAAGTAGTGTAAATGTCATGGAAAGTTAGGTTAGTATGTGCTTGTAATATTTGGGTGAAAAAGTTATGTAATCCATACCTTTTGGCAATTATAATGAAATGGAAATTTCTGTTTTTCTAATCAAAGTTGTAAAAGAATCCATTTATAATGTAAGGTAAATAACTCCAAAGGGCAGCCATGAAAGGTAAATAATACCAACAAAATAACTCCAAAATGTACTTTTCATTCATATGCATTGTCAATTCATTACAAATATATCCTGTCATTGTCAAAATAACCTTATAATGTACCAAACAACAAGATAAAACACAAAACATTGTTAGTCCCTAACTAGAACATATAACCTAGTAAACTACTGAAAACTCAAAAAACATTGTTTGTTGCTGAATTCCTTCTGCAGTGTCACTTCCCTCTTCAATTTTTCTTCTTGCCATTATCTTGCAGTGGTGGTGGTGGTGGTGGTCTGTATCCAGGTGTTGGAATGAACTTGAATAGCCTCTCTGCAGTCCCACTACTTGCTGCTGCCAATGTCTCATTTGACACAGTTCCCTCACCCTGAGCATATGTTGGAGCTCTGTATGGCCTAACTGGAGGTGGTGGTGGTCGTATTGATTGTATTCCCACTGCTGATGAAGGAATTGGGGTGAAAGGGGGTAGAGTTACACATGGTCTAACTGTCCCACGTGGCCTGATAGGTGTTGGCCTTATAGCTGGTGGCAGCGGTGGTGTACTCTGATCACTCATTTCCTGAAATCAGACAGATCAAACTAGTGAGGAATTTTGAACATGTAAATATCGTGGGACAAAATGGTCCCTTACAAAATGTTTAGTGGGTCAAAATGGTCCCTTACAAAATTCATATGAGACAGATTAGTCTCTTGTGGAATTGCAGAGTCTGTAGTATGCGTTCCTTGAATGGGTTGTTGGTTTCCTTCAACTGGTTCCTGAGTCTGAAACAAAATAAATGTCATAAGAAAACTATACATAAATACAGCCCAAAACTTTGTACACCTAGTTACCTGTGTTGCACTTTCTTCCTGAGGCTGTGATTGTGTCAATGGCACCTCTTCTTGTGCTGCATTCTCTATAGGCTTGTTTGGATGCCTTTTCCTAGCAACTTCAGGTCTAGCTGGTCCCTTGCAAGTCTTCTCATAATGACCAGCTTCTCCACACTTTAAGCACCTGACTTCATACCTCTTCCTAACTTTGTTTTGTTGGCTGCCTGGAGCTTCTTCAGATGCAACATCCCTTCTTCTGTGCTTCTTTGGCCTACCAATAGGCCTCTTCAGTTTTGGTGGTTCAGGTTTTGGGTTGTCAGTTTCTGACCAAAATTCTTTGCTGGGAATTGGGTGGATCCAGTGCTGATATGTTGCATTAAAGGCTTCCATTGTCAGCCATTGATGCGGATTCTCAGGACACTCATTCTTGTAGGCTATAGCTGCTATGGCATGAGCACAAGGCATGCCAGTTAGCTGCCACTGATTGCATGTGCATGTCTGCTAACTCAAGCTCACTCCAACCTTTGACCCATATCTCTGAACTTCAAACTTCTCATTGTCTGGGTCACCTGTCCAGGTAGGTGTCCACTTATTGCTCTCAAGCTTCAGTTTTTCTAGCTTCTTCTCACAGATCTTGGTGGTATTTTTCCTTTGTATGACCCCAACACCCTCATGTGGCCACTATGCCTCCTCATCAAATAACATCGCAGCCTCCTCCAAAGATGGTCAAAATTGGTTTCTCTCTGTACTTGAGTATCTTGCTATTCCAGACCTCACACATGTTATTAGTTATGTTATCTACTTTGGGCCAATGGCTATAATAGGCCTTCACCCATGCACTTGGCTCAATAGCATTCAGGTAGTCATATGCCCTTTCATTCAGGCCTCTTAGTCTTTGCATAGTTGTCTTAAACTCTGCCTCAGTTGTGCTCTTTGCACATTCCCAAACAAAGCCATGCAGATCCTTGTCCTTCCAGTGCTTGATAAAGTTTTTCCAAATGTGAAGCACACAGTTTCTGTGATGTGCACCTGCCATAACCTCCTTAAGAACAGGCACTAAACCCTGCAGCAATGAATATGTTGGAATAGTTATAATAGGCATAATTCAATATTCTATACATTATTCGTGGGACAAATTAGTCCCTAACAATTTTTAAGTGATACCAGTAAAGTCCCTAAGAAACATGACCGTGAGCCAAATTAGTCCCTATTAACATGCACTACACATGATAGAAACACTACAAAATATGACAAATAAAAACAACCAATCTGATATAAAGTTCCATCCATATTAACCATATACCTTCTGCTGATCTGATATAAAGTTCCATCCATATCTCTCATGACAGCCAATGTCCCCTTCCAAAAGTGTGAGAAACCACTTCCAATTATCCTTTGTCTCAGCATCCACTACGGCATAAGCTATGACATAAAACTGATTGTTTGCATCTTGCCCAACAGCTGACATCAGCTGACCACCATAATAACCCTTCAAAAAACACCCATCTAGGCCAATGAGTGGCCTACAACCAGCCTTAAAACCTGACTTGAGGCCCTCCAAACAGATATACAAGCGATCAAACAGTGGGGGGCCTTCCATTCTGGGTGAAACATCCATCCTAGCTGTTGATCCTGGGTTGCTTTTCAACACCTCACAGCAAGGTAGTCCCATGTCCTACCATATTGATCTTTTCTGAACCTTCCACAAGAAGCCCGATCGCTCTCAATGCTCTTGACAGCTTTTTATTATTAAGGTGCACCGTAAACTCCTCCTTGAAAATGTCAAAAGCCTGTCTCCTTTTAAGCTCATTTGTGTCAATAATCGCTTCTCCAGTTTCTTAGCAACCCACTTCTTGGTGGCAGCCTTGTTCTTAAAGACCCCCGCAACAAGTATGATCATCCACCGAGTCTTCAATGGTAAATCTTGTCCAGGCTATTCCATGAACAGAAAGCAACCCATGGACATTCCTTCACCTTACAAACAGCCCTAGCCCTCTGTTTATCATTCTTCTTCCATACAAATTGCCTTCCAAGTCCAATATTGTAGTCTTTCACAAGATTCTTAAACTCCTCCAAGTTTTTAAACTCCATACCAGCTCGTAGCCTAACTTTGTCCAAATGAGATATCCGAGTTGAACACTGGGAATGTGTGCCTTGAGTTGCCCTCGTCGTCGGTAGAGTCCGGGGTTTTCATCGCTTTCGAGTAAGTTTGGTAACCATTCTTCTCAAATGAGTTGATGTCAGAATTTTCAGCCTCTCTCACTATCTAAAGATGAGACAGTGGGGGGCTGCCCTCTTCCCCTTCACTTCAGCTTTTTGCTTCCTCATGTAACCTTCATCACTATCACATGTCGACACTTGGAGGAGGCCTATAAGGAGAATCTTCCGCACTTGTCATATTCATCATCGGTCACCAAGTCTTCGAATGAAGCTTCAATTGGTGTAGAACCATTTGCCTCGAACATTCTCCTCCTCCTCATCCTGGATCAACAAAGACCGCATCTTGCACACCTAGAACCGGATGCTCAAAATACAAGTGCATTGTGTAATACTCTCCAGCCGTGTACTCCATAGCAACCTCACACATGCGATTGATGTCATTGTCTCCCTCAACCTGGTCTTAAACCAGTCACAAAATCCTTACGACTTGGATGCATCCACCACATAGCCTTGAAGTCATGGTACCCCAAGTTCTTGAACATCACCACCAAATCAAAATAGTTGACCAAGTCAACATCAATTGGTGGCATGGTGTTGACCCTCGAATCAATGTATTTCAGTACCCCATCCTGCATAACCAGCTTTCCTCCATGGTGAAAGAAGAAAGCGTAATTTGTGTAATCATCTCGCAAAACAAGAAACAAAGAAACAACTCAGCAGAAGTTAAAGGGACACCCAACACATGGGCCCACACAAACGACACTATCGTGACACACACCCAACACATTGACAAAGGGACCACATTTGTATGTAAAATAAGCATTCAACAATCCAAAAATGGATAAACCAATGAAGAAGGGACCACAGAAATATCAGACCCACCCATGCATGCATGAGAAAGCCAAAATCAGCAATAACACAAACCCTAAACCCTAACACTCGATTCTCCACATTTCAAACACGAAAAACCCATAGAGATTAGGGAAGGATAAGAAACATTACCTTCAGAAATCGGATTGATTCACACGATTCTTCACTCTTGAGGAGAAACGTAGAAGCTGGAAGGAAGAAGAAGTTCCCTTGGGAGGAAGAAGTTTGGACGGAAGAAGAAGTTTGGGAGGAAGAAGAAGGAACGTCGAAGAAGAAGGAATTTTAGTTCACAAACGGCAATGCGTTTTGGTTTTTTAGAAATGGAAACTGACACGTCAACATTTAACCTGCAGTTCCAGGTGGTCAACTGACAGAAGGACTAATCTGTCCCGGTAAACACATTCTTAAGGACCAACTGGATAGTTTTTTTTGGTTAGGGACTATTTCAGACCCGAGTGTTTTTCTCAGGGACCAAATTGGGGGTTTAGTCTTTATTTTATCAGTAGTTGTGTTTTGTCCTATTATATCCTTAAGATAGTGTAAGTGAGAAATATAGGTGTAGAGAACAATTCACAGAGGGTGCGTTTGATTTGCAAAAATTCAGGGGACTGGACAGCACAAAAATTTTTGTGCCTTGTTTGATTTGAAAAGTGGTCAGGGGACAGGACAAAAAAGGTGGCGAGGGACAGGACAAAAACCCAAAATTTTGTCCCCCACCAAACCATGGGACAAAAAGTTGTCACATGGACACACTAACAAAAGACAAAATTATCCTTACATCTCTCTCTCCTCTCTTCTCTCTCCCTCTCTCTCCTCTCTTCTCTCTCCCTCTCTCTCTCATCTCTCCTCTCTCTCTCCCTCGCTCCTCTCTATCTCTTGCTCCTCTTTCTTTCCTCTCCCATCCCCCTCCCTCTTTCTCCTCTCTCTTTATTTCCTCTCTCTCTCCCCCTCTCTCCATCCCTCTCTCCTCTCTATCTCTTTCTCTCTCTTCTCTATCCTCTCTCTATATAATTATACAAAATTATATATTATATATTTATATATTAAATAATATATATTATAAAGGGTATTCCGGTAAATTTAATATTATTTTGTTTGTGCTGTCCATTATCCATCAAATAATGTACAAGACAAAGAATTGTCCTGTAACTCAAGGACTTGTCTTGTGCTGTTCTGTCTGTCCTGTGCTGTCCAGATACCTTTTGCAAATCAAACGCACCCAAAAAGCTCTCAGAAAAACTGATTTTATTGATAACAGTAAATGTATATATATTGAAGAAGGGGATACTCCTATAATTAAGGGATATGATAGGCACAACAAATCATTTATAATCAATGCTTGACGGATTATGAAACAATAAAATATCTACTGATTGACAAATCCAAAATCAAGAATAGTAACTCTTGATATTTCTTGATATCATGTAGAATATTCTGTTTTAACTCCCTCCTTCAAACGTAGGGCCAGCACACACACCAAGTTTGTCTCGAAATCTCCAGAATTTTGAGTGAGACAATGACTTTGTGAATCCATCTGCAACTTGGTCAGAGGTAGGAACATAACATACTTTGAGTTGTTGATTTAGAATTTGGTCCCGAATAAAGTGTACACCAATTTCTATGTGCTTGGTACGAGCATGGAACACTGGATTATGAGCCAATGCAGTTACACTTTGATTATCACACCATAGGACTGGCGTATGCTGGATTGGTAATCCAATTTCTCTAAGAACAGATTTGATCCACATCACTTCAGGAGCTAAATTAGCCAAAGCTCTATATTCTGATTCTGTACTAGATCTAGCAACAACAAATTGCTTCTTGGAAGACCATGAGATGAGAGTGTCACCAATAAAAACACACAACCCAGACATAGACTTTATGTCCTCGGGGTTAGTGGCCCAGTCTGCATCTGAAAATCCACTAATGTGTAACATGTGTGATTGTTTGATATGCAGTCTATAGGTGGCAGTACCTTTAAAATAAGGAAAAACCCTCTTAACCGCTTGCCAATGTTGCACTTTAGGGGCTGACAAGCATTGGCTGAGTTTGTTAATCGAGAAGGATATATCTGGACATGTTGTAGTCAAATATTGGAGTGCTCCAATGGCGCTTCGATACATGGTGGGATTGGGCAGCAGTTCACCATCTTCAGATAAGGAATTGTTGTTTGTAACCATTGGTGTTGGACATGGAGCTGAATCTACCATGCCAAACTTTCTCAGCAAATCAGCTATGTACTTTCCTTGGTGGAGATACAACCCAGTTTCATCCCTATATGCTTCAATCCCAAGGAAATAATGTACAGGTCTAATGTCCTTCAAGGCAAAAATACTATGTAACCTGTTAATAAAATTCTGCAGCAAAGGTTTCTCATTTCCAGTAACTAGAATGTCATCAACATAAATTAAAATAAAAATGATATGAATTCTAGTTCTGTAAACGAACAAAGATGTATCACTCCTTGTCCCTCGAAATCCCCAGCTGATTAAAGTTTTGCTAAGTCTTTCAAACCAAGCTCTTAAGGCTTGCTTTAGTCCATACGATGCCTTGACTAATCTGCAAACATGGTGTGGTCTTTGAGGATCCTCAAACCCTTTAGGTTGAGACATGAATACAGTTTCATGGAGATACCCGTTTAGGAAGGCATTGTTGATGTCTAGTTGTCGTATGTCCCAATTAAAATGAACAGCAATGCTTAGAACCAATCTCACAGATACTGCTTTGATAACAGGGCTGAAGGTTTCACTGAAATCGATGCCTGGATCTTGTTGGAAGCCGTTTGCTACTAACCTTGCCTTTCTCCTTTGGATAGAGCCATCTGCATTATACTTAATCTTGAAAACCCATTTTGAATCAACCACGTTATGCCTGCTGTCAAAAGGGACTAGGTTCCAGGTATTATTTTGCTTTAAGGCTTGAAATTCTTCTTCCATTGCCTTATACCACCGTGGATCTTGCAATGCATCTTTTATTGTGCTTGGCTCTCTTTCATCATCAATACGGGTTATACCAACAAATGGATGCTTGGGTTTGACGATTCCACTTTTACTTCGAGTGGTCATTTGATGACATGGTTGTAAATTTCTGCTTTGTTCTTGTTGCTGTGTTGCTGCTACTTGCTGGTTTGGTGTTGAATCGGTACAGGGTGCTAGTGAGTCATGATCAGAATCCTCAGCAGTAGTGTGATTAGCAGGTGTAGGAATCTGTGATGGGGTACTAGTTGCAACTGGTTCTGGCTCAGTAGTATGTCTTGTAGGAGGTGAGCCTTGTTCTTCAATTATCTCAACTTGTGTTGACTGGTTCTCTTCTAAAAATTCTGGTGCTGGATCATGTTCCTGTTGCTGAACAAGATTGTTACCATTAGGCAGAAAAAAAGAAACATGTTCTATATTTTCAGTTGGTACTTGTTTCTTGTTAAGAAAACCAGTTTTGAAAGGAAACTCAGCTTCATTGAATACAACATGTCTAGAAATATAGATTCTCCCTGTTGAATTCATGCATCTATACCCCTTGTGAGCAGTACTATACCCCATAACGACACTTTGTGGTGTGAAACTCCATTTTGTGACTGTTATAAGGCTTTAAGCATGGAAAACAAGCACAACCAAATACTTTTAGAGAATCATATTCTGGTTTTCGCTTGAATAACACCTCAAAGGGAGATAAGTTGTTTAAGACACTAGTTGCTAACCTGTTGATTAGAAAAACAGCAGAACTGAAGGCTTCCCACCAATAAAAAAGAGGCATACTAGCTTGTGCCAACAGTGTCAGCCCTATTTCAACTATATGTCCTGAACATATTGAGTGAAGCATCTAAATTCTCCTCCCCAGTCACTTTGCAGTGTTTTTATTTTCTTATCAAATTGATTTTCCAGAAGACATTTAAATTGTTTAAATGCTCCTAAGACCTCTCCTTTGTGTCTCAAGGGATAAACCCATGTGTGCCTACTGAAATCATCTAGAAAATGTATGTAGTACCGAAAACCTGACGTTGATGATACAGGTGCAGGTCCCCAAAGGTCTGTATGTACCAATTCGAGAAGTTCAAGAGCATGTGATAAAGAAATAGGAAAGGGGAGAAGGTGCACTTTGCCATATCGACAAGCATCATAAAAATGAACTTTATTATCTTTAATCTTGGCATTACAATCTTTTAATACTAGATCAAGAACTCTTGTAGAGGGATGTCCACGTCTTCTATGCCAAAGATCTTTATTCATAGCTTCCTGGCTTGAAATTCCTTCTTCTGTTACTGCTGCTGTATTGATCACAGGTCCAGAGAAATTCATTTTGTAAATCCCTTCACTGAGGCCCCCTTTGAGCAGCACCCTCTTTGTCTCCTTGTCCTTAACATAGCAGTTTTTGTCATGAAATTCAACAAACACGTTATTGTCTGCAGTTAATCTAGACACACTCATGAGATTTTTATTTATTTTAGGAACATGAAGCATGTTATTTAACATCAATTTAGATGAAAGAACAACACTTCCAATTTTACCAATTTTCAAGCTTTCTCCATTTCCAACAGTTAGTTGTTCCTTACCATTAAAATCTGTGTAGGCGTGCATTTGGTCCACATCATTTGTCACATGATGACTGGCTCCACCATCAATGTACCAGGATGCATCCTTTATAGTATCAGGAGTGGCGACAAAAGCTGATGGATCTTGATTGAAAGGATTTTCAGGTCCATTGTAGTTTCGGTTAAAACGATAGAAGCAATTGAGGGCAACATGTCCTGATCTTTTGCACAGTTGACAGGTTGGCTTGCCTTGCGACCTTCCTCCTCTACCTCTGAATCGTCCACCTCGTGAACCTCTTTGTGCTCGCCACCCACCATGACTGTTCTCCTTAAAGTCACTCTTTTGAGCCATATTTGCAGACGACTGTCCAATGCTCAAGCTATTGAAGGAATTCAGTTGTTCCAACCTGTTTTCAAAAGTTAACATAATAGCCTGCAATTCTACCCAAGTTAAATTCTCCTTTTCAGATAATTGAACAACAACAGGATATCAAGGCCAACAAGAACTTGAGTCGTAAGATCAAGAACTGAGACGGGACTACGTACTAGTGTTAGATTATCAGCAGTACTCTTCATTTTACTGAGATATTCCTCCATCTTCATGGCACCTTCCCTTGTTCGCTGGAATTCATCTTTGAGGAGAGTAATCCTTGATCTCGTATTTAAAGCCGACAGTTCTGTGACTGTTGTCCAGAGGTCCTTAGAGGTCTTGCAATGGATTAGTTGTGATGCAACATCTATTGTCATGGAACTAAACAACCAATGGAGGAGTATCTGGTCATTTGCTATCCAGTCTTCATACTCTGGACTGGTCTTCTTGCCTTCACCATCAGTTAGAAACTGTTTGGGATTTTCCTTTCCACCAGTGATGAAGCCTTCAAGTTTGTTTCCTCGAATTGTTGGAAGGGTGAGAGACTCCCAGAGAGGGAAGTTATTTCTGTCCAGCTTGACAGTGACTTGACTCAAGCCTTTGAAGGTTGAAGAAGCTTTTTGATTCTCCATGGCGTTAGCCTAAGAGCTCTGATGCCAAGTGATAAATATAGGTTTAGAGAACAATTCACAAAAGGCTCAGAAAAACTGATTTGATTGATAAACAGTACATGTATATATAAACAAGAAGCATGTGCAGGGATACTCCTATAATTAAGGGATATGATAGCGACAACAAATCAAATAATCAATGCTTGACAGATTATGAAACAACAAAATATCAGTTGATTGACAAATCCAAAATCAAGAATATTAACTCTTCTCATGTAGAATATTCTGTTTTAACTGTGTAGTATAGTTTCTACTTTCTACTCTGTCCTTATGACAGTGTAGTTTTATCATTACGTCGTTTAATTACGTCTGTGTTTTAGTTACTACTCTGTCCTTCTGACAGTGTAGTTTTCTTTTCCTATGTTAGTTTTTCCATTTTGAGTAGGTTTATTTTTAGGCCTCTGTAGATAGAGGTAAAAAAAAAAAAACTTCTACCTTGCCATTTCAGTTTTCATGCTCTAAGGAATCAAGTGCCATTGCATCAACAAGCAATAAAAAGGGAACGCAGTTGGGGTGATAAAATCACTTCTGGAAAACAAATCAAGGGTCCATCAGATTTTCATATCTCAAAAAGTATTGCAGATTTTGCAGCAAAGCGAGACACGGTTGTGAAGAGGAAGATAGAAGTGTTTGACAATGGAAGGTTCCTGAAAGCTGACAAGGGTGACTTGAGGAACAAAGTGCCAAGGATGAAAGCTAAGCAGGAATATGCAAAGATAATATAAGCTAATATTGAAGCAGAGTGATGTATGCTTGGAGAGCAATTCATTGGGGGCATCAGTTTTGAAGAGTGGATGGAAAAGCCTTGACAAAATTCCAGGTCTTAGGTAACAAAGATGTAATGGCCATCAAAAGTTTTAACATTCATATTTTGTGTCCAAACTCCAAATCATGTTTTTATGTTTTACTCAAGAACTAGTCACAATTACAAACTTTGAAGCATCTATTTATATGCACAATACAGTATAGCTGGAACAGGATCTACAGAAACAAACACTGGTATCATTTTTGGATGTTATACCGATCTCACTTGGTTATGTTAGAAATATGCATTGTGGGAGTGTCAATATCTAAAATAAAATTTACATAGGAAGAGGCATCTCTGTACATGAAAGTCAAAATAAGGAAGGTGAATGTGATATTCTATAGTTCTAAACTCAAGGGAGTTTTTCTGCATATGCTTATAAGGGTGGTGGGAGGTCAAACTTAAATGTTTTTGTTATTCATTATTTCAATGTGGTGGACAAAGTATTGAATGTATGTGAATGAAAGAAAAATATGAATTGTATATTTGAAAATTATTGATTGAATTGATCAATTACAGAGGCTGAAGTGTTTTATATAACACTTCTGGTTTCAAGAAAGGGAAATTGACTTAGTCAATAGGATAAGAGACTAAGGCTTAAGCTATGATCCTAACTAACATATTTAACAAACTAATAGATTGGTTAAAAATAGAATTATCTATTAATCTAATAGCCCCCCTCAAGCTTGACTGTGAATATTTTGCAGTCCAAGCTTGGTGATGACTTGGTGGAAGGGCCCTGGATCTAAAGATTTAGTCAGTAAGTCCGCAAGTTGATCAGAGCTGGAGATGGGTAAGAGATGAAACAACTTGGCCTTGAGATACTCTCGAACAACGTGGCAATCGAGTTCGATATGCTTTGTCCTTTCATGGAATGAAGAGTTGGAGGCTATGTGGCGTGCAGACTGGCTGTCACAGTACAACAGTGCTGGCTTGATAAAAGGAACCTGAAAGTCTTGGAGAAGATAAGTCAACCACTACAGCTCACAAGCGGTTGATGCTAGAGCCCTGTATTCAGCTTCGAAAGAGGACTTAGAGATGGTAGCCTGCTTCTTAGACTTCCAAGAGACAAGAGATTGCCCAAGAAAAATGCAAAATCCTGTTACAGATTTACGAGTATCCGGGCAAGTTGCCCAATCAGAATCACTGAAGCCTTTTAACTGAATAGCCGAACCACATGGGTAAAAGAGTCCCTGGGCTGGTGATGATTTGATGTATCAAAGGAGATGGACATCTACATCCTGATGCAAGTTGGTGGGATGAGCCATGTATTGGCTAAGCTATTGTACAGAAAAAATTAAGTCAGGACGAGTATTTGTCAAATAAAGTAACTTACATATCAATCTTCTATAAGAAGTAGGGTCAGATAAGGGAATACCAGAGTTGGCACTTAACCGAGTGCCTTTGGTGATGGGAGTGGTAGCAGGCTTAGAAGCCAAGAGACCACACTCCTCTAAAATGTCTAAGGCATATTTCCTTTGACAAATGTGAATGCCCTGTTTAGAACGAGCAATTTCCAATCCCAAAAAGTATTTTAAATGGCCCAAATCCTTGATTTTAAAGGTAGAGTGTAATGCAGTTTTAATAATTTCAATGTTGTTTAGGTTGACCCGCAAGAATAAGGTCATCGACATAAACAAGTAAAGCTGTAAATGATGAATTTGAATGCTTAATGAAAAGCGAACAATCCGAAGTAGATTGAGAAAAACCATGTGTATGTAAAAAGGATGACAATCTAGCGAACCATTGGCGACTAGATTGTTTCAAACCATAAAGAGACCTAAGGAGTTTACAAACCTGATTAGGATGGGGTATGGAAAGTCCAGGAGGAGGTTGCATATAAACCTCTTCATCCAAGGTACCATGCAAAAATGCAATATGCACATCCAATTGATGAAGAAACCAATTATTTGAAGAAGCTATAGCTAATAAAAGTCTAATGGTGGTTACCTTGGCAACGGGAGAATAGGTATCAAAGTAATCTAGCCCTTCAATTTGATTAAAGCCCTTAGCAACTAGGCGGGCCTTATACCTTTCAATAGATCCATCAGCTCTATAATTAATCCGATAGACCCATTTACAACCTATGGCAGTTTTGTCCTTAGGAAGTTCAGTAAAAATCCAGGTTTTGTTAGAATCAAGAGCAGCAAGTTCAGAATGCATAGCTTGAAGCCAATGGTCATGCTTAATAGCTTGATTGTAAGTGCTAGGTTCAGTGTGTGAAGAGATAGCAAGAGTGTAATGCATGTGGGAAAGGGGATAACCATGAATAAGATAATACATTTGATAAGGGGTATCTAACTGAAGTGTGAATGTTAGAAGAAGAGAAATTACAATGAAAATCCTGCAAATAAGAGGGAGGATGCCGAGACCTGGCAGATCTTCTAACAGGGGCAACATCCTCATGTGGTGGAGAATTGTTATCAGGCATTTGTGTGGGTAAATCAATGTTGGGAATGGGATGTTGTGGTGCAGTAGGGCGTGCATTCAAGTCAGAGTGGTAAATGGAGTATTCAGGTGTAGTAGAGTGTGAATTAGTAGGAGTGGTATGTGGAGGTGGTGAAGATGCAGAAGGTAAATACTGCAAAGGAGATTGGTTAGCATAATCAAATAAAAAAGAAATGTTATCATGTGAGGAAACATAATCATGATGCAAAGAAGGAGATGCAGATTTGTAAGGGAAGGAAGTTTCATGAAAAATAGCATTTCTAGAGACAAAAAAATCATGAGAATGTAAATCAAAGAAAATGTAGCCTTTAGTTCCAGGTTTGTAACCTAAGAAGACACATTTTATAGCCCTGGGGTCAAGCTTTTGCCTATGTTGGAGGAGGGTAGAGGCAAAGGCAAGGCAGCCAAAGACCTTTAGATCCATAAAGGTTGGAGGCATGTTATGTAACATAGCAAAGGGTGTTTTATTAATTAAGATAGGGCTAAGGAGTCTATTAATTAAATGAATGGAATGATAAAGAGCATAGTTCCAGAAAGATTTAGGTAAATTAGATTGAAAAAGTAAGGCCCTAGTTACATTAAGTAAGTGTCTATGTTTTCTTTCGACAATCGAGTTTTGTTGAGGGGTTTCCACACAAGAGGTTTGGTGGATAATCCCAAGAGAGTAATGGTAAGAAGGCGTGGAAAATTCTTTGCCGTTGTCAGTCCTTAATACTTTAATTTTGGCAGAAAATTGTGTGGATACAAGATTGAAAAAATGAGCAATGCATGTTCTAGTGTCAGATTTACATTCAAGCAAATAGACCCAAGTATATCTACTGTAATCATCAACAATGGTTAAGAAATAACGATGTCCCTGAATAGATTCAATACCAATTGGACCCCAAATATCCATACGTGCAAGGGAAAAAGGACGCATACTTATGGAATCACTCTTTGGAAAAGGCAATCTAGCCTGTTTGGCAAAGTGGCAGCAATCACAAAGTAACCTTTTATTGAAACTGATATAAGGAAATTCAATACAAATTTGTTGCAAAATAGGGGAAGAGGGATGACCTAATCTAAAATGCCATAGATCAAAAGAAATGGATGGCACATTATTAGTTGTATTAACTATGCTAAAAGAGTTATTTTTACTATTGAAGGCTGCTGGAATCCCATAGAAGATGTAAAGGTTATTTACAACCTCAGCTTGCCCAATCATCTTCAGGGTAGACTGAGCCTGTATGATGCAAGAAGTAGAAGTTAAAAGCAATTGACAATGCAAAGAGGAAGTCAGTTTATTAATGGAAATGAGGTTGAAATGAAATTCTGGAATAAAGAGAACATCATGCAGAAAGAATTCTTTGGTAAAGAAAATTGTGCCTGAGTACTTTGCAGAAAGAATGGTTCCATTTGGTAACTTAACAGAAGTTGGAGAAATCGGGTTGTGAGTAGTAAAGCATTCAATGTAAGGGCAGATATGGTCACTGGCTCCTGAATCCAGGATCCAAGTGAAGAAAGGGGAAATATAGTTACCTGTCTTTGTGGCACCTGAAACCAAATGATGAGTGGCATCTGATGTAGATGGCTTACTGACTGTATTGACTGCTGAATGAGAGTCTTGCTTGGAAGAATGCATCATCTGCAGCAAGTATTGATATTCATCCTTTGAAAGAGATAAAGAAGGCTCATTGTGAGTAGGTTTAGCAGGAGTTGGAGGGTATTCAATCCTTGGAATGTCATTGGAAGTTGTTGCAGTCAAGTGAGGAGAGGGGTTGGTATTTTTTGTGCGATACCCAGGGGGGAAGCCGTGCTTGAAATAGCATGTGTCAATGGTGTGATTGCTCCGATTATAATGAGTGCATAGCATTGGAGTCCTATTATTGTTGCGGCCTCTGCCTCTTCCCTGAGAGGAATTTCCGCGTCCTTGGGTAAAATTGGGGGTAGCTAGGGCTGTGGAATCAGGGATTATTGGGGGGTTTCGTTCTTGCTGAAGAACCATAGAATAGGTTTCACTAATCGATGGTAGGGGATTCATGATAAGAATTTGGCTACTAATTGGTTGATATGTTTCATTTAGTCCCTTCAAAAAACAAAATAACATGTTCTTTGTCTTTGTAGAGTTGAACAGATTTTCTCAAATCACAAGTACAAGTATGGATACAAGAACAAGAAGGGGTGGGGCGAAGAAATTCTAGTTCATCCCAAAGAATTTGCATATCAGTGAAGAAGGTAGATAAAGAACTCTCACCCTGTTTCATAGAATGGAGATCTTGGAGAAGATCTGACATACGAAAATAATTCCCGCGGGTGAAGCGTATTTGAAGATTGAGCCACAAATCCCTAGCCGTGTCAAAGAAGGCTGTGCTCTGCGAAATTTGTGGTGATAAAGTTCGCGTAATCCAAGAGACAACCATATGGTTGCATCGCTGCCAAGCATCGAAAAGGGGATCCGAGGCGGCAGGGGAAGAAAGGCAACCATTGATGAACTTTATTTTGTTTTTTGGAGAGAGAGCACGAATCATGGCACGACTCCAGTGATAATAGTTTTCACCATGGAGAGGTGGAGAAACAAGGATGTAACATGGGTTTTCACCGGGGTGGAGGAAAAAGGGGCTCGAAGGGTTTTGTGAAGGGTCGGTTGATGGGGGTGGTGGGTTATGGCCAGAGCCATTGTCAGTCGTGGATCTTGGGCTGTCTGGTGGAGGTTCAGCCATGAGAGTATGAAAGAAGATAGATGAAGATGATGATAATGCGGAAGCTTATTGATGAGAAAGAAACTCTGATACCATATTGAATGTATATGAATGAAAGAAAAATATGAATTGTATATTTGAAAATTATTGATTGAATTGATCAATTACAGAGGCTGAAGTGTTTATATAACACTTCCGGTTTCAAGAAAGGGAAATTGACTTAGTCAATAGGATAAGAGACTAAGGCTTAAGCTAAGATCTTAACTAACATATTTAACAAACTAACTTGGTTAAAAACATAATTATCTATTAATCTAATACAAAGAATGTTTCACAATCATTGAACTACATCTTATAGCTTGGATAGACAAGAAAACAATATCTTCAAAAGAGCCAATATTGAAAGAATGAGATAAATAAGCACCATAATTTTTACTATTTGTTGCATACGACAAGATGGTCACATGTTCAAATTACTTGACATTGATCATTTCATGTTACTATATAAACACTAATATCACTTAAAATGAAATCCTGATGTTTTCAGGGGAGTCATTAAACTCCATGGTCATGTAGATGACTTTCCTTAGCAAATTCGTTCATAGTTGGTTACTTGCCCCCACGCTATGCTTGTAATGGCTATATACGTGGCTTACATTCTTGTACTTGCACGATGTGAACTTCTCCTACCACCTCTTGCATTTATGCCTCCAAGTTCCAACTTCCAACTTCCAACTTCCAAACAAAGAGAGGGTAATTTTCGATGTTTGCTTCAATTTTTCAGTGAACGTTATCAGCCAATTCCTGAGTGAGTTGCAATGAAGGAGATGTAGCAAACGAATGAATAGTTTTATATATTAACTTATTAAGCAAAAACTATACTTCTTTTTTCCAACTTATCTGCTGATGTTGATTTTTCCTCTCCCTAATTAATATTTTAATTTTTTTCCTCTAACATTTGAAAACCTAACAAATTTATCATTTTGCCGATTTCTTTTAATTCCATTGTTGGCATAATATTTGGTGGCATCCTAGCTGGAAAAATTTTCTCATTAATGGAAGGAAGGGAAGTAATTTTAATTAGCCATTGTATTTGGTTAAAAGGAGATTAATGGACGGTAGGGGAGATAACACTTTTCATGTTGAGAAATACTAAAATCACACTCTTTATCATACTGTTCTTTAACACACTCTTTATTATTGAGGTGAATTTCATGTGAGACCGAGAAGTGTTAAAAACACACTTTTTATCATACTTCTCTTTAACACACTACTCTATTATTGGGTGAATTTCATGTTAGACCCACCAAAACACATGGTCCCACATGAAATTCACCCAATAACAAAAGGGTGTGTTATGAGGAGTGTGATGAAGAATGTGATGATAACATTGCTCTTTCATGTTTGGTTCAGGAGGGGAGGGGAGTGACTTTAAAACTAATTTACCTTAATACCCTTATAAATTTAGATTTCAAACAATATAAGCAAGGATGTTTTAGTCAATCTATTCAAAACGATTTAAATCCCCTCCCCTCCAAATTCTCCCAATATTGGAAGGGAACCAAAATACTCCCCTTAAAAAAATTGAATCAAATAACAAAAGTTTATAAAAATTTCTCCCCTCCCTTACCCTCCATTTCACTCCAACCAAATGCCATCCTAGTGTTTCCCTTCCCCTCCTCTGGTTGGTATTCCATATTTGATATTCCTCTTCAATTAGTGTTATGTGACGTTTGATAACTGAAATGTTTTATTCATAGACAAAGTACATTCCTGTGAATCACATTCCCGGGCAAAGAGTTTTCTCACCTTCACACATGGGAATAGTGTTTTTCCAAGTTCCTAACTATCATTCACTAATTTTATTCCCGTGAATCTTTTATGACTGGGAATAAATTTTTAAAACTTGTACCTAACATGGGAAACTTTTATTCCCATACCAACATTCCCGGAAATGTTTTTTTAAACTTGTAACAAACGCTATGTAACACCCTCCTTGGGCATTACATTGTCTGTGACATTCTATAAGACCGAGTAAAACGAAAAAATAAATATTATATGAAAATATGGGTTCATTTTTTTTTCTTTTCTCAAGAGAGACAGTACGCGATTAAAACATCTAACGTCATCAAATATATACATAATACAGTCTAAAGTTCCTCAGAAGTTAACAGTCATAAACATAGTCATAATAAAAGTGGCGGAAATACCAACACCAATAACATAACAGAACTGAAAGAAAATACATATGATAATATTAGAGACGCAACTCCATAAAACTATCTATAAACAGAAGGGCTCATCAAGCTGGCCGACTCAAAACTATGAAGAGGTGGGTACTCCTAACATCTTTTATATACACTGGCCACTGTAGATGCGTCCAAGTAACCGAGCTATCCCCATCTCAAGCTGGACGTGATGATAGGATAGTGCTGCCATTGTCTTCACAGATAATAAAGGTAACACAGAAACCAAACAACACAGAAAATGAGGTGAGATCCCCATTCATCATATAACATAAAACAGATATGTAGTGATGCGACTCACAATCATATAGACATTATCAACATACAATTATACCATTAACATGTCAGTATAGTAATAATAATAATGTTAAGTCTCTAAAATGTCTGATGTTCAATTTCCCAAGTTTTAATGGAAACTAAACATTTGTTAATTATTTAATTAACCTTCATATTGGTTGCTAACTTGTCTATCCAGTGTGCAGATCACAATAGTAAGAATTCACTTTCTCACCTGTCTGCCCACATAAAAGACCACCTGTCTAGCAAAGCAAAATTCAACCTGTCTACTGACTTGGATGTTGACTATATGCATTAAAGATTCAACTTGTCTCTGTGAAACCTTCACTCATCTGTGATCCTTCGACGAGGAACATAAGTACAAAGAGCTTTTGAAAGTTGTCCCTTCATGTAAAAGACTCTGAAGCTTTCTCTCCCACGCTTATCAAGAAAGTCAGAAGGTTACTCTCACAAGCAACCTAGGACATCAGAAATGAAGTCCAGTTAAAGAATGTTTCCAACATGCTTTATTCCCTAGTATTCCTGGTTATTACACAAAAATGGAAATGTGCTCTACAAAGTACAAAAGCATTCTGTACAACTCTGATTTGGCTACTGTACGATGCATAAAATCACGATCCTCCGTGTTAGAGTACAACCAACATTCCTATTGCACTAATGGCTTCCCGGAACGACTCTATTGCATTTAATGGAGTTCTTCTTGAAGTCAACATTTGAAGGAATATCTCTAACGGATCTTAAATGCTTGAAGGCTATAAATACAGAAGTCATTGAAGATGAAGATAGAGAACACACAGCATTAAAGAGCCATTACTCTACGCATTCATTTCTTCATTCTTTCAATCTGTATTCTTCAATTATTTGAAGTTATTACGCAATCTTTCTAAGCTTACATTTAATTCACTCTTCTGAGTGTTAGTGAAAGACTTACAAATTGTATTAATTACAATCATTCTCTCAAACAAACCTAAGTGAGCCTGAAGAGGCTAGGTGAGCAAAGAATACTTGTCTTGAAGCCTGAAGAGGCTAGGTGTGCAAATAATACTTGTTGTCTGTAACATGATCAGTTATAGTGAAGAAAAGTTGGTGCTGCCAAGGACTGGATGTAGCCCTAGTGTTAAAGGGTGAACCAGGATAAATAACTGTGTTTATCTCTCTTCCCTTAAACTCTTTAGTTGCGTTGATTGTATTATCTGTTATCTAACTAAAGGGGTTAAAGTGTGTAGATCAAACTTGTTTTCAAGTTGTGTGCTTGTGTGCTTTTCAGTTAAAATCACACCAGCCTGTCTGTGTAGTGTTTTTCACACTTGTCTGAACCTAGCTTCTGTGTGCGAATTTTTTTTTTTAAATTTGTTTTAATTTCTGATAAACACAATTCAACCCCATTCTCATATTTATAGTTGTCTATTTCAGTTGGTATCAGAGCTCAGCCTCTGGGTTGAGCATCTAACAGTGTAGAGGTAAAGGTCCTGAAGAATAGACATGACTGCTGGAGCTAGTTCAAGTGGGAGTCACCAGGCTGAAGAAGCCTCCCTAACCAGACCTCCATTTTTCAATGGAGAAAACTACAACTATTGGAAAGATAGATTTCAATGGTTCATCCTGTCAACAAACTCTGATCTCTGGGATGTCATCATTGATGGTCCATTTATTCCTAAAAATGATGATAATACTGACAAGCCAAAAGCTCAGTGGACCCCTGCAGAAAAGACAAAATGGGAGCTGAATCACAAAGCCAGATATAACATCACTTGTGCCCGCAGTCCTGAACAATTTGAAAAAGCATGTGCCTGTAATTCTGCAAAGAAAATATGGGATATTTTAGCTGTCACACATGAAGGAGCAACCAAAGTTAAGGAATCAAAGATTGTCATACTTGTCAGAATGTATGAATTGTTTCTCATGGAGGAAGGAGAATTTGTTGCTCAGATGATAGGAAGGTTCCAAACTATCATCAATGGCCTGAAGTCACTTGGCAAAATTTATACTAATGCCGAGAAGGTTGGAAAGATACTGAGAAGTCTTCCTAAGCAGTTGAGACGTTTGGTCACTGCTATCTCTCAAGGCAAGGATCTCACTACCTTGACTATGGATGAACTTCTTGGTGCACTCACTGTTCATGAGCAGGAAAGAAGGGCAAGTCAATTGCTCTGAAAGCTGATCAAAAGTCATCAAAGGCTTCAAAAGCTCTGAAGGCAGACGAGTCTTCCAATGATGTTGACTTGTCTAAACCCGAGGATTCTGAAAGTGATGAAGAATTATCTCTCCTACCCAGGAAGATAAAGCTTCTCTTACAGAAAAAGAATTTCGGAAAGGATAAGCCATTCAGGAGGTTCAACAAGGATGATAACTTCAAAGAATCCATTTCAACAGAAAAGAGTTCAATTGTCTGCTATGAGTGCAAGAAGCCTGGTCACATCAAAACTGAGTGTCCT
Source organism: Sophora flavescens (assembly GCA_030762895.1). Classification (NCBI taxonomy): domain Eukaryota; kingdom Viridiplantae; phylum Streptophyta; class Magnoliopsida; order Fabales; family Fabaceae; genus Sophora; species Sophora flavescens. Next base: position 156,197,416 of record CM061063.1, on the reverse strand, counting down.
CAACTGAAGAAAGCCCCTTTTATGAAGTTCTTCACAAAGAAGAAGAAAGGTGTGGTGGTTTCTTGGGAGGATCTGGAGTCAACATCTTCTGATGATGAAGAGACAGAGGAAGAAGCTAATCTCTGTATGATGACCAACACTGACTCAGACTCAGATGATGAGGTACATCCTGACTATGAGGAATTACTTGATGCCTATGAGGAGTTGCGGAGGAATCCAACTGCTTATCTAAGGCCTTCAAATCCCTCAAGAGAGAATACGTAAAGTTCCTTAGTGAGTATAAGCAGAAACAGCTATCCAGAGATTGACCCTCTGAATCCTCCCCTGCCAAGGAAGAAATTGAGGATATCAGAAAATCAAGTGGTTCTTCCATCCACCTCTCCTGCACCATCCCCTCCCTCACAACAAGGTATCCTAAATCTTCCTGTCTCCTCTCCACCAGCCTTGTCTGTCCAACCTCTTTCCCGTGTGTCTCCACCTTCTTCACCAGTCTCTTCTCATCAAACCCAAACATCATCTTATGATGTAGTGTCTGATATATGTCAGTACACAGTAGTTCATAGGGATGCAACTCCCAAAGAACAAGCTGGCATATCATCAAGTCTTTTTGTGTCAGACTTGCAATCTCTCATGACTTCAAGCTTCTCTAACTTGTCTGTCATTCCCTATCCTCCACCTCATCTTCTTAACCCTTGTAGGGAGATTTTCTTCTATCCCCCTATAGTAATCTTCATTAGAACATTGGAAGGGACTCACTACCCTGCCTTTGTTGTAATGTTACCTTTTGTGTCTAGGTATTTCTTTATGTTAGTTACAGGTTCTAACTCTTTCTTTTGTTAATTAGATTCTTTGTTAACCCTACCTCCTTTTTTTCTTGCACAAACACCTCTTCCCCCTCCTATTCAGATTAGAGTCACTCGTCTGTTACTATCTGAGAGACTATCTTCTGTCTTTTCATCTTCTGAGACTGATTTTGTCAGAATCAGACCTTTGTTTAAACTTGATTTTCTTCCTTTCTTTTATTATAGAACCCTTCATCAGTGTGTATTCCCTCGCATTTCTTCATCTTTTTATGTGCCCAAGGTACCCCTAGTTTTGGCCTTGCCCTGGCATTCAGACATGTCTGTTGTATCATCTAGCTTGTCCGCAGGAGCCCCCACTACTCAGATGGTGGATTTACATCGCTTCAATCTGCTTCAAGCTCAGCTAGAAGAAACCAAAAGACAGCTGGATGAAGAGAGGCATGCTAGGTTATTGTTAGAAAAGAGAGTTAAATCACTGTTTTTACTTTTCAGTCAGTCTCAGTAGGTTTTGCTTTTAGCTTCTGCCTTGTCCAAAGCTTATGATGAATGAACTATATCTTATATCTTTTATCTTTACTTTCTTATGCTTTTCTGCATTATTATTAATTCCTTTTTGTTGTTGACAAAAGGGGAGAAAGTAAAGATGATTAAGAATGATTAAAATTGACCTGTCTGAGTTGCATAACTTATCATAATTACTGAACAGATAACTCTAAGTTAAAAAGTTAAATGCACTCTTAACTGAAATATTCATTCTGATTATGTGCTTTAAGATCTCCTAATATGAATTGAACCTAACTGCACCTGTTTGCACAATCTATCTGGTTAAGAAAATTTCAACTTGTTTGAATCTTGTATGACTTATCTGTTGATATTTTCTAAGGTTCATTAAATCATCTGAATGTTTGTCATCATCAAAAAGGGGGAGATTGTTAAGTCTCTGAAATTTCTGATGTGCAATTCCCTAAGTTTTGATGGAAACTAAACATTTGTTAATGATTTAATTAACCTTCATGTTGGTTACTAACTTGTCTATCCAATGTGCAGATCACAATAGTAAGAATTCACTTTCTCATCTGTCTGCCCACATAAAATACCACCTGTCTGGCGAAGCAAAAGTCAACCTGTCTACTGACTTGGATGTTGACTATATGCATTAAAGATTCAACTTGTCTCTGCGAAGACTTCACTCGTCTGTGATCCTTCGATGAGGAACACAAGTACAAAGAGCTTTTGAAATCCGTCCCTTCATGTAAAAGACTCCGAAGCTTTCTCTCTCACGCTTATCAAGAAAGTCAGAAGGTTACTCTCACAAGCAACCTAGGACATCAGAAGCGAAGTCTAGTTAAAGAATGTTTCTAACATGTTTCATTCCCTAGTACTCCTGGTTATTACACGAAAAGGGAATTGTGATCTACAAAGTACAAAAGAATTCTGCACAACTCTGATTTGGCTACTGCACGATGCATAAAGCCATGATCCTTCGTGTTAGAGTACAACCACAACTGCAAAATATGCATTTAACATCGGAGATTCTACATCGGTTTCACAAAAACCGATGTATAAAATGAGGCGGTGACATTTTTGAAATTAAAAGCAAATGATTCTACATCGGTTTAAAAATTAACCGATGTGTAAATATTTTCCACATCGATTATATTTTAACCGATGTTTAAAACTAAAACAAAAAAATTTAAAATTTAAAATTTTTATCTTTTCACATCGGTTCTTTTTGAACCGATGTCTAATATATAGATTAACCACATCGGTTATATGATAACCGATGTATAAAATTATAAAAAAAAATTAGAATTTAGAATTTAGAATTTTATCTTTCCATATCGGTTCATGATGAATCGATGTCTAATATAAATTAACCACATCGGTTTTTATATAACCGATGTAATAAATTAAAAAAAATGAAATTTTAAATTAACCACATCGGTTACTATAGAACCGATGTGAAATATTACTAACCACATCGATTTTTGGATAACCAATGTGTAATATTTGACAAAACCCTTCGTTTTGTTTCTATTTTCATTCCCTCCATCTGTCACGCGCCCTTTTCCTTTGTTTTTGCTCTGCTCTTTCACATACTGTATCACGAGCACACTATCGAGTACATTAAGGAGAGAGGAACTACGAGCAGAAATCACGTTTGGTTGCTTCACCGCCAACAACCTTCTATGCTTGCTATTAAGAACTTGCATTCCTTTGTTTTTCATTCCTTCCCTCGTTTTATGTTGGAACTACGCCTCAAGAAGGTTTGAACGAAAACCTAACCTCCCATGAGCCAAACACCCTGACAATCTTCCTCTCACGGTGCCCCTGTTGTTCATCTTCTACCTGCCGCCTGCGGGCGCACTTGTTCCGGTCTTCCCGTTGCCGGCGCACCACGCAACCACCGTATCTCCGCTGAGCCCAGGTCTCCACGCCCTGCCACTCTTCCTCTTCACCGCATACCTGTCGTCTCTCTTCCATCGCCGTTCTCGGTTGCCGGTCATCTTCACCGGTTCTATCGCACACTCCTTCACCAGGTTTGTTAAAAAAAAATTCCATTTTTATTTGTGGTTCTGTTAAACCTTGAGGGTTTGCGTCCTATTTTTCACCATTATGGGTGTCGCACACCATGTTTTATACCTTGCTCTGTGAAACCCTTAATGGCTGTTATTGTTAGTGTTCATTAGCTTATCTGTTATTTTAAACTCTAAGCATTTTATTTTTGCTCACTAATTTAGTAATTTACACTCTGATCTGTTATTTAATGGGTGTTGTTTGCTTGGTTGATGTTCTACATGTTGGTTCCCTTTAGGCTCTGTATAGAAATTTGCTATACCAATTTCATGTTCCACTTCCTGTCCTAACTAAAAAAATGAGAAATGTAATTGTCTTTTTTATAAAAAATAATTTAAAAAATAATAATATATACTTGTTATATTTTAATTAGATGAGACAGGAAGTGACACAGAAAATGGGGATAGAAGATCTCTATGCTGTTATTGTTGCTTGGGGTGGGTCTGTTCAAAGACATCATACAAGTTTCGTAGTAAGAACCTCAATTAAATAAATAACAAGCCACCCTGCAACACAGAAAGCACTTGACACAAAGTCACAGATGTTAGGTTTCCATATATAACTAGTACTTGCAGATTATACAAATGGTATCTACCATGACAACTTCTTGACCTATTATCTTGACCTTGACATTGATGGTGAAACAAACTCCTTTGTCAAGACTAGTTTGGAGACTGTAAGAGTGAAAGATCATAGCTCACCCAGGAAAAGTTATTGGACGGTTGTGAGTGAAACCGCTAAAACTGAAGCTGATGCCAAAATCAATTAATTAATTAGTCCAGCTAGTGTTTGAATCCACTTTGCTTTTTAGGCTTATTAATACATCCTCTATTTTGTTGATATATTACCTTGTGGTTTCCACTTGTCATGGTGTATTTTCTGTATATTGTGGGTTTACTTTGTAACAGGTTTTGTGGAACATTTCACTTTGGTTTGCTGTTGTTTGTTGCTTATTAGGCGTTGATTTCTTATATTTGGCTGCAACCATTTAATCTTGTCTCTCTGTGTAGTGTTTTGGGCTGGTGTATCCCTAGTATCCTTATCATAAAATTTTACTTATATACTAAAAAAATGTTAGACATAATGTGTGAGTAAACATTTTATTTGTTATTTAAATTATTCATTCTGTTTTGGTTTTAATTTTATTTTACTGGTAATGTTTTGCATGTGGTGTGTTGACAGGAAAATACAAGGAGTTATACCAGCAGATAGCCGCTTTGCATTGGAAAATTACTAAGTAAGGTTTGATTTCCATCGTTTTGGCTGAAAAGCTTTCATTGGAGTTTTAATGTATTTGCTAAAAAATTTATTTGATCCGAGAATATGCCGACAATAATTAGTAAAGCCTTAGTTTCCCGTTTGAGATGCAATACTAATGAGCACACGTGTACGTGCTTAATGTACCGCTCATTGTATTGGATCTTGAATTATCCAAAGTTGGACAGTTTGGGAAAAAACTTTTTCTTCATTCAGTTAAAATAGTTATTCATTGATTCTAATGTTATATACTTGATGAAAGTTCGGATTGATACATTTCCTTTCGTTCTCCGGGTGCATACTTTATCGTGGTGGATGTCATCGCGTTCAAGTCGTGTACGTCGGAGACCGAAGGGAAATACTTCCGAAATTTCGTCGAGTATGAGCATGAGAGTTAAGGACTAATTGTTAACCGAATGTTGAAAAAGTTTCTTCTCGAATGAGATAGGGCCATACCCTGTCATAAGAAGTGGTTGATGAATATGTTGGACTATGTACGAATTTATTGGTTTAGTCATGGATCGTGGTTGGATGAATGCTAGATGGACAAGTGATGAGTATGAGAATGGAGTGGAATATTTTCTACAGTTTGCAAAAACAAATGCTCCTGATAGTGGTAACGGAAGGTTTTATTGTCCTTGTGTTAACTGTTTGAATGAGGGACGACTAGAAGATGAGGAGATACGTGATCATCTTATTTGTGAGGGGATTTGCAAGAGTTATACAACATGGATATGTCATGGTGAATCGTTAGACAGGCCGAGGGTGTCGGATAGAGAGGAAGTTGATGACGTGGAAATGGATGATGGACTAGAGGACATGCCTTGGACGAGCAGGTAACCCAAGGAACCTTTGTTCCTAGAGGACGCGATGATATCTTAGTTGCTGCCATCGGTAAACTAGACCACCCGGGCCGTGTCATTGGTGTTGGATGGGGCATCGACATTCGTCAATACCATGGTTCATCTTCACACCAATGCCACAGGGATGTTGATATAGATAGAGCACGGCTAAAACAGGAGATTGCAGCGGAGCTTAGACAGGAGATGGCCGAGCAGTTTGCCCAGCAGCTAGCAATATTGACTTCTATGTCCCGACAGATGACAGCCGGTGTCCAACCCTCTGTCCATGTGAGCACTAAGGGCTCATGTGATCCTCATCAGCATCCTGAAAATGATGATGATGGGGATGATGATGATGATGATGATGATGATGATGACAACCCTGATAGGTGTGAGCTGTATGTTGATGATCATCATGATCGCCGCTTAGTGGCATTGGAGAGGGCACATAATAACTTTGGTAATACCATACACCATCGTTTATTACCGAATGATTAGGTGAGGGTCGTTGTTGAGATTATTCAAGATGCTGATGCTCGAGTCCCTGTGCCCACTAAGGAGGTCCAAACAGTGGGTCAGGCACCTGGTAACTTCATCCCCCGGCCAAGAAGACTGGTCATCTTTCTTGTTGCATCTGAGGTATTCAGTTAGTTGTGTTTTTCTATATTCATAGTTGAAATTATTTATTATTGTTTAAAGATAATGCTTTATTTTTATTTGTTATAGGATGTTGGAAATGATATTCTGCCTAAAAGGTCGGATCCAGGAAGACCAGAGATGTCTGCTCCTGCCAAGGTATTCATTTGACCATTTAATTAATTACGAATGAAATAACTTATCCGTGATTACTAATATATATCTTTGTTGTTTAGGGGATCGACAAAGGGGCACCTGGTGATGTTTTTAAACTTCTGGCTATACAGGTTGTGACCATGGAGAATGACACAGCTTTGGTAAGGTTGGAACATGATGCCAGTCCAGGTGACGAACTGTATATCCCAAAGAAGGAACTTATGGAGATTGTAATCGATAAAGAAATGGCTAGTTCTGCACACCTATCGTTATGGTGCACGTAAGTACATTTTATTTATAAGTTAAGTAATTAAATTTTAAATACTATGATAATTAACATGTTTTTTCAATATATTAGGTATCTGCATCGTATGTTAGTAGATCAGGGTAACCTCGCCCTTTATGGGTTCATTGACCCCATGTTCATTTAGGGTGATGTTCTCCTAGCATCAGAAGACTCGGTCACCACCATACATGATATACTTGCCCGAAACGATCATCAATTCTACCTTGCACCTTATCTCAATAAGTAAGTACCGGTTATTTAATTATAACTATATATGACTTAGTCACTAATTGTTCCGCAAATACAACAAGCATTGGCAACTATTTATCTTGTACCCTAGGATGAATGTCGTGGTCTTCTTCTGCTCAATTGGAAATAAGCCGGCGAATGAACTGAAGATGATCATCGAAACGTAAGCATTAAAATACTTTATAATCAGTAATGCAGTTGTTTTAATTATCTGAAATCTATTAGATATACTTTAATTAATGTTTATTTTGTCATGATAGCTCTATTAATGCAAACCACATGTTGCGTGGTGAAAGGCGTCGGGCTATTAGATGGATTATTCCTAACGTAAGATATTTATTAGTTCAAACGCTTCAAATGCAGTGTGTATAAATATTGATTTCTATTTAATTCCTCATATTCTAATTGGGTTTCATTTGTATGTAGTCCCGTATACAACCTGAATCATGGGAATGTGGATACTATGTGATGAAGTGGATGTTCGAAATTATCTCCTCCAGGATCACTGAAAGATGGCACAAGGTAAATGTTAATTGGTAACAATTACAAGTAACAGTTATAGATTCGTTATATGTTTTATGTTAGTTTATTACTTAAAAAGATATAATCTTTTATCCAATTAAACTTGCAGATATTCAACAATCCAACTCCATTATCTGATTCCGACATCAATAACATAAGGAGGCGTTGGGCAACTTTCTTTCTTGAAGTGTACCAACCATAGTTTGTATGTAGTTAGTTTAAAAACTTATCATGTACTAACTATAGTGTACTTTTGACTGATCATATATATTTTGATATGAAATCTATAATATATCATGTAGCTTTTTGGTTTCTAATTATCTTTGTTGTCTGAATGTAATTGAACGTACATATGTATTGTTCGTAATAAATTCAGTATATATTAATTTGGTGTGTTTTTGTTGTACAAAAGTGATTGTGTTGAGAATATTTAGAATATGTTATACAGGTATTGATCTGGATTACTGAAACATGGGTAATGAATGATAGAAATGTAAAAAGCGTTTTAAAAAAAAATGAGACTTTACACATCGGTTACTCAAAAACCAATGTGAAAAGTTTACTTTTCACATGGGTTAAAATAAAACCGATGTGGAAAGTGATATTTCCACATAGGTTATGGGATAACCCATGTGACAAATGAACTTTCCACATCGGTTATTTAAAAACCGCTGTTAAAAATGTACTTTAAACATCGGTTTTAAAACCGATGTGAAAAGTAACAATAAACAACATCGGTTTTTTCAACATCAGTTTGAAAACTGATGTGAAAAGGCAAAAATAACCGATGTAGAATCCCTTTTCTGCACCAGTGAACCAACGTTCCTATTGCATTAATGGCTGCCCATAATGACTCTATTACATTTAATGGAGTTCTGCTTGAAGCCAACATTTGAATGAATCTCTCTAACGGATCTTAAATGCTTGAAGGCTATAAATACAGAAGTCATTGAAGGTGAAGATAGAGAACACACAACATTAAAGAGGCATTACTCTGCGCATTCATTTCTTCATTCTTTCAATCTATATTCTTCAATCATTTGAAGTTATAACACAATCTTTCTAAGCTTACATTTAATTCACTCTTCTGAGTGTCAGTGATTGACTTACAAATTGTATTAATTACTATCATTCTCTCAAACAAACCTGAGTGAGCCTGAAGAGGCTAGGTGAGCAAAGAATACTTGCCTTGGAGCCTGGAGAGGCTAGGTGTGCAAAGAATACTTGTTGTCTGTAACCTAATCAGCTATAGTGGAGAAAACTTGGTGCTGCCAAGGACTGGACGTAGCCCTAGTGTTAAAGGGTGAACCAGGATAAATAGTTGTGTTTATCTCTCTTCCCTTAAACTATTTATTTACTTTGATTATATTATCTGCTATCTAACTAAAGGGGTTAAAGTGTGTGTATCAAACTTGTTTTCAAGTTGTGTGCTTGTGTGCTTTTTAGTTAAAATCACACTAGACAGGTCACCTATCTGTGCAGTGTTTTTCACACTTGTTTGTACCTAGCTTGTGTGCGAAAAGTTTTTTTAACTTTGTTTTAATTTCTGATAAACACAATTCAACCCCCTTCTCGTGTTTATAGATGCCTATTTCAAATAATTCACAAAATCAATCACAGAGCAAAGATTCACCAGGATAGGACACATCTAAGACTCGAGGAAGAACTCTGATCCCTACACCATGGTGATTAAGAACATTCGGAAGGATTGATTAGAGCAAATTGTTGAGTCTCTAAAATATCTTATGTGGATTTCCCTAAGTTTTGATGAGAACTAAACATTGGTTAATGATTTAATTAACCTTCATATTGGTTGCTAATCTGTCTATCTAGTGTGCAGATTAAAACTGTAAGAATCATCTATCAGCTCATCCACTAAAGTGACAGAAGAGCTTGTCCACTAAAGTGACAGAAGAGCTCGTCCACTAAAGTAGCAGAAGAGCTCGTCCACTAAAGTGACAGAAGGGCTCGTCCACTAAAGTGACAGAAGAGCTCATCCACTAAAGTAGCAGAAGCGCTCGTCCACTAAAGTAGCAGAAGCACTCGTCCACTGGAGTGATAGAAGCGCTCGTCCACTGGAGTGATAGAAGCACTCGTCCACTGGAGTGATAGAACTCGTCCACTGAAGTGATAGAAGTGCTCGTCCACTAAGGTGATAGAAGCGCTCGTCCACACAAGTCTTTGGACTTGCTAAGTCCTTAATGAGAAGCTCTGTCCAATGACATAGCATGTGGAGCTCGTCTACTAGCCCGTCCGAATGTAAAATCTTAAATGGCTAGATGGACGCGGTTATTTTCAAGATGGACGCGCTTACTTTATGGACGCGAATTCTTTAAGAATTATCAGAATCTTATTTCAAGAACCAAAATCAAGAAAAGTCAGAAGTTACTCTCTCAAGCAACCTCGGTTATCAGAACCCAAAACCAGTTAAAGAATGCTTCCAACATGCTTTATTCTGTAGTACATCTGGTCCTTACACGAAAAGGGAATTGTACTTAGAAAAGTACAAAAATCTCTCTGCACAACTCTGATATGGCTGTATCACGATGCATAAAGCCATGATCCTTTATGTTAGAGTACAACCAACGTTTCTATTGCATTAATGGCTGCCCAGAACGACTCTATTGCATTTAATGAAGTTCTGCTTGAAGCCAACATCTGAGGGAATGTCTCTAACGGATCCTAAATTCTTGAAGACTATAAATACAGAAGTCATTGAAGATGAAGTATAGAGAATACACATAGCATTAAAGAGCCATTACTCTGCGCATTAATATCTTCATTCTTTCATTCTGTATTCTCCAATCATTTGAAGTTATTACGCAGACTTTCCTACGCTTTACATTTAAACCACTGAGTGTTAGTGAAAGTTCTGTCTGTCTGAAGTTGTATTTATTACAAACCAAATCTCTCAAACAAACCTGAGTGAGCCTGAAGAGGCTAAGTGTGCAAAGAATACTTGTCTTGAGCCTGAAGAGGCTAGGTGTGCAAAGAATACTTGTCTTGGAGCCTGAAGAGGCTAGGTGTGCCAACAATACTTAGAGTCTGTAACCTGATCAATTATAGTGGATAAATTTTGGTGCTGCTGTAACACCCGGGTGCCGACGAGGGCGGGGAGTGATCCTTGGTGCAAGAAGGCATGAACAATGAGCGGCTCCTGGCAGGCTTCTAGGCGGAGGGACACATGAATGAACCAATTACACACCCGAATGAGGGGGATCCTGAGACTGTGTAGGTATGGGACTATACAGTTGAGGAAGGCTTATATGAATTGATTGATACTACCTATACTAATAAGATGCATCTTCTTTTAAGGAGCCCGTCACTTAAGAACTCCACAGTTAAGCGTGCTTGGCTTGGAGCAATTATGGGATGGGTGACCTCCTGGGAAGTTTCCCAGGATGCGTGTGAGTGAGGACAAAGCACGCTGAAAAGACCCGTGTTGGTTTGTGGGGACAATTGTCAATCCATAAAGCAGCCAGGGATGTTACAGCTGCCAAGGACTAGACGTAGCTCTTTGCTTTGAAGAGTGAACCAGGATAAATAACTGTGTCAATCTCTCTTTCCTTATAACCTCTTTAATTGCTTTAGTTTTCTTATACGTTTATCAAGTGGTGTGTTTGCCAAAGTCATTGTTAAAATTTCATCAGAAAGGTCACCCGTCTGTCCTGTATCATTCCACTCGTCCGAACCTAGGTTCTGTATGCGAAACGATTTCAACTTTGCTTAAATTCTGATAAACACAATTCAACCCCCCTTCTCGTGTTTATAGTTGTCTATTTCACAAATGTCTCACAACTGCCGATAGTTGGCATCTTGTGCGTTCAATAGTAACAGCCACATTTGTGGTACTACGTTCAATAGTAACAACCACATTGTGGTACTACAACTGATTGTGAAACACTCTCAATAACCATAACCGGCTAGCGTCTAGTCGTTGATGATAGTGTATTGCATGGAATGCCACGACCAAGAAGAATCACCAACTGGCCATTTGTAACCCTCCTACCGTGACCATCCCCAAGACCATTTAAGATCGTCACTAGCACGTCCTCATGCGCACATGCATGTCGGCTCGACTTCCTAGGCACAAAGGCCCTAAGGAACATAGTATCAATTATGTGTTTAGGCAATAATGCCGATGGGTTTAACTTTGTCTATCCACCGAATAAACCTCGTGACTCCGCAAGAATCGATTTGATGTGCTTTTCAGATGCTTGATGTACTCGGGTCCGAATCATCGGCTCCCTTTACACCGAGCTAAAGTTCTCACACATTTGTTTCATATTTGTGTACAAGTGTATTGAGGTTTTCATTTCCAAACTTAACATATCATGGAGGTCAGACCAAAAGTCCAACAATCATTCTCTTTGCACTTTTCTACATTGAGCCCTTTTTGCTTGGCTTATAAATAACAAAACACCATCTTTATTCCATCAAGTCTTATGGAGGTATGGATGATTAAATCATCCGTACTTTACAACATATGGTCTTGATTTACCACGAGTCATAATTTACCGTGTAGGTGAGTAAGTGAGAGGAGGGAATTTTTTTTGTTATTTTAGCTATTAACCTTAGGGAGTAATCATGGTTCAATGGTAGGTTAGTAATTAGGAAGAAAAATACTTTAGATTTTTATTATAAAGTGTGACAACTTGTCACACCAGGGTCACATCATTAACTCTAAGTCTTGCACTTCCCAGTGTTCTACTTCCTCTACAGCTCTGCCCTCGATTCCGGATTTAAACTTAACGGATCCGATTAAAATAATAATATTTTCACCAACTCCGCCTAAAATAATTCAGAGATACTCAAACAATTATTTTTTTAATTCATTTTCCTCAGACATATACCGGCTCAAGGAAATCACAATTTACAGCATAAATTCATACCGGTGTCAAAACATAGTCCGGTTCTTATATGAGTTTTTAATTCGAATTCTATTGAATTCTCAGGTATAAGCAGTGAATATTATTTATAATTGTTAAATTTTATTTCTCAAATAATTTAATTACAGAATTAATTAATAAACAGATAAAATATTTTTTGAGGTGTTATACATGCATCGCATAATTATATCTCCTTACTACTGTGGACATGTCAACCATAACTTCACCGGTCTGCAAATTACTAATTCTGTGATATAAAATTAAACCTCCATAAATTAATATTCAACAAATTAATAACCTCCGGTCGATTTACAAAATTAGTAATTTCGATAGATTAATAAGATAATAATTTTAAGAAGACCCTATCTATATTAAGTGGTGTGGGGCAATTGCCACCACAAGAAAATTTTTTAAACTAATTTGCCTTATAATTTTTATTTTGCCCCATAAAATTTTAGTTGGTGCCTCTTCATGTCAAATCATCACTTTTCTTTTGGTGAGGGCGAAAATTATTTTGATAATCTCTCATTTGCTTAAAGAATTGTTTTTTCATTTCTTACCCGTAGATGTAGGTTACACATTGAAATTGAACCACATTATATCATATGTATTTTATATAGCTTTTTTTTATAACTTATGTATATTTATAATATTTTCCTCCGGTATACAAATTAATAGACTATTTTGCCATACTAACCAAAATTTTTGGATCCACCACAAGTCCTATCAATATCATAAATTAATAATTCTCTAATATTTCGTCACTATAGATGATAAGCTATTGTTGGGTATGATTTTAAAATATTTTCTATTTTATTTATTTAGTAGTTCCCTTTATCATCATACATTGAATGTATATTTAGTTCTGGTACAATGAACCATAAATGCAAGCGATTTGTTTTGAACTTTATTTAATTAGTCAATTCAATGAATATTGTTTAAGTCCTAAAAATAATGAATAACGTTTACTTATTTTCATAAACATATACATAGAAGAATTTTTCTTTAATTTAACACCAATGGATTGATTTAGTGGAGTATAGCAGGATCTCGTATCTGACAGGTTGCACGTTCGAGCCCCCACTAGTCTCTTTGGGGTAAGGTAAATATAAATCCCTTTGTAAATACTCGTAGAGTCCAAAGATTTTTCCTGCCTTGGACTGGGGCACCATCCCCTCACCCTAAATTTTTTTCTTATAAAAAAAAGAATTTTTATTTATTTTGATTCACAAAATTTTACATTTTTTTATTGGACCAAATATAATACATATACATTGTATATTAGTGACATACACAATGACTTCTTTATATAATTAACAATTTATATAATTAAATTTATATTTGTCAAATCAAGAAAGACTTTGAATTAATAAATTATCGATTAATTAATACCTCTCTAAATTAATAAAATTTCATAGTCCCACCATTATTAATTAATAGAGGTTTTACTGCATTTTAATAAATAAATAAATAAATAAATATATATGTATTATGTAAAATGAATTATTTTAAAATTAATTCATGAAATATGATATATACACATTATATATTAGTGATATATATATAATAATTTTTTATTTAATTAAATTTTATTTTCTGAATAGTGAAAGCACTCTTTAAATTAAGAAATTATTAATTTGTTGATTAATTATAATTTTTTTAAATTAATAAAATTCCATGATTCTAACATAATCAATTTATAGAGGTTTTACTGTTTATGGACCAGAGCCCTGGTCCAAGGTCCAACAGAGAAGAGGCCAATCTAACACAACAACGACACGATTCCAAGAGCAGCCCACCATAAATTTCATGAGAAGGAATTGAAGAGAGAACGAGAAGTGACAATATTTGTCACATGTAATTCAACAACAAAAGCTGCTTATATATTTTAAAAAGGCTAGCGAGAATAACTTTTGGTGAATTAGAATGAAAGACTACCATGTGAAGTCATTAGAGGCAGCCCCATCATTAAGATATACTAGCATTGTTTACCCGAGACGCATGGATAAACTTTTTATTTAAAAAATACAATCTCCCAATGGGTAAAAAATCTAATTTCAATTTTAAAATGAAATTACACTATATTTTGTTGATTAAAAATAAATATAAAAAATCATTGATTATAATTACATTATATTTACATAAGACGTATTATATAAACCTATCTAATGAGAATCCGAGATTAATGGAATAAGAGTTGAAGGATTTGTTATCAACATCAATCATAAATTGAAGAACCTGAATTGAAGGGAAACAACAATATAGTTAAAAAGGAAGCAAATGATGTGATTCATGTTTGTATATTCAAACTCAGTGGCCTTTTAGCAGTGAAAGTGCTTTTCAAATTTTGCAGGCCATTAATGCAGATAACAATGTTGCTTAAATTGTGGTTTCTTGAAGGGAAATGTATATATTCTTGATTCTTTACAGCTCCAACATTCTCTAAAAGTAAAAGCAGATGGAGATTTGGGATTAACATTTATAGAAATTAAAGAAGCTAAATTCAAATAGCAAACAACTGTATAATAATAGTGGGAACAATAAAGAAAAGTAAAATAAAAAATGTGTTTCGATGTACAGAGTCCGGCGATTACCGTTTTCAGGTCAAGTACTTCGCCACAAATAGCACACACCTCACCAGTATTAGCTTCCAAGTTCCAACGTTGTTCGTCTCCACCGAGTTCCGCCTCCGCTGAGTTCAGCCTCCGTCGAGTTATCCTCTCGATGCAAAACCTCATTCAGTCCCTCAATGCACGAGTTCTCCGTAATCACTTCCCTTTCCTCCATTTCATAGTTCTCTTCTCTGATCAAAAACCCCCTCAACCCTCCTTCCCCAAACCCTCAAATGGAGCAGAGACACAAAAATAGAAGGATGTACAGATGCACTCAATGCATATGAAAAGGGAGGGTATGGGCAAGAGTCGTCGAGACTGAGAGATTAGAAAGGGAAAAGATTGGAAGATGAGACTGAAAACTGAAAGGGGAAGGTAGGTTGCGTGCGAAGGAAAAAAAGGACCCGCTGGAAAAAGTAATTAATATTAAGTAATATTAAAAAAAGCAAAAGCTGGAAATTTTGTGGGGGCTGCAAAGCCGCCATGTAGCTTCGTCATTACTCAACAGTAAAAATGGGATCCACTAATTAGTATATTATTAATATATTTTGTGGGAACCTATCTAATTCTATGCAACCTATTTAACAACAATATCACTATGCTTAGACTTGTATCTCTCAATTTTTTCTCCATCAAAAAAAGGTTTTTTTCTGGCTCCCTTTATGGTGCACACGGCTCCTTTGGTGTGCACCAGTGCACGCGTATTTTTACCGGCTATCATAAGTGAGATTTGTACTATTTTTAAATTGTCCAGTGGCAAGGGGTTATTTGCAAATAGTACATTATTTTATTTTTGCGGTAGTAGATCTGGAGTGTCTTGCCTTTTCTGGTGTCCAAAATATATTCACCACCTTCATTTTATTCAACGAGAAGTAAAGTATCTGGTGGTTTCAAATCCACTTTTAGCACCTAGCTGGACATATACTAATTAAGTAACCTACATCACCGTTATAATGCTTCCAACACCATTAATATTATCTCTCCCAGCTTGAGGCACCCCAGGACTGAACAATTGAGCTACAGAGGTAACATCACAGCGCTTGCTAACATTGTTACGTGTGCCACCACTCACCTTTTTTACTTCTGAGGACGAAGAAGACGAGGTTGGCGGCGATGACAACGGCGACACCGACGGTATCTCGAAGTTGGTCCGAGCTTTGGAGCCTCTCAAGCACCTTGCTTCTGCGTCATAGGCATGCGCCGCTTCCTCCGCTGTGTCGAAGGTTCCTAGCCAGTGGAGTCACCGACCCATTCGATCACGTATCTCTCACCCTAGCCAGCGCCGTGGAAATTTTTCTATCAATTTTGAATCTCTTCTTTAGAGTGGTCAATGTCCAAACCGAAAAGGACATCTGCTGCCAAAGCCAATAAGAGAAGCAGGATGACCTGGTTTAGTGGTACTGTGAGTTTGGTTTAGCATCTAGTTATATATTAAAGCGTTTACCATCTGCTTTTCTGGCTTTTTATCAAACTGATGTTTTAGAAACTCCTTACTAGTTTTATTCATGTGGATGGGATATTAAATAGTTTTAAAATGACCCTAACTTGATAATAAGTTTATAAAACAACATTAGTTTGGTAAAAAACCCGCTTTTCTGCCATCAACTAGTAGTTTTATCAAACCGAATAAGTTACTGGCTTCCGCTTGTTGGAGATAATTCAAATTAGTTAGTTGTTAGGAGTTTGTTAAAGTGTGATTAGTTTGTTGTAACTAAAGAAATTAGTTAGAAGCTATTAGGTGAGTTAGTTAGTGTATGTGTAAGTCTATAAATAGACATAGTGCGTGATGTGAATTAATAGAGAAGTGAAGAAGTGTATAGTGAAAGTGTAATTGTGAAGTGAAGTGAATAATAAAGATTTTTTATTGTGTTCATTCTCTATCTCTTTCTCTCATCTTTCTCAATCTTTATCAATCTTTTTATTCTTTCTATGTGTGTGCACCATGAGTGATAGTGAGTGCTTGTGTTCCAACATGGTATCTAGAGCTACAAGATTAGGGACTTGTGATGGGTCCAAGAGTGTAGAAATTGAAGAGATTGTGAGTAGGGATTTATCAATCCCATTACCGGTTCTTGATGGCAAGAACTTCCATCAATGGGTAGTGAAGATGGAGAACATTCTCAATTTCTATGAGGTGCTTGAGGTTTTGCAAGAAGATGTTGAAGGTGTGGAAGATTGTGCTTTCAAAAAGAGAGACTACAAAGCTCTCTTGATTCTTCATCAATGTGTGGATGAAGGAATTCTTGAGAAGATAGTTGCTGCCAACACAGCCAAAGGAGCATGGGTCATCTTGCACAAGATCTACGGAGGTGCTGATAAAGTGGAGAAAGGTGTCGCAGCCAGGGAGAAAATCAAGAGTGTCAAAAGGAGTGAAGAAGAGAACACATGGAGAAAAGAGAGGAGTGATGATGGTCTTGAGGCAAACAAGGACAAGACAGAGATCAGTGATGATCTAGAGGCAAACAATCTCAGAATCGAGAAAGTCAAGAAGGCACTGGGAATGCGATCTTCCAAGTCTGACCCCGAGGTTGAATGTGCATCATTTAATCAAGAACTGCATGATATGGAAGCCCACTTGCGCAGTGAACAAAAGAAGCCACCAGAAGAGGCAAATCTAGCAATTTCAGGAGCCGCGGTAATTGAAAGAGGGAAAGTTTTGCTGAAACCAAATCAGCAGCAAGAAGTTGATGATCACTCATTCAAGAAAGGGAATGAAGAGGCTTCATACAAGAATAGTAATCAAGATTACATTTCTGGTGATAAGGGTGAGATCGTGGAAGCCGAGAAACAAAGGATAGGATCAGCCAAGATATCTTCAATGGCGGCGGTGAAAGCCGATATGGTGGTATCTCTGCCACAAGACCTCAGGGCGTTGACAAGTGATGATGAACCGAAGAAGAAAAGGAGGGTGGCGGAGCTGTCTGACTCGAATCCGTTGGGGTTCCGGACGGTGTTTCACTGGAATGCCGCGTCGGAGAAGAAGCGGTCGTGGTGTAGTATCACTGAGATGGAGCGTTTTGTTGAGAATGGGAAAGCAGATGAGGTGAAAAAGATGGTGTCAGGTTCAAAGATCTGTGCGAACGTGCCGCCACTGCCGTCGGAGGTGAAGAACAACGAGAGTTGTGCGCAAGAGATGCTTGATAAAATGACCGTGAGAGGGAAGCAGGTGATGAACAAAGTTCTAAAGCAAGTGGGGGAGAAGAAATTGGGCCTAGGGTTTAGATTTTATTTTTCAATTGAGGATACAACGAAGAAGAAACGAAAAGGGGAAGATGAAGATTTATGTTACTGGAGAAGGAAGAAATTCCAAGAACATAAATATAATTTGCGATTGATGAGTCCCATCAATAGATGGTGCAGCCTAGTGGTAAGGCGTTCGGTGTTGGTGTATCATATCTTGTGTTCGATACCGGCCATATGCATGTTGCTTGTTTTATTTTTGATAAAAGTGCTGAAAGATTTAAAATCCAGAAATGTGGTTGTAGCGTGGATTCAGGGATGAAAGGCCACAATGGTGACCACCGGACTAGCGAATTAATTGCGTTAATATGTTGTTTTCGGAAATACATATAGGTTTTGAAATTATGGGATCCTGGTAGCTATCAAAGTATTTCTACGGAGGCTAGATCATTGTGCTTCAAAGTATGGGATCCTGGAAAAATTGTGTTTAGAGATGTATTAGCTTTTATAATTTGTGTTTTGTATTTTGTGCTTTTAGCTAATTTGAATTAAGGGGGTGTGTTGGAGATAATTCAAATTAGTTAGTTGTTAGGAGTTTGTGAAAGTGTGATTAGTTTGTTGTAACTAAAGAGATTAGTTAGAAACTATTAGGTGAGTTAGTGTATCTGTAAGTCTATAAATAGACATAGTGTGTGATGTGAATTAGTAGAGAAGTGAAGAAGTGTATAGTGAAAGTGTAATTGTGAAGTGAAGTGAATAATAAAGATTTTTGATTGTGTTCATTCTCTATCTCTTTTTCTCATCTTTCTCAATCTTTATCAATCTTTTTATTCTTTCTGTGTGTGCACCATGAGTGATAGTGAGTGCTTGTGTTCCAACACCGCTCACCCAATGCAATGTAAATAAGGGTTGGGCTATGATGCACCACCCACATTTTGCACCACTCATGTGGCAAATTTTGGGAAAATCAAATTGCCACATGGGTTGGTCGAAATTTCAACTTTCTAGTTGTATTTCTACGGTAGTCAAACTATATGAATACAATATATTTTAGTATAGTATATATACTCTTTATATTTACAAATTTAATCCATATTAAAATAATATTTTTTGATTAAAAAAATCTGATTATCTTGCAAAAAATTATTCACAATCGACATTATTTTAACCCATATTAAAACATTATTTTGTAAGATAATCATTTTTTTAATCAAAAAAAATATTATTTTAATATGAGTTAAATTTGCAAATACAAAGAGTACATATACTATACTAAAAGATACTATATTCATATTGTTTGACTACCGTAGAAATACAACTAGAAAGTTTGAAATTTTGACCAACTCATGTGGTAATTTGATTGGCCCAAAATTTGCCATATATGGATAGTGTAGTTGGTGGTGCAAAATGTGAGTGGTGTACCTTAACCCAACCCTGTAAATAAATAGTATATATTATTTGATTAGCTGATTCTGCAACTTTTGATAATATATGATAGTTTTTGTCAAAAAGATAATATATGATAGTTTATGTACAATATATTATATATATACTTTGTTAATAAACTGTTAGGTGCCACACACTTTGTTCAAACTATATTTCTGAATGTAAACTAAACCAAAAAAACAAATATAAATTTTCTTTGCTTCCACAGGCCCATGCATCATGCATGGTAGTTCAAGAAAGATATATGTAGAGCCTGTAAATTTAATTAAAATTAGCTATTTCCTAAATATTATAAAAGAAACTACATCAATGGGCTGATCCAGTTTGAAGGGGCAACTGGGATTTTTCATGGGTTAATATAACATGTTATTCTTAGTACTTTAGTAGTAATTACAAGGCAATGAAAAAGATAGTATCTGCAAAAATTGTACAGTTTCTCACTTTCTACATGTTCCTGACTCACTTATTGGTAGAGTATATATATGTATATATATATATATGGACCCCAGTTATTCTGTTTCGGCAAGCCATCAAGCCCAGATAGTAGAAACCCGGGATGGAACAGGGCCCTGCAAAAATCCACAGAAGCTAAATACTATAGATGTACTAGTCAAACTATTAATTCAAATCCAGGACTGAATGGAATAGTTGCATTTGAAGGAGTTCACCCCACTGATATGGGCAAATATATCTGAGGAATCAACCATATCATCTTCTTCTTTCACAACTATCTGTAAGTACAAATGCAAGGAATATAGGATTAAGGAATTATACCATCAAATAATTGAAAAGGTAAAAGTGATAGGGAATTTCTTTTTATAAATAGACGAGTGATGATATTTGGACAATCAATTGTTGTCGGACTCAGTATAAATGTACTTTATTTTACCGGGCCGAGTAACATGATTCACCCAAAAACATCGCGTGAGCTACATTGCCGCATACTTGTTATCGGAAATAGATGTTCAGATATCATTTTTCAAATAGACTATGGCAAATTGAACAAGAATATCCTATTATGGGTTAAATAATTGAATGTGACATGGGAATCTTACTTCTTCTTCATCATCTTCTTCATGATTGCTACTAGCTGGTCTATGTGTCTCTCCAAAATCATCATTCTTTGCAAACCTTCCTCTAACACGGGGTCGGCTATCGGCCAGAGTTTTGCGGCAGGCATACTGCATATTTTCATGAATCATTAGTTGAAAAATTTGAAATATATGAAGGAGGCATGGATGATAAGCAAGGAAATGTATTGAATATCCATGCATAAGTATTACATTATAAGATTTCAAATTTGTTTGTTGATTTGGTTATTTTGTGGCTAGGAGAGGAGCTTGAGAGAGTACCTTAATTTTCTTGCTGAAATTTCTTTCATTTCTTTTCTTCATGTATCTATGAATCTTCTCTTTCCTTTGCTCAACAGAAAGTTTTCCAACCTTTAAGGTAGAGTCCTCCAAGTTTGAGATTTCTGGTGCCAAAGTGCCAGAACTCCCAGCCCCAGCTACTAGTTGCTGATTCTCAGTACTAAGTGCCTGGTTGACAAATTACAATAAACAATTAACAAATACTTTCTTATTCAATACAAAGGGGGAACATGTTGGCACACTCATTAGAAAACTGTTATTAACTTTAATTAGACTGTAGAAAGGGATATATAAACAGAGCAACCCATTAAGTGGTTCTTTATAATGATCCTGTTCATTATCTTTCTTTTTTATGTAATTATTTTGGCTGAAAGTGCTGATTCCTTCCTGCTAGCCTAAATTTATGCTACTTTTTAATGCAGGTGACTTTATAAAAAGGACACTGATAAGCTATGTGGGCACCTATGGGACTTCAGCTTCTTAGAGATTTGTGGACCATGAGCTTTCACCAAAAGTCCAACTCTGATAAAGCCTCTTTAAAATTTTCAGAACTTTACTGCTGCAACTTTTCAGACTTGCAAGTAGCAAGCTTTGTAGCATCAATGAATTTCTTTAGCCTTGGAATTTATTTTTATATGTTTCCTCCTTATTTATCAAATATGAATAGATTGAACATTCAAACTGTGAACTTTATTTTCATATGGTTTCTTGATTGTTAACTTAAAGCTATCAATGAAAACTTGAACTATCTAATTTGAAAATTGCACATACCTGAAGGTCAGGTGGGTTAAACACCCTCTGAATTGAATCTGTACAATATATTCCTCCATTTTCTCCCTGGTAGTCCAATTCTTGTGGTTGCAGTTCAGAAGCCAGAAGAATGTTCCCACCAAATAGCCCAGAAGTGCCAGCAGATAAGGCAGTACTAAGGGGCCCAGGAGGCATGTACACTCCCATTCCAGGACTGAGATAAGAGCAAGAAGGAGAAGAAGGGTTGAGAGGCATATAAGAAGGGATGGAAGATATGCAATCATCATCAAAAACAGATGGTAATGGAGCCCCCATCAAAGGTGCAACAATAGGATCAGTTGGATACTGAGGGAGTCCCTTCAGAACTGAACCTGGTGCTAGTAATTGGGCCTGAGGCTGTAATGAAGAGAAATCAAATTGTTCTTGATGAGCTGTGACTGGGAGAAATGAGGGAATAACAAAAGCTGGGGATGATGAGAAGTCTATGGAGGCAGAGATGTCATTGTCAATTTCTTCTTGGGAGTCAAATAAAATAGACAAGTTATTGCTGTTTGTTGTGTTGTTGTTGTTGTTGGTGGTGGTGGTGATGGTGCTTGTTGCAGTAGTACTAGTTGGGGTAGTGACTATATTACTATTGCTATTGATCTTATTATCTACATCTAGTGTTGGAGATATATTTGTGGCATATGAGGAGTTCTCCTCATAGCAACAATTTGAGCTGGAGGTAACCTCAGAATTCTGCAGTGTCTCTGAGAACAATTCAGGGTCACAAAGTTCATAAATTTGAGCACTAATTGGACTTGAAATTTCATCCTGCAGTGAGTGACATAAAAGCAATGTAAACAACATGATTACCAAAAAACTACTAGACACAAGCTGAGAATAATTTCAAGGAAGGCCCTTCTTTATAAAACAAACTAGAAACGTGATTCTTGATAGTTTTTTAATTATGGGTTTGAAATCTGAATCCAATTCCTCTTTTTGTTGATAGACATGAGACTGATCTGATCACTTAGAACAGAAAAGAAAACACATAGTTTGAACTTTCAAAAGCTAATAATATTCTCTAATCAATAGAAACTTTGGCTTTGCAGATGTCTTCATCAATTAGTGCCCTTTCTAAAGTGAGTAACATGCCAGTTAATATAACTGTATCTGACACAACACTACTAGATCTCTGTCAACAAGAAAACCAAATAAAAAATCAATGTACAAAAGCCCCAATCTGGCATTCTACATATAACTCAGGTTGGTTGCATAGTCCAGTCAGTTTTTCTATATTTGTTAATAGACAAATAAGAAATACTCCAAAATGGTTGGCTTTTTTGGGTTACTTATTGCAAAAAGACATGTGCATCTATACCTTTATGTGAAATGTAGGAACCAAGGTACCCAATGATAGTATGTTTTAAAAAAAAAAAAAACTGTAAACATTGAAGGAACCTCATGCTATGTTATTTTTGTTCACTATATGGAAATTAAGTCATTCAATGAGAATTGAAAGCCACTTAAAGGAACCCATAATGCTATGCTATTCATGTGAAGTGAACTTATGTCATGAAGCCCCTTCTCCCCCCTATCCAGCTGAATAAGAATATCAAAATTGGCAAAGCTTACACAACAAGCACAAAAAGATATATATTCCACAAGGAACCGAAAGCCACATTCAAATGACTATCACGGAAATGCTACATCACTTTACAATGTTACCCTTAGAAAATGACATTTTGGTGGAAAGATGTTGTCTTGAATTGGATAATATCAAAAAGGGCAAAGCTTAGTTCTCACGGAGTCTCTGATTCCTTCTTATTTCCAGTCAATGAACATTATGCTCTCCAACTATATAAATAGAGGAAAGAAAACGTTCTGTCCCACAAATTTTAAGGGAAATCATGGAAAAGCATTTGAGGATTCATCATGGCTTCTGGCTTTTCTAAAATAGCTAAAATAATACTAGCTTCAACTTAGCTCTGAGAATATCACCAATTAATTAGGGAAGTATTATTCAGACTTACAAGACAGAAATTAAGATGAAACATGTACCATGTAACATGTAACAAACATGAACTATATTCATTCATGATTCATGCATGCACATGGAAAGAATTGAAGTGCAAGGAGAGGAGCAATTCCAGGAGAAATTAATCAAATCATATAATGAAATTGCACCCCATAAACACAACCTGGTTTCTAAAATATGAGAAATTAAAAGTGCCCCGAAGAAAAATCAACCCTCCACACATAATTATCAAAGTTCCATTTAGGGTTATAGCTATATAGGTATTGCATGACACAAAGCTAGCTTAGCTCCGAGACATGCAATAACATTATAATATATAAATAATAAATAATAAACATATGTGATTGAGATAACAAGCTTGAAGTCATTACAATAGGGAATTGCTCAAGCCTCTGGCGGCGGCGGCGGCGGTCGGTGGATAACATTATAATATATAAATAACAAATAATAAACATGTATATGTATGTGATTGAGACAAAAAGCTTGAGGTTATTACAATAGGGAGTTGCTCAGCCTGCGGCAGTGGTGGCGGTGGCGGGTGGATAACATCCTGCAACATGGTGATGCTCTTGCACAGAAAGGTGGCAATGAAGGCACCCCAAATTTAAGAAAGCTATATCTATATATAAATACTATACTTAGAAGTTAGAACTGTAAAATGTTAGATTGTAAGGTGTTGTAATACACCTATGTTCCTGAACTTGAAAAACAAGTCTGGTGGTGACTAAAAACAATGCACAACAACACTCCATATATATATACAAAATTAAGCCAAAAGAGATAAAAACAGAAAACAACAGAACAACAAAGAGACAGAATGAAAGAGAAAATAGAGAGAGAGAGAAGTTATATGAGTAGTTAGCTAAGAAGATGGAGAGTATGAAGGTGTCAAAGACTTAAAAAAATTAGTTATGTGCATATATAGGGAATGGGGTTGTACGTAGAGGCGTCAAGCCTGGCACTCGCGGGCGTCAACGCGAGAGTTGCGGTGGGCCATCAATTTGTTGCTTTGGTGGGGTCAAGTGGCAATGTCCTGAGTTCAGTTTTTTTTCATTTTTGGACATATTAAGCCAATTGAAATGGCTAGGAGCGGAAATTGGGTTGACCAAGCTATTTTTTTTATTATTTTTTGCAATTCAACCCTGTCTTATATGCCATATTATTATTATTATTATTATGTTAGCATCATCCAAATCCGTTTTTTGCATTTCCTCAAAAAAAAAAAAAAATCCGTTTTTGCATATTCAATTTTATATTTTTGCAAAAAATGTAAGAAACTAAACAGTGTTCATATATGATTTGTTCATAGTTTAGGTCATTGTATATGATGGGGGAACATTTATGGCATAAATTTATAATGGATTAAATATGTTTTTATATAGTCTCCATTTTCCAAAAAAAATCGGTTTTAGTCTCCCGTTTGAAAAATATATTTTTTCAGTTCCTCATATTTTAAAATGTGTCAGAAGTGATCCTTAGACCATACATTTTTATTAGCCCCTCATTTTTTACAACCGTGTATTTTTAATCCCTCTTTTTTGACAAAAATTCGATTTCAATCCCCCGTTTTTTCAAACGGAAGTATGGTGTAGGGACCATTTCTGACACATTTTAAAAAACGGAGGACTAAAAAAGTACATTTTTCAAATGAGGGACTAAAACCGAACTTTTGTAAAAAAATGAGGGACTAAAAATATATTTAACCCACTTATCATTTATGGCAATAACTCTTTAATATATTAAAAAGAAGGTATTAAAATGTTTGCAAAAAATAAAAGATATTTTTACACTTGGCATTCCTAATCTGCACTCTTACCTTGTCGTGCTCATTAGTTGGGTTTAAGCATATTTGACTTGATTTTATATTTTCTTTGAATCAATTTTTAGACTCAATAATGGCTCGAGACTTTATCTAATAACTAAGTTGGAATTGGGCCAATCAATATGATATTTAGATAAAATGTTTGAATTTAGACATTATATTAAGTTATAAAATTTAGAAGTCGAAGACTAAGATACTTTATGATATGTATTTTCATATAAATAAATTATAATAACATGAAAGTATTAAAATGTCATGTATAGGATATTACTTTTTTTCCCAGAGTATCATTCTAGCCGATAATTGAAAAACTAATCTCCTGAGGTACGGTATCTAAGCGGGAATGAAATGACACAAAACAACATTGAAAGGGGGTTGAATTATATTTTTACAAATAGTTTCACAAAGCAGTTTTTCTAACACAAAACAAAACAAGAACAGATAGATCAGATGCTTTAAACAGACGTCTGTTCAGAAGTATAAAAACACTTAGATCTATTGCAAACACTCCTCAAGGTTAGTAACAGTAAAATATAAGAGAAGTAAATAAAAAAGGCAGGAAAGGAAAAGAATAAGATTTATCCTGTTTCACCCACAAACTTTTGGCTACATCCAGTCCTTGGCTCCACCAAGTTTTCACGTTATAATTGATCAGGTTACAGACAAGTATTATTTACACACCTAGCCTCTTCAGGCTCCTTCAAGTATTGTTTGAATACCTGGCCTCTTCAGGCTCCTAAAAGTATTCTTTCAGCAAGCCTCTTCAGGCTATACACGAAATGAGATTTTGTGAAGCAACAACTTCAAGATTACAATGTTGCAAATCAACTAAGTAACACTCAAAGAGTGAATAAGGCTTAAGAACAGGTGTGACCGCTGAGATTGATCTTCTCTAAATGATTTTTAGTTGAGAGAAGAATATCAAAGTCTGCTATTATGAGAATATAGGTATTGGTCTCTGCGTGTGTTGGTTCTTGATTGATTGTCTCTGTATCTCTCAAACATTCTTCACAGTCTTCTTTTTATATCCATAAAAAAAAGATCCATTGAGAAAAATTCTTCAGGCATCTTGTCTTTGTTCACTGGATGAAAGATAGTCGTTATGACATTCCATTTAATGTTTATGAACGTTGGAGAGCTTTGTTGACCATAGATGTAACACCTCGTTTTTTGTGTTAAGTCCTTAAATTTGTTTAAGCATTGCATGTTGTTAAGTTTGACCTTAGGAACGTTTAAAGGGGCTAAGTGGGACTTTCAAAGTGGAAAATCCCTTTCAGTGCATGAGCACGGCTGTGCTCATGTACCAGCACGCCCGTGCTTGTTTGGCGTGCTGTGGCTATTCAAGCCACGAGCACGGCCGTGTCGAAAATGTGCGTTTTTGATGCTAAAGTTGCGAGCTCGTGCTTAAACGAGAGCGACCCCGTGCTCACGTTAAGCTCGACCGTGCTTAGTGGGAACACGTCCATGCTCAGGATCAAAGTTATAAATAAAAGGGTTTCGTGAGGGTTGCGATGCAAATCCTCATTGTGACACTTTTGGCAATCCTAGTGTGACAGAAACCTCTCACTTTTCCATTCCCTTGAACCCTTTGAAGTTCTTGGAGTCCTTGAGTCCGCTTGGGAGAGAAGTCACACGCTTTAGTGTCATCTAAGGTAATGTTGTCATCCCTCTATTAATCTCTTTTCCTAGTTTTTGGATTTGGGATTAATCGGTTATTCCTGTTGTGTTTGACCAAGGCTTGGAGAGTTCGTCGAGCTGCTCGAGGGAACAGGAGTAGTTTGCTTGTGTTGTCGTAGTAAGGAAATCTTCATACCAGGTATGAGGAAAAGGGATAGTATGAACATGTAGGCATTGGGGGTAGCGTAAGATGAATGGTTAACCCATGACCCTATTACTTGCTATTTGTTATATGTTAATATAAGTTTCATTGAAATTGACATGCTTAAATATAGAGTTGTTATTAATATTGATGATGTTTATGTCATGAATAACTGTTTAGTTTGACTTCTTTGTTTATGCCATGAATGACTTGGTTGATGATGTTGTTTATACCATGAAGGGTTTGGTTGGTTTGTTATGAATGTTGAGATGAAAGATGATGATAATAAGACATTAAAAGATGTTAATAATGATGGATGAAATTTAGGGATGTTTTCCCAATTGTTCATAAGACTTGAATCATAATAATGAGAGGCGAGGTTAATGCTTGATGGTCTTGACTATACCCTAGGATTGATTCATGAGTGTTTTAGGGACATTAATAACAAAACAGAATTAAAGGATTAAATCCCAATAATTCTAGACATGGAGATTAATTTAGAATAATGAAATTGATGTTTGATGGTTAGTTAAAAGTCAATAGGATTGATCTTTGAATGCCCTAGGAAGCTTAACAAGGGTTCCCAACCCTTTCTGCCTAGAAACAGTACAACCATGCTCCAACGAGCACAACCGTGCTCAATAGGCAGCACGACCGTGCTCCCCTGCTCAGAACAGAACACTGAAGAAAGAAACAAGGATGTTTCACCCCAATCGTTTCCCATGATGTAATAAGACACAAAACGGAGTAAAGACAAGCTAGATAACTTAATGAAGACTTAACAAAGATAACTAAACACAAATGTTGAAGATTGTTAAGTCGGTAATGATGTTTACCGCACGTTGTTGTACCTTGGTGCGTGCTTATTGGCCAAGGGGGACCTTGATTCTTAATGGTCAAGGTGTTGTTAATGTTGAACCTTTGTGGCTAGTGGCCAAGGGGGTCTCAATGCCAAGTGGTCGAGGTGTTGATGGTGATAAAACTTTGGTAGCCTAGTGGTCTATCGAAGGTGGTGATTGTTGATTGTGTGTTGTTGTTCCTCACGCATTCGTGTATTGGAGATGTTAGTGGGGGATGTGCAGCATAGGGGAGGTCGTCCGAGAATAAGGCCATATGGTTGTTCGCGGTGATTCATCCGAGAGTTAGGTGAATCTGGCCCCCCGCGGTGGTGCATCCGAGAGTAAGGTGCATCGGCTATCCAAGGGATTCACCATGGTTTGGTGGACTGCCGACGTTGGTGCTTAATGGCCAATGTGGATATGTAACTCCGAAATTGACTTCCTGAGGTAGATTGGATCCACATGAATAATGGAGTAGTAGATTAGTGTTGCACCGCATAGCATAC
Source organism: Sophora flavescens (assembly GCA_030762895.1). Classification (NCBI taxonomy): domain Eukaryota; kingdom Viridiplantae; phylum Streptophyta; class Magnoliopsida; order Fabales; family Fabaceae; genus Sophora; species Sophora flavescens. The sequence continues at coordinate 156,168,835 of CM061063.1, read as the reverse complement.
ATTGACTGAATTGTTATGAATGATATAAATGTGTTGTGTATGTTGACTTGTGATAAATTTGGAGTAGATGTATGCTCATCTGGTTAACTGCTTCCGTGCCATTATGTTTTATACATGTTTCTTACTCCCTGTCTTTTGTTGTTTGCTTTGGACGTACCTTTTGTTATGCAGAGGACGGTGAGGAGTCTGTTGAGGAGTGACTCTGAGGAGCCGCTACTCGTAGTTAGGATTTATCTTTAGTTTCAGTTTGTTTATCCGATATGTTTTCCGGATTTGGTTATACCAGCTCTGTAATGTGACATCGGGGTTGTGTTTGCTTTATTTTTATGTTTTCTTTATAAACTTGTTTATTTCCGCGTTGAGAATGTTTAAACAATGTTGTACTTTCTACCTATGGTTTTCATTTTATAATAAATGATATGCATGTGTTTATTTTTAAATTATTTTATTCTTTTTATGCCATACCTTTATAAATACATGCGGGGTAGATGGTGTCACATTTAGAGCTGAGCGCAGTTGCTTTTCTGACTTTGGGTAGCGCAACTTTCATTATTTGAGCAATACTGAGAAATGCTCTGGTAAAGGTGATTTAGCTTGTTGTAAGAAAGAGAACTATAGCAAATGCTTTATGCTTTTTGTACCTTTCTGTGGAAATAAGAATATTAGTATTAAATTCTTACTTGCTACATTTCTTCGTCAAGTTACTTCCCTTCAGATTTCAAGACAATGCTTCAAGGGTTATTCTTTCTTTGATGTCCCTTAGTGACAAAGATCTTAATAACTTCCTCAGACGCTTCCTTGTAAAACATTCTTCGAAGCTTGAGGATTTCTAACAAGTTCTTCAAACACTTCTTTGTACGGTTAAAGTTTGACAGTCCTTCAGATGCTTTCAGCTTCAAGTAAATACCTTTGTTTGATGATTGCTTTACAGATGACTTTTAGAGATTGTACGTCGAAGCTGATTCATTCTTTTGAAGACAAATGTAACTCGACCTTTGCCTGGTTCTTGATTGATTGTCTCTATATCTCTAAAACATTCTTCACAGTCTTATTTTTATATCCATAAAAAAAAAGATTTGTTGAGAACCATTCTCAAGGCATCTTGTCCTTGTTCACTGGATGCAAGATAGTCGTTTTGACATTCCATTTAATCTTTATGAATGTTAGAAAGCTTTGTTGACCATAGAGCTGAGCGTAGTTGCTTTTCTGACTTTGAGCAGCACAACTTTCCTTATTTGTGCAACATTGAGAAATTTTCGGGTAAAGGTGATTTAGCTTGTTGTTGACGACTCTGGACAAGTATACCCAGTCGTGCAAGTAATACGGTGGTGAGACCGTTTTATCGTTGCCACAAGGACTGCAACAAGTACTAGCACGTACCAATTCAATTACTATCTAAGCGATTCTTGGATTGAAGAGAGTGTTATGCTAACAAAAGTTAAAATTAAAAAAATAAGAAAGACAAACTCTTTTTGTAATTTTCTCAAATACTTGGAAAGCAATAAAAGAAGGTTTTCAAATACGATAAAAGCTGTTGGGATTAGGTTCACTAATCTTCATCCTCATGCAATGAAACAACTAACAAACCGTTTCTACTTCAATTATGACAATCAATCCACTAAATTACTCATGTCCCGATTCCTCGTATGACAAGAGCCTAAACCCACTAATAGACCCTAATTACTTAGGTGGCCTAGATTAGTGAATTTGCATTAAGATTAGGGATCATGCGATTGCTAATAAACCCAGTTCCATTCCTAGATACAAGGCTTACTAGGTGATTAATTTCAGTTCCGGTTTTAACACGAATTTTCCAATTGTATATCAAAACACAGATCAAGTCATGGGGGTGCTAGCCACAACAAGCATTAAGTACAGAAATCAATCACTCAATAACAAAGCAGAAAATGTATTGCAAGTCTAAATCAAATACATGAGAGTTCAGAAATAGCTACCCTAACCCCAACAATGGAGGTTTAGCTACTCATAATAATGTCCACAACCAAAGAAACATGGAAGAAGGAGAGAAGGGATTCCATGGGGGCAATCCTCCAGAAGCTGCCTCTGGTTCCAAGAGCCTTTTGGCTTTCCAAACTCGTAGCCTCCAATGTCTCCAAGGTGTCCTTTCCCATTCTGCCTTAAACAGCTTATAACAGTGGTTCAGGTTTTCGCGCACTCGCGGGGCGAGATGTATCTCGCGAGGCGAATATTAAACTTCTGGTCTTCAATGATTTGATCTCTCGCGAGGCGAGACACTGTTCGCGAGGTGACACAGAACGGGTTGCATTTTCCTGGCACAGTCATCTTTCAGGGTCGCGAGGCGAGGTGTGATTCGCGGGGCGAACCAGAAAGGATGACATTCTGCTGTTTCTGGCTGTCTGCAGTCGCGTGCCGAGTAGCCTCTCGCGGGGCGAGCATTCCCAGAATTTCATTCTCCACTGTTTCTTCATTCCCTTGGCTCTAAGTTAACCAAATTTCTCAGTAATTCCTGCAAAACAACACACAAAACCACCTTCACCCGTTCCAAGGGAAAATCTAACAAAATCAACTAAATAATGCCTAATCTATATGAAATATGCATGCAAAAGTGTACAGCAAACATCATGTAAAATCACAGTATCAAATCACCCCAAGCTTATTCAATTGCTTGTCCTCAAGCAATCACCAAGGCCAGTAGAATAAACAGAACATGGATAGTGAACTAAGAACTCAAGTCAATGATCCAAGCAATAGGCAATTCAAACAATTCAGCCAGAGATGATCAATTCAAGTCCAATTAGAGGCTTAGGTTCCTTAGACTCATATTCTCACTGATGTGGGCACTCTTTCTCACCTGAAGTTCACCCCAAGCTTGTTCATTTGCTTGGTTCTCTTTCTCACCCTCACTCAAGTGTTTAGGGGATAAGACATTTCACTCAATTTTCCTCAAGGAATGAATCCTACCATAGGCTTGACTATCAACCAAATCTCTACTTTATTAATGAAAACAATTTAGAATCAAGAGGTCTTTCACTTGGTTGTAACGTGGCCATGGGATTAATCGTTAGGTGGGGAAATCAAATAAAGGACATTTCAAAAGGCTACACAACATATCAACATTTTCAAAGCATGACCTTCTAAAATACCTTTTGGGTTTCAATTCACTTTCCACCTTTCTTTTCTTTCTTTTTCTTTTTTTTTTCTTTTTTTTTTCTTTTTGTCATCCCCTTCTCTAATTTATTTTTCTTTTTCTCTTTTTCTTTTATTTTTCTTTTGCTTGGAGAAGGGGAGATTTTTTTTTCAACTCAAGAGAATTTTTTTTTCTTTTCCCAAACTTTCAACTACCTTTTTCACCCTTTTTGTAATACTTTAGAAGGTCCCTTATCAAACATCATTTAACAAAACATTTCAGGGTACCAAGAAAAACATTTTATTCATGTAGGCTCAAAATTGGGCAACTAAGGGGTAGCATTTCATCATTCAAAGCTCAGAAGGCCAGAAAAATACCTATTGCCTCAATCATTTTCAAAAAATGTTTTCAAAAATTTTTAAGCTTTGAAATGGTTTCAAGTCAAGTTCTAGAGAAAGCAAACCAAGAGGAATAACCACTCTACACAAAGAATGGGGTAAAATTTTAGTGAGTACCCCTTTGGCTCAAAATCTCACATTTTAGTTCAGAATCAATGAAAGACACAAATCCAGAGAACCATATGCTAATTATTAACTATCCAAGATTATCTCAAGCATTCTTCATTTGCAGCCATATCACAAGAATAACAAATTGGCTCAAAAATTCACTATCACAAATTATTGGGCACTTAGTTCTCACAATTGGATGCAAAATTCAGGCAAGGGGCAATCTCATAATGTGAACATGCAAAGCTATCATACAAAACTATATGAATGCAATATGAACAAATGCAAAAATAAAATACCCCTACCCCAAGCTTAAAAATTTACATTGTCCCCAATGTAAACAATCAAGTTGGAGAAAGGAGAAGAAAAATAAAATAAAACAAAAATTTGGAACGGCTTACCGAGGCAGTGACGGGTGCTGACTTTGCTTCTTTTTTTTTTATCTTCTTACTCTTCCCTCCTTCCTTATTACCCTGCAAACACTTGGCAATTCTCAATTTATTATTTTTCCTCTTGAGCTTCTCAAATTATTCAAGAGGTTAAAATCAAAAACAAAATTATTAAGAACATGAAAATAACTAAGGAGAAGGGTTAAGAAACTTGGGTTGCCTCCCAAGAAGCGCTTCTTTAACGTCACTAGCTTGACGGGCTTCTTTCAATTAACCGAGGTCTGCTGGGCATAGAAGTGCAAGAGCACTTTTCTTCCATGGAACTCCTTTAAAGAGCTGATTTTGCTTATAGGGCCAACATTTGTGCTTCCCCTTTTCCCCTTTCACTCTGGGCCTCTTGCCCTTTTTCTTACTCCTTCCCGGCGGAGGTTCTGTTTTCACAAGATGAGCAGAGCCAACTTCCTCACTAACTGATACATCATTTGTCTTGCAGAGCTTCAGAGTTGCTTTCATGTTGTGCTTTTCCTTCTTCTCAGGAGTAGAGGGGTGGTGCTAATGTGCATCGACTTCCTTAGCTACTGTATCCACAATGTCCATGCGGAAACACTCCTCTTCAGTGCTCGGACGATGCATAGCTTCCAATACATTGAAAGTGACTGTTTCATCTTGCACTCTGAATTGCAGCTGTCCTTTTTCTACATCTATCAAAGCTCGCCCAGTTGCTAGAAAAGGTCTCCCCAGTATGAGCGGAACTTCAGCATCCTCCTCCATGTCTAAAACCACAAAGTCCGCTGGAAAGATAAACTTATCCACCTTTACCAGAACATCTTCCAGGATACCATAAGGATGCTTGATTGATCTGTCAGCTAACTGCAATGCCATCCTGGTTGGTTTCACCTCTCCTCCTCCAAGCTTATTCAAAATGGAGAGCGGCATCAAATTGATACTCGCTCCTAAGTCACATAAGGCCTTCCTGATAGAAACATTCCTAATAGTGCAAGGGATTGTAAAACTCCCAGGATCTTTCAGTTTCAGAGGTAGCTTCCTTTGCAGTATCGCACTGCACTCCTCAGTTAAGGCAACAGTTTCGCCTTCTTTAATCTTTCTTTTCTTCGTGAGCAGTTCCTTCATGAATTTTGCATAATTGGGCATCTGTTCCAGTGCTTCGGCAAATGGTATCTTGATCTGTAGCCTCTTGAAAATGTCAAGGAACTTGGCAAACTGTTCGTCTTTCTCTTTTTTCTTGCTCAAGGGAGGATAGGGCAACTTCACGTAATAGGGGATCACTTGAGGTTTGTTTCCATCCTTCAAAATCTGACTCTTAGTTCTCCTCAAAATTGAATTCTCATCTACTAGCTTCTCCCTCTTGTCTTGTTCACTGACCTTTTCTTCTTCCTCAACTATAACATCTTTGCCTTTTTCCTCTTTTTCCTCCGCACTCAATTCTGTTTTTCCATCAACTTTCTGATTCTTCACCAAAGGTTCACCGCCCACATTCTCAAGACTTTTTCCACTCCTCAAAACAATATCATTGCAATGCTCCTTCGGATTAGTTTGAGTGTTACCAGAAAAACCGCTGCTAGTTTGATCCGCTAGGTGCTTTGCAATTTGGCCAACTTGAAACTCCAAATTTTTTATAGAAGCATCTGTATTTTTCTGGTTTGCCATGGACAACTGCATGAATTGATTGAGGGTGTTCTCCAAAATAGAAACCCGGTCTTGAAGCGGTTGTGTAGGAGAAGGCTTGCTTGTTTGCCCGGCATCTTGATTCCAACCAAAATTTGGTTGATTCCTCCACCCTTGGTTGTTGCCTTGTCGCCCATAGTTCCCCATATAATTGGCTTCCTCATGGGAACTAGGTGGCGCCTCACATCTTCCATTCTCATGATCACCTCCACAAAAATCACATCTCATTACCTGTTGTGGTGGCATGGTCGTCCCTTGAACAATTTGGAGTTGTTGTGGGAGTTGAGCTAGTTGCTTGGTAAGAGACTCCAATTGTTGTGTCATGATCTTGTTCTGAGCCAACAATGCAGTTTGTGAATCTAACTCCAACACTCCCCTTCTTTGTGTGGGACCCCGATCATGATGCATCAAATAATCATTAGAGGCCATAGCCTCTATCAAAGTCAGGGCTTCCTCTGCTGTCTTTGTATTCATTGAACCTCCAGCTGAGGCATCCAACATGTACCTGGTTGATGACCTCAATCCATTACAGAATGTTTGCATCTGAGTAAGATCATCAAAACCATGATTTGGGCATCTTCGAAGTAATTCCTTGAACCTTTCCCAGGCGTCATGCAGAGTCTCACCTTCTTGTTGAGCAAAGCTCATGATGTCACCCCTTGCCTTTACAAATCTTGATGTGGGGAAGAACCTTGCCAGAAACTTTGCTTCTAAGTTGTCCCATGTAGTGAAACTCCCCCTTGGTTGTGATTGGAGCCAAGACTTGGCTCTATCTCTTAAAGAAAAAGGGAACAATCTCAATCGAATTGCATCATCAGAGGCACCATTTATCTTCACTGTATCACACAACTCTAGGAAAGTGGAAATATGACTGTTAGGATCTTCCTTCTCCAATCCAGCAAACTGATTTTGTGAAACCATGTTGATGAGATTTGGCTTGAGTTCAAAATTGTTGGAGTTCACCGGAGGTCTCACTATACTAGTGACATGCCAGTTGAAATTTGTATTGGCATAATCACTAAGTGTCCTCCGTGGTGGTGGAGTATCTTCACCATTCCCTGCCATTTTGAGTTCTTATTGAGTAACCTGAGAGGTGGAAGTCTCTGGTTCTTCTCCTTGTTGTCTTAACAAATTCTGCTGTCTTGCTTGCTTCCTATTCTTCCTAGCTGTTCTTTCAATTTCTGGATCGTATAGGAGTTGGTCAGCTGGAATAGTACCTCGCATACACAAACAGTCTAGCAAACAAGATTGTTAGTAGTAAAGGTTAGCACACAACAGCAAACACACCAAAAATATGACAGCACACAGTTTATAACAGAAAAGAAAAATTTTAAAACAGAAAAATTTTGTGCTCAAATTAGTAACCAAAATGGATATGCTAATATTGAAATACAGTCCCCGGCAACGGCGCCAAAAACTTATTGATGACTCTGGGCAAGTATACCCAGTCGTGCAAGTAATACGGTGGTGAGACCGTTTTATCGTTCCCACGAGGACTGCAACAAGTACTAGCACATACCAATTCAATTACTATCTAAGCGATTCTTGGATTGAAGAGAGTGCTATGCTAACAAAAGTTAAAATTAACAAAATAAGAAAGACAAACTCTTTTTGTAATTTTCTCAAATACTTGGAAAGCAATAAAAGAAGGTTTTCAAATACGATAAAAGCTGTTGGGATTAGGTTCACTAATCTTCATCCTCATGCAATGAAACAACTAACAAACAGTTTCTACTTCAATTATGACAATCAATCCACTAAATTACTCAAGTCCCGATTCCTCGGATGATAAGAGCCTAAACCCACTAATAGACCCTAATTCCTTAGGTGGCCTAGATTAGTGAATTTGCATTAAGATTAGGGATCATGCGATTGCTAATAAACCCAGTTCCATTCCTAGATACAAGGCTTACTAGGTGATTAATTTCAGTTCCGGTTTTAACACGAATTTTCCAATTGCATATCAAAACACAGATCAAGTCATGGGGGTGCTAGCCACAACAAGCATTAAGTACAGAAATCAATCACTCAATAACAAAGCAGAAAATGTATTGCAAGTCTAAATAAAATACATGAGAGTTCAGAAATAGCTACCCTAACCCCAACAATGGAGGTTTAGCTACTCATAATAATGTCCACAACCAAAGAAACATGGAAGAAGGAGAGAAGGGATTCCATGGGGGCAATCCTTCAGAAGCTGCCTCTGGTTCCAAGAGCCTTTTGGCTTTCCAAACTCGTAGCCTCCAATGTATCCAAGGTGTCCTTTCCCATTCTGCCTTAAACAGCTTATAACAGTGGTTCTGGTTTTCGCGCACTCGCGGGGCGAGATGTATCTCGCGAGGCGAATATTAAACTTCTGGTCTTCAATGATTTGATCTCTCGCGAGGCGAGACACTGTTCGCGAGGCGACACAGAACGGGTTGCATTTTCCTGGCACAGTCATCTTTCAGGGTCGCGAGGCGAGGTGTGATTCGCGGGGCGAACCAGAAAGGATGACATTCTGCTGTTTCTGGCTGTCTGCAGTCGCGTGCCGAGTAGCCTCTCGCGGGGCGAGCATTCCCAGAATTTCATTCTCCACTGTTTCTTCATTCCCTTGGTTCTAAGTTAACCAAATTTCTCAGTAATTCCTGCAAAACAACACACAAAACCACCTTCACCCGTTCCAAGGGAAAATCTAACAAAATCAACTAAATAATGCCTAATCTATATGAAATATGCATGCAAAAGAGTACAACAAACATCATGTAAAATCACACTATCACTTGTTGTAAGAAAGAGAACTATAGCAAATGCTTTATGCTTTTGGTATCTTTCTGGGGAAATAAGAATATTAATATTATATTTTCACTTGCTACCTTTCTTCGTCAAGTTACTGTCCTTCATATTTCAAGACAATGCTTCAAGGGTTATTCTTTGTTTGATGTCCCTTCTGATTGAACACTGATCATATGCTGGCTTCAGCTGATCTTGATTTAAATCATCAGACATATTACTTTGCACTTTGTTCTTCTATTCTTTTCTCTGTTTACACTGTACTAAGATTGTATATTCTACACATCTCAAGTAAAGGGTTAGCAATACTCAAACAGTTCATTTATCATTTGCTTTATGTTTGGATTCATCAAAACACAAGGATCAGACAGTTGACATAGAATCAGACGCTTTGATCAGACCTAACAGGGAACCCCTCCCAATAATGTTTTGCCATATACATAAATTTTTTATATAGGATAAATGAACCCAAAACTAAGTAATATCTTATTGCCTTTATGAATTTTCTTTGTTGAATATAATATAAATGAAATGAAATATTAATATGATTTTTTTTTATAGAAATTTTATTTTATAAGAGATAAGGTAAAGTAAGAATTCATTAAATTAATATCGTAAAAATAAGATAAAAGTTAATAAATTATAAACTGTCAGTTATAAGTTAAATAAATTATACTTATAGAGAAAAGTTATAATATAATGAAATAAACTTGTTTAGCAAACACCTCTTTTAGTCAAATTTATAAGGTAGCCAAACAAAGCCTAAGTGTACCAGGGAACGGATCCAACATTATATCAAAATTTAAAAGTATATCAACTAAATCGACTTTTTTAAACAACTTTGACCGAGACTTTTATTACTCGAATTGGATCATGAACACCCTTTCGATCCAGTGGATTAAAGGCCACCCAAGAAAATAACGAAAATGGAGCTCTGATTATCAATCTCCCTAGCCCTGCTTCATATTTAATAAACTACTATTAGCAAGAAATAAATATTACTTATATAAAAAAAGTTTAACTATATGATTTTGTTTGAGCATATTAAAATTAAAATATGTAATGTGAATTTTAAATATATTTGTGAATTAAAAAGTCCAATATAATAAAGTAAGGAATAAAGGAGTTTTAAGTTCAATAATTTCAATTCTCCCTACATCATAACTTTAATAAGCCTCAATGTGGCAAGTTACTGTGCAGCTGATTTGGTGGATTAACCGCGATTTGGGGGTTAAATTAGTTTTTTATTGGTCATTTGTTGAAGATGATAGCTTAACTAGCCTTTTAACCATCATTTCTTTCTTTGTAGGATAGACTTTATTTTCAGTCAAATAACCAAAGCTAACAAAATAGGAAGGGACGTAAAGCTTGAAGCTAAAATAGATACAGATAGGGGCGTAAAGCCTGAAGCCATAGGATAAGATGAAACTAATGCTAAGATAGATACAATATTATCTCCCATTTCTTTTTCTTTTACATCAAAATGAAACCCTCTCCTCTTCGATCTCTCTTTATCTCATTTCGTCCCCCTGCACTTTTCTTCTCCGGCTTGCCATTGATGTCGGTGACTGATGGTGTGGGTGGTTGTCGGGAAGATTGCCGACGATGTCGATGGTGGAAGGGATCTGATGCAGATCTGTTATTGGGACATACACAAAGAAGCTGGAAGATTGTGGCGAATAGGGCGGTTATCATGTTTATATTTCAGTCTTTAACTGATGTTTAGTTCAAGTTGTAATGATTTTTTGTTCAATTTCTTTTGACATTTTGTACATTGTAGTACGATTCTTCCATTATGATTGATGCTCCAAACAGAAGCATAAGACTTTAGCATTGAAGCTCTGCTTGTGAAGACAAAAAATACTTTTTTTGGTTGTATTTCCACTAGACCTTGGCATTCTGTAATTTGGTTCACTTCCAAATTCTAGCTCAATAGAGTTGAGCACCAATTGCCCTTGCCTCCTATACAGTATGATGGTGCTCCAACCTATATGGTAATGACTTCATAAGTTGGTTTTGAACTTTATCCATACCATTGAACTTAGAGTTTTACCTGAGTGTATGAAATTGAATGCAAGCTTTTAAGCTCAATAAATTATTTTTGCTGCTCATAACACACGTTTCTTTCTTATCATTAGTCACATCTCTTCTTCTCATGCATTTTCTATACACTTGTCACCATCTTTCTCTTCATTGATTTTTTTCCTTCTTTATCCCATCTTTTATCATTCATGGAAACTAGAAGGACCAAGTTTCTCCCAACAAATTTTTGGTGCTTCCATCCTATATTTTTTTGTGCTTCCTTTAAACATTGCATAAGTTAATTTTAATATGTTAAACACTACATACTAAGGTATAAGATGATGACTCATTTGAGAAGTAATTTTTACACCTGAAGAACGATGCTTAGACTTACCCCACCCTTGCAACTCTTTTTTTTCCTTTTTTCTTTTTCTTTTGCGAAATATGATTTGTACTCCTTTGAGAATCTGAAAGTTATAAATGTGGAATTAAAATGTTAAACTATGTATATTATTTGTATAACCTGCTCGTCCACTGATGTGGTAGAAGCGCTCGTCCATTAAAGTGACAGAAGCACTTGTCCACACAAGTGACAGAAGCGCTCATCCACACAAGTGACAGAAGCGCTCGTCCACACAAGTCTTTGGACTTGCTAAGCCCTTAAGAGAAAATCCGCCCAGTGACGTGGCACTGTGGACGTCTACTGAATTTTAGTTAGGCATTGTGGATGTATACTTGAGTTACAGGAATAACCCTCGTCTGCTGACGTGGCAAGATGGACGCGCTTATTTTCAAGTCTTTGGACTTACTGTTCTTATCAAGTTATTTAGGTATTCATTTATGGCCTCGTCCACTAAGGAAAAACCAGTCTACTTATCAATTAAATTATAAAAAGTTTAAATAACCTTTGGACGGGTAATTCTTTGCACGAGTCCAAGTATTATATACCTTATTTGAAATGCTTATTATGTATGCTCTATTTGAATTTTCGTATTTGATACTATATTCACTCTAATATTGGTATCGATGTTGTTATATACTTATAGAAATGAAAAACACTAAATTGACATTATAATTTAACCTTATCAAATTTCCAATATTTTTCTCATACAGATATCTACTATATTATCAAGTCTAATTTATTTATTTTTTTACATTCAAACCTAGTATTTATGAAATATATCCATTGCAAACTTTGACACATTTCAATTTCAAAGATTTTGTTGACTAATAAATAAATATTACTATATTAAATTATATTATATATGTTATAACTAAAAGTAAGAATATGATATAGCACACTTAAAGTTGGGTTAAAAATGAAAACCAGAGTGGTTACATGTAGAGACTTACCCCACCGTCGCCACTCTTTTTTTTTATTTTTTATTTTTTATTTTTTCTTTTTCTTTTGCGAAATATGTTTTGTACTCCTTTGAGAACCTGAAAGTTATAAATGTGGAATTAAAATGTTAAACTGTGTATATTAGTTGTATAACCTGCTCGTCCACTGATGTGGTAGAAGCGCTCGTCCACTGATGTGGTAGAAGTCCTCGTCCATTGATGTGGTAGAAGCGCCCGTCCACTAAAGTGACAGAAGCACTCGTCCACACAAGTGACAGAAGCGGTCGTCCACACAAGTGACAGAAGAGCTCGTCCACCCAAGTGACAGAAGCGCTCGTCCACACAAGTGACACAAGCGCTCGTCCACACAAGTCTTTGTCTTGCTAAGCCCTTAAGAGAAAATTCATCCAGTGACGTGGCATTGTGGACATCTACTGAATTTTAGTTAGGCATTATGGATGTATACTTAAGTTACAGGAATAACCTTTGTCTGCTGACGTGGCAAGATGGCCGCGCTTATTTTCATATCTTTGGACTTGCTGTTCTTATCAAGTTATTTAGGTATTCATTTATGGCCTTGTCCACTAAGGAAAATCCAGTCTACTTGTCAATTAAATTCTTAAATATTTGTAATGTTTAAGCGTTTCCTTCGGTTCTTCTACTTTCTTTCTCTTTCATCATTTCTACAAACTTCTTCTCTCACTATCTTTTATCATATCTACAAGCTTCTTCTTCTCTTACTCTCTTCTGTGGTCATCTCTCCCCTTTTCTGCAATTTTTTTTATCTCACCTCGTCTTTCTGTCTTCTCCACCGATTGTACAGAATATCTTGTCAATTGAAGGAGCTACGGTGGATTATCTTTCACTAGGGCTTACTGGATATGTTGTCAAATTACATATTTGTTGTGTTTAGGATAGATTAACCCTATGAGGCTATTTTTATATCTGTAAATTTAATATTTAATATTGTATTATTTTTATTTATTTTTGTTAGACAATACTGCTTTTTCACAGCTTGAGGTGTCGAATGCTTGAGGTGAGATCGACAAACGTGTCTATTAAGACTTGATTTGGGGCTCCTTTCATGCTCGATATTTTAAAAAAATCAATTAGATATATTTTTTCCAAAAAATTTTGGTGCTTGTGAGTTTTATTTGTTAAGTCTTCTGTTATAAATAAAGGTTCATTGTAATCGGATTATTGTGTGCTTCAGTTTAGTTCTTTTTTTTGGAAGTGAGGATTTCTGTTGGTTCTCTTGTGTTTTGTTCTTTGGTATTTGTATTTGGTTTTTGGGTTCCCTGTTGTTATTATGTGTGTTTGAGATCACACTCTCTCATTACAGTCTTTTTAGGTTATTTTTAATTTTTTAGGTTATTAGGTAGATAAATAGTTGGTAGATTGGCTCTACATTGTTAGAATTGTGATGATGACTTTATTGTTTTATTTTATTGTTTTACCTTTTCCTTCTTGAAATTCTGATTTGAATAATCTTTTCTTAGATCTTTTTTTGACGCAAAAATATTTTCTTAGATCTGATTACACCTTTTTTAGGTTGTTATGTAGATATTATGTAGATTAGGTAGATAGGTAGATAGGTAGATCTGGGCTCGATGTTAAATTGTAATGATGATTATTATTTTTTTCCTTTGTAGCTTTTGATTTGACTAATCTCTCTATATGGTTGAATTTGATTTTATTTGATTTTGTGTTCCTATATACTTCTACTTTTTTCTGATTACATTTTCACTCACTGGAAAGAGGTATTATGGGAGTTGTAATTTTTTTAGGTGTTTTCGAATTCAAATTTGATGTTTCCCTCCCAAATTTGTTTCCGATTTTAGCGTTCTTGGTGGCTATAAATTGAACACCCACTTTCGTGGTAACTCACCTTACCTTAGACTTATCTCCTTTGTTTTCAGTGTCAATTATCAATCTTCAATACCTACAATCTTTGTTTCAATGGCTTTGCATTATGATCGAATTGACCCCATTGTTTCCAATAGGGAGACAATTAGGTTGGTTGTTAGGGTTGCCCGCCTCTGGACAGTCCCTCTGTTTAACATCCCCTCCCAAATCAGTTCTTTGGAGATGTTATTGGTTGATGAAAATGTAGCAATCTATCTTATCTATCTTTTATATTCATTTTTGTATCTTTATGATCATAGATTTTTTTTCTTTTGTGATATGTGACTGATTGTTTTTTGTTTTTGTTTTTTTTTAAAGGTGGCAAGATCCAAGCACTGTCAGGAGACCTCTGTTACACAAGTTTAGCTCTTTACTTGAAGAGGGTTGCTGTTACATGATGGTTTATTTCAATGTTGTGGGAAACAGTGGTGGTTATAGGGCTTCTTCACATGAATTCAGGCTGATTTTCCTATTCAAAACAAATGTTCAGAAAAGGGATTGCTCCTCCATTTCTAGATATGGACTTAACTGTGTGCCATTTTGTGAAATACTGAAGTATGATGAGGGTCATGAATATTTGATTGGTGATTACTATGACTGTTGTCATTGTCTACTATTTTTTTATTTGATTTTTTGATTCTTATTGACTATTGATTTTGCTGTTGTATTTGTCTTCAACATTTTCAAATGTAATGGGGCTTTTGACTTGTGTGTACCCTGAAAGACAATATACCAAGGATGGAAAGACAACTAGCATGATTGTGATCGATCTTATTTTTTTTATGAAACTCTTAAACTTTTTTTATTTGTCTTTGTTTGGTACAATGGCACTCTGGAATGTGCATTGTTTCGTGATTATGTAAATTTGCTGAGGGATTCTCTAGCTGGTGGTGGTAATGGTCAGGTGGTGGTGGTTCTGCAGCTTGCAAGGGTGAAGGTTTTTAGAGGCATGTAATCTATTTTTATATTCTTTTGGTTTGTTAAGTTGCATTTTGTTTAGTTCTTTTGTTAAAAAAGACTTTTTTAAGATGCTGTGATAATTGTTTTGACTATTCCTTCCTGTCTTTCACTTTGTGTATCCAAGCAAAACTGTTATTCAGAATAGCATGAATGCTACACGACTGTTACTTAATCCAGACATTGAAGAGGCAATTGAATTTAGGAATAGGTATGGACTTTCTTATTATTTATATTGAATATAAATATTAATTAATACTAATATTAATATTTCATTTTCTGTTGTTTATTAATAAGTTTTACCTTTCATTCATATTTTTTTGTGAAGCATTGCCGAACATGGGGCTATTGATGTCGAGCCATTGGCTGTGGTCCTTGACAGTTCTAGACAAGGACTTGAAGCCGATTTCATGTAAAATAATCCTAAGAAGACAGTATCACAGCTGACCAGTATTAGTGAGGTGGTTGTTTTATTTTCACTATTGTTATGTTATCTATCTATTATCTATATATATTTGTTATTTATTTATTGATTATGATTATTTATTATTTGCTTATGTGTCAGAAACTTAACTTATGATATCATTGCTATTATATTTAGGATGGTTTGTTTGTTGTTCTTGGGGAAATTGTTGATCTTGTCAACGACGGGTCTTGGTTCTATTTGGCCTGCAATAGATGTAATAAATCTGTGACTTCCCTTGCTGGTGTCAACTATTGTGAGCTCTGTCGTATCCCTGTTCTGCATGTGTATCCAAAGTATGATTACTATTTTCATTTGTTTGTTTTTAAAATTATTTTATAACTTATTATATTTTCCCTTGCCGCTTTTATTATTAACACACACAACTTAAATATAGGTATAAGGTTAAGGTTGAGGTTGCTAATGCAAGTGGGACATGTGCTCTCATTCTTTTTGATCGTGATCCTGTTGATTCAAAGAAGTTCTGAGGATCTTCTCGGCCAGCATTTTGAGGTGATATATATATATATATATATATATATATATATATAATGATATATATATATATATAATTATAATATACTATTTATATTTATCTGTTTATTAGTTTTGCCATTTATTTATCTGTTTATTCTTTGTAACAAAATGTTTTCGAGCAGGAGGCCTCTGGAATTGGTTACCCTCAGTTGCTTCATAGTCTAATTGGCAAGAGGATACTTTTTAAGGTGGAGACAAAGCTTGAGCAAGCTTTCCTATTTGAAGGGACTTTTCCAGTTAGAAGGGTTTGTTATGATGAAACTATTATTTCAATGTTTGATCTCATTGGTGCAGAAACAACACCTCTAAAGGTATGGTTTGTTTCTCAATAAGAAGTAATGTGTTAATACTTTTACTTATGGATTCATTATTCATTATTACTTATGGTTTCCAACACCTATGTCTTTGATTCCATATAATTCTATATATGAAGCCTGTCTTTGTCCCACATTTTTCAAAGATGGACACTGAAATGGTGGACTTGAAAGATGATATTTCAGTAAGCATTTTATTTTATTCTTGGTAATGTTTTTTTTTTCCAGTTTATTTTTACCTTTTGTTATTGATTAGGTGTTTTTGTGTCTGTTACTTTAGCAGACTGATTCTGGGATTATTGCCACATCTGTTTCTTTGGGAGATAGTCATGTTGATTTTCAGTCTCAATGGACTCCGGCCAACAGGTTCACTCCTGCTAAGAGAAAGTTGGATGATGAATTTGCTGCAACTCAAAAAGAATGCTCTGTCAGTGGTCTCAAGAAGAAAGAAGAATGCTCTGTTAGTTGTGTCAGGAAGGACACTGTCATTGATGTTGAAAACTATGAGGTTCCAGATTATGACCTGGTTTCTGTCAAGCTTGAGAAGCCGTGAAGTCAGTTTGAGTGCTTTACCATTTTGGGTGGATCTCCTTCGTTATGTTATTGTTGTATAGTCATGGGTGGAGATTCGTATGAAAGTAGTTTCTTTTATTTTTATGGTGTAAATCGTTTAGTTGTTGTAGGTTGATCTATTTTGTTGTGCAATGTGTTTGAGTTTGGATATTGGCAGTCTACAACTTCCAAAGTCAAACACAGTTTGCCTTCAACCTATTATTCTGCATTTTAAAAGTGTAAGCCTCCTTTGTATTTTCGTCTGCTTATTTCTCTATGTATGCCGAGTAGTTGCTATTTGGTTGGGACACTTTTTGTTGGGCATTGATGTAATTATAATCCAAACATGATGGCTTTAGATTGTCCCAACCCTTGCTTATGGTAGGACCTATGTAATTACTCTACTTATCTTAATGAAATATTCTTTTTTTTTGGATCACACACACACACACACACACACACACACACACACATATATATATATATATATATCATTTTGAAGTTAATTGTTTTGTTTCAGTTACTTTGGATTGGTATATGTTCCTGCCGAGATCCGACTTGTCGGAATCTCGCCGTAGAACGTCATACCAAGAGTGGACAATGGGGGTTGTTTTAGACTTTGGCTTGACAGAATCTGATATTCTGGTCCTACGTATCCCAGTAGGAATCAAAGCCAGACGTAGTTCTAAGTTCAACCCTTGGTGGGGCGGTGATCTCGATCCCTTAATTTTGTATCGGATGAGTACTAGGGAGCAAGGACTGTCTGAGAGTCTCTTGATCGACGTTAGTTCCTCTAATACGCTTAAGGGAGAGTCACCGGGATTTAGTGAAAAGTGTCTTTCTTATGAAGGGTACTCCTCCTTTTATAATAGGATTCCCCTATCTCTTAGAGATTCGATTTATCTCTTAATATCTTTTAGAGATTTGATTTATCTCTTAATATCTCTTTTGAGATATGATTCCTTAATTTAAGGGATATTATCTCTTTTAACCAGATAAGGTTATTTTAGATAATATCAGGATTTAATATCAATATCTTATTTCTTTAATTAAGTGATCTTTGATTTATTATCTTTAATTTCCGGACTGGGCCGGATACTTGAGCTCGGTGGCCGGGTTAGTAACCTCGGCCAGTACACAAGCCCCCCAAGCTTTGAGCTGATTAGGCGTAGAAGCTTTCATGATGTTTAGCCGAGCTCTATATCCCGGCTCACACACAAGCCCCCCAAGCTTCGAGCTGATCACGTGGAAGCTTTTTCGAAGGGGCCGAGGCTAGGAACTTGGTTTCACCTTTTGGTTTTTCGGCTCAGTGAGGTGAGTGGCCGAGCTTCATACCTTATATATGTGTACACATCCTCCAGCTCGGTGAGCAGCTCGTGTGACCGAGCTTGACGCTTTCGAGGTACCGAGCCGAGGTGGGGATGGTTACTCGTTTCCTGTTGAGGCCATACTTTCTCGGTTCCCGAGATGGAAAAGAGACGTTACTGTGTGTGACGCGTGGCCTTCACGGCATCATTTCTGAGGCTTGCGCTGTAGTTGCGTGCTCAAACGGTAAGTCAAGAGCCGGAGCTCAACCGAGTGGTCGGGAGCCGGAGCTCAACCGAGTGGTCGGGAGCCGGAGCTCAACCGCGTAGGGAGGCTGAGCTCGAACCAGTAGTCGGGAGCTGGAGCTTAACCGAGTAGGGAGCCCGAGCTTCTCGTTTCAAGTTGCCGAGCTTCACATTTCGACCAATTCTTAAGTTCAGCGGGCTCGGTGGGCGAGTCTAGTAATCATTTCCCTTTGATTGTTTGGAGATCTAGCTTTATTTCTCATCCAATATTTTAGTTTGGTAGGCTCAGTGGCCGAGTTTAACATCTCGATCAGTATATAAGCTAAAGAAGCTGAGTTTGTCCTTAGTGTTGATAAAGTACTGGATTTGCATAGATCCTCGTACTTCGGCTAATACCTCTCGGGCAGTACTCGAGTTTAGTGGTTGAGGTTCCCATCTCGGCTGGTAACACGTTCTGAACATAAGATACTTCAATCTTACCTTTGTTAGGACAAGTTTAGAGGCTGGTAGCTGAGATTCGACTTATCAGTGATTCAGGCTCGAACCAATCTTTTGAAGAGTCAAGTTCAAACTCGGTCAATAGGAATTTACCTCGGTGCTTGCATTTCATCCTTTAATTTTTGATGCTTTCAAGATGCTTATCTTGAGAGTTTGAATTTGACTTGCCTTTTGCCCAATGTAGCTCGGTCTTTGAAGTTCTTGAGAGCTCTTAACATTTTCTTCGAGTAGCTCATAACCCTTTCATTTGGTCGACTTTGAAATACCCACTAACTTTGAAACTTGTCCTCGAATTATTTTTCCCGATCTTGAAGGCGTGTCTCAGAATAAACTTTCCTAATATCCTCTCCAATTTGTATGAGAAAATAGTTTTCCTACAAGTTCTTCGAGCTGTAGGCTAAGGGATATCCTTTCTCTGTAATTTCCGAGAATGTCCTTCCTTTATCCCCATTAGCCCCCCAAGCTCTGAGCTTGAAATAAGTGAAAGAGCTTAAATGTCAACCCGCATGTCTTAACACGCTTTTTGGTGCCTAGGACTTCGGACTATGATTCGCGGGAGCATTGCTCGGAAATCTGTTTTTTGTAGAACCAAGCCTTTCTTGGGTTATCGTCTTGCTTGACCGAGCACTGCTCGGACTTTTGTGCGGAGCCCAATCGTACTTGGGATTCCGGCTTATTTGGTTGAACACTACCAGGATTTCCATCGAATCCTGGGTCTCTAACATGCATGATCTGCTGTGGACTTTATCTTGGTGCGAAGATGTTTTGCTTGGCCTCGGATTTTTATTGCGAGCAGGGAAACATTGCTCGACCTCTACTTTTTCCGGTGCATAGTGCGAGGGAGCATAGCTCGACCTCGACTTTTTGGTGTGAGGGAGCAATGCTCGACCTCGGCTTTCTGGGCTTCTGCCCTTTGTTCTTAGCTAGACAATTTTAACTCTGGCCCTTTAGTGGGTTCCCAAGTTATTAAGCCAGCATATGCTCGGCTTTTACTAGAATTGGGCCATGATGCGAGCAGGAAAGCTGTGGTCGCTTATGCTCTTCTAAGTCTCCTCCATTACCTATTTTTCGATCTATGAGCTTTCTAATAATGAAAGGTATGAAGGCGGAAGTTGCCCGAACTTTACGCACTGGGGATGAGCTTGAAAAAGTCGTGGCAAAGTGTGAAGAGAAAGCTCGGCTAATTGGGCAATTGAAAGCCCAAAAGGTAGAGCTGGAAAAAGGCAATACCACCTTTATGGCCGAGCTGGAAATGGAAAGAACCGACCGGCTCAACCTTCCGAAGGTCGTGGAAGGGGTTCAAGCCGAGAAGGAAGCCAGTCTTGAGTTGCGGAAGTTGCTGGAATCTGAGAAGGAGGAGAATCTGAGGCTCCGTTCTGATCTGGCTGAAGCCGAGGCTTCTATCATGAGGCAAAATGTTAATGGCTTTTCCCGAGCCGTGAAGCAGTTTCAACATTTCAATCCGAATGCTGACTTCTCCTGTGCTGACGTGGACAAGGATTTTAACCGAGATGGAATCCTAGTTCCATTGTCCGAGCTGGAAGATGAGGAGGCCGTATCTCAAGGGGAAGAGGGCGAGGGGAAAGCGGCCGAGGAGGGACCCGAAGATGAAGGTGAAGTGGGTCTACCTGGCCAGTCTGCTAGCCTCCCTCATGATATTGTATTAGTAGGTTAGGAAACACGTTGTTTTCGGTCAATGCCCTTTTGATTTTTAAATCTTGTTTATTCTGGGCTTGGCCCATGGTTATTAATGGACCTACATGCCGCCAGCTCTCAAGAACTATTTTTCTAAGTTGGTACTTGTTTGGTTTCAGTGTGTTACGCGATTTAGTCGAAATAGTCAGAACTCGAAATATCTGTAGGTTCTTACCTACCTTCTTAGGTCTTGAAATACCTTTTCAGGCGTTAAGGTGTTTTTACCGTTGTAGACTTGGTGTTTCGACGGCAGCTCGGTCGATTTTAGCTCGGTCACCTCTCTAGGCACTTGCCTCTTTAGGTCCGGCGTTTCGACGACGGTTCGGTCGATTTTAACTCGGTCACCTCTTTAGGCACTTGCCTCTTTAGGTCCGGCGTTTCGACGGCAGCTCGGTCGACCTTAGCCCCGGTCACCTCTTTAGGCACTTGCCTTTTTAGGTCCTGCGTTTCGACGACAGCTCGGTTGCTTTTAGCTCGGTCACCTCTTTAGGGTTTAATCACCCTTATAGGCTCGGGACGACCTCTTTAGGATTTAAGCACCTTTATAGGCTCGGGGGCCTCTTTAGGATTTAAGCACCTTTATAGGCTCGGGGGCCTCTTCAGGATTTAGCACCTTTATAGGCTTCGGATGGCCTCTTTAGGATTTAGCACCTTTATAGGCTTCGGACGACCTCTTTAGGATTTAGCACCTTTATAGGCTTCGGATGGCCTCTTTAGGTGGCCTCTTTAGGATTTAGCACCTTTATAGGCTTCGGACGGCCACTTTAGGATTTAGCACCTTTATAGGCTTCGAACGACCTCTTTAGGATTTAGCACCTTTAGGATTTAGCACCTTTATAGGCTTCGGATGGCCTCTTTAGGATTTAATGTGGTGTCTGAGTGCTGGGGCCGATGGAATTTTATTTTCCAAGGGGGAGCTCGATCTCTATGATTTTTATAGAGGGAGTATAACTCGGCCTCCATGGTTTTAATTTGAGGAGCTTTGACTCGTCTTCCTTTTTGGTGGAACTTTGAGAGGGAGTTTTGGCTCGACCTTTCGGGAGCCGGAGCTCAATCACTTTGTAGCCGCAAATTTTGTGACTCTGGGAGTGGTATCAGCCGAGCATCACTTTGCTCAAAATAACATAATATGATGCTACATAACATTAAAGGCGTGGAGCAAAACATATTAAATCATATTAGATTTAAACTAGATTTAGAGAACAATATCACCTGAGCATTTCGCGGCCTCTGATTTAGGCATTCCCTCTACCTTTTGTATATGTCTTTCTTTTGCTTCCCTCCCTTGTTCACAGTCATCTTTATACACTTGAATCTCCGTATTTTGTTACTCAAATTGCCAAAGCCATAGAAGGTAAACACATGGTATTTTCGTTGGAAGTGACCACACCGATGGCGGGGACGGTATTGAAGCAGAGGGGGACAGTGGACCGCACGCATTTATCCGGTAGACAACGTTGTCGCCACAAAAGTAAAATACACCTCCTCTTCTATCCAGTATGCCGATGGCGGAGATGGCGTCAGAGCAGAGGTGGCAATGGACGACGACGTCACAACTATCTGGTACGTCGATGGCGGAGACGGGGCAGTGGACGGCGCCGTCGCCACGAAAGCAATAAAACCTTAGCATCTATCCGATTGCACGCAAATCCAGCTACCCGAGGCCATCCACCGTTCGCCCTTCCAGATGGTATATACCGGTGAATCCACACTCTCCAGATCCGTTCTCGGTCAAACGCACAACTCTGCCAATCGCAACCCCACGGACTTCGTGGTTAATGTTGCCTGAGGTGTGATATTTTTTCTACAGGCGTGCCCTGTCTTGCATCTTGGAGCCACGATTTCCTTCCAAACGCGCGTTCCGTGCATAACCCGCTGTCTTTTTTTTTCCTCTTGTGCTCGGCTGAGATCATGGAAGAGGGACGTCTCGACAATCGACGGCCAAGAATGGTGTAGATGTGAAAATTCCGGCTCTTGAAATGGAGAAAGCACTGGCGTCGGAGGTCGGAGTCCTGACTTCTAGAGAGGGTGAATGTGTGGCCAGGGAAGAGTTTTACCCGGGCCCCACGGTGGGCGCCAAATGTTCCTGCCGAGATCCGACTTGTCGGAATCTCGCTGTAGAACGTCATACCAAGAGTGGACAATGGGGGTTGTTTTAGACTTTGGCTTGACAGAATCTGATATTCCGGTCCTACATATCCCAGTGGGAATCAAAGCCAGACGTAGTTCTAAGTTCAACCCTTGGTGGGGCGGTGATCTCGATCCCTTAATTTTGTATCGGATGAGTACTAGGGAGCAAGGACTGTCTGAGAGTCTCTTGATCGACGCTAGTTCCTCTAATACGCTTAAGGGAGAGTCACCAGGATTCAGTGAAAAGTGTCTTTCTTATGAGGGGTACTCCTCCTTTTATAATAGGATTCCCCTATCTCTTAGAGATTCGATTTATCTCTTAATATCTTTTAGAGATTTGATTTATCTCTTAATATCTTTTAGAGATTTGATTTATCTCTTAATATCTTTTAGAGATTTGATTTATCTCTTAATATCTCTTTTGAGATATGATTCCTTAATTTAAGGGATATTATCTCTTTTAACCAGATAAGGTTATTTTAGATAATATCAGGATTTAATATCAATATCTTATTTCTTTAATTAAGTGGTCTTTGATTTATTATCTTTAATTTCCGGACTGGGCCGGGTACTTGAGCTCGGTGGCCGGGTTAGTAACCTCGGCCAATACAGTGTAAATCTATGGTTTAAATTTTAATGAAAATATAACCATCAAGTAATCAACTAACGAGGTGGTTCCTTGATATTGATAATTGATTCAAGAAAACATTTTTTTCTCTATTAATTTATTTACATCCGACATTTAGTAAATGTTGCCATATCTAGAGTTAAATGTAAGAGTGGTTTGAAGATCTAAGTGGTAATGATGATGGTGAGGCATGGAATTTGGTTAAGAATGTTGTCTATAGAGAAGTTTTTGAATAGGTTTGATTCAAAATGTTCTGCTTATGTTATTTAAAGTATTTGTTTTATTATATATTTCTCTTATTTTTTCTAAAGCTCCAATTCTTAGTTGGTATTTACAAAATGCACTATCAAAATAATATGCCTTTGGACGGGTAATTCGTTGCACGAACCCAAGCATTGTATACCTTATTTGAAATGCTTATTATGTATGCTCTATTTGAATTTTTGTATTTGATACTATATTCACTCTAATATTGGTATCGATGTTGTTACATACTTATAGAATTGGCATACACTAAATTGACATTATAATTTAACCTTATCAAATTTCCAATATTTTTATTATACAGATATCTACTATATTATCAAGTATAATTTTTTTTACATTCAAACCTAGCATTTATGAAATATATCCATTGCAAACTTTGATACATTTCAATTTCAAAGATTTTGTTGACTAATAAATAAATATTACTATATTAAATTATATTATCTTTGTTATAACTAAAAGTAAGAATATGGTATAGCATACTTAAAGTTGGGTTAAAAATGAAAACCAGAGTGGTTACATGTAGAAACTTACCCCACCCATGCCACTCTTTTTTTTGTCTTTTTTCTTTTTCTTTTGAGAAATATGATTTGTACTCCTTTGAGAACCTGAAAGTTGTAAATGTGGAATTAAAATGTTAAACTGTGTATATTAGTTGTATAACCTGCTCGTCCACTGATGTGGTACAAGCGCTCGTCCACTGATGTGGTTGAAGTGCTTGTCCACTGATGTGGTAGAAGCGCTCGTCCACTAAAGTGACAGAAGCGCTCATCCACACAAGTGACAGAAGCGGTTGTCCACACAAGTGATAGAAGCACTCGTCCACCCAAGTGACAGTAGCGCTCGTCCACACAAGTGACAGAAGCGTTCGTCCACATAAGTCTTTGGACTTGCTGAGCCCTTAAGAGAAAATCCGTCCAGTGACGTGGCACTGTGGACATCAACTGAATTTTAGTTAGGCATTATGGATGTATACTTGAGTTACAAGAATAACCCTCGTCTGCTGATGTGGCAAATGGACGCGCTTATTTTCAAGTCGTTGGACTTGCTGTTCTTATCAAGTTATTTAGGGTTACTTGTGAACAGTGAGAATGGAATTTCAAGTGTTTCAGTCGTCCCTATGTGATGAAATGGGCCTATTAGGTTAACCAAAAACAAAAAGAAATAGGCCTATTAGTATTACATTAATTGACAATGGATAAAATTGTTTGGGCCTTTGATAGTTACTTTTACTCAAGTTAAATTGGTTTGAGTGCTATAAAATCGTTTGTTTTGATATTATGAAACTGTACTCGTGCGTTCAGCACGGGTAAGCAACTCTAGTATACTATGAGCCTGCAATCGGGTGATGCAGGTGAATATTGCTATTCCTGCTTGTACTCACATTCCTTTATCTACATTTTTATTTCAAAACAATTATAAAATCAAATTTCTAAGAGTTTGATTTCAATACCTTTAAAGTTTTTTTTTTAATAATCTCAATCAATGACAAATTATCCTATATGTGACTTTGAAGATGGTTATGACAAGAGTCAAATATTTTTGATGATGTGACAATTTATGATTGATTGATCATGTGAAAAAGTTTTTATGCTGGAAGTGCATACCAACATTACGTTTGTTTGATTAGAACTAGGCTCAGGTCCCTTAAGCAAGGTCTCAGGTTTGAGCCTTGTAGATGAAAAAAAAACATGGTTGGAAGGAAAGATCTCACTAAAGGTGGACATCCAAGTTCCTTGGTGTAGATTAGTCATTGACAAAGCCGGTGGATACTCCCCACCTACATGGAAACCAAAAAAATAATAATATCGAAAGTGAATACCATTTTAAAATATCATAAATTAAACTTTTTGCATTTATAAAAACTCAAACTGTTTGGTTCATATTTTTAATGTTACTTGGCAGTCACTACTAGAAATGAGGTTTTTAGCGACCAAATTTTGCAACAATAGCGACCTCCATAGCGACTAAATTATTTTTTTAAAAGAATTGGGCATTAACTTCTATTCAGTGACTGAACCAGTGACCAATTACTTTGGTCGCTATTCAATCGCTAAGTCAAAAGTTTGAAAAGTCAACGCTGATAACAATATTTGCGACCGATTTAGTGACCGAATAATGACTATATATTAGCGACCAAATTGGAATCGGTTGTTGACCATACTTTTAATGAATAGCGACATATTTTTAGCTAAACTGAAATCCCTAAAACCAAGCGTGCAACCCTTCCCCCTCTTTCACCTTCAATATTTCACCCAGGCTCTCCCTCTTTCTCACTCCCCCGCGACCCTCCCTCCCAAACCTATCCCTTTGTGACCAAACGGCAACCCTGAGCCACACTGAAACCACCACTCCTTTATCTTCCTTTTCCCCTTCCTCTTCGCATTCCCAAACTTTCTTTGTATCTCCAGAATCACCTTCTCTCTCTGTATCTCTTTCTTCATCAGAGGCAAACCCCGGTGAAGCCACCACCTGAGAGGCCACCTTCTTCCAACTCAGCTTTCCTATCTTTCTCTGGTAAGGGTTTTCTTTGTTTGGTGGTTCTGCTTTGTAAAAAAATTGGGATTTGGCTGCTGTGGGGCTGATTTGGAGATTAGGGTTTGCTTATGAATTTTAGGAAATTATTGTCCAACAATCATAGGGTTTGTTGATTTGGGATTTTGTTGTCGTGGGGCCAATTTAGGGCTTAGGAAATTTGGGGCTTAGGTTACATTAAGATAGAGGTAGGAAGAATTTGGTCAAAATGTTTGATGAAAACAAAATGTCTTACTAAATTATGTTCATCATTACTAAATTATGTAACTGTCTAAATAGCACTCAGTTAGAACCATGGTTGCAGGGTTTTTAAGGGTCACTTTTATATTAACTAGTCGTGACTAAATCAATTAAACTTCATTGAGGTATGTTTGCAGGTTTTATGTCCTTTTAAGGACCTAGTTAACTGGTTGTAGGCATGTATAAACTAGTTGTATGTCTTCATTGTCCTCAAATTTCTGAAGTTGTAAATTTTTGTAATTACATGAATCAAGTGAGTTGAGGACGATTCACTTTACTATTGGCAATATTGCATTAGATTAAGAAAATAATATTCATTTCTTGGAAATAAAAAAGATATCAATATTAGAACTTGAATACATTTGCTCTTGTTTCAATACTAATTAATATGATAACTACATTTATTATAGAAGTTGAGCTTGATCGTTTTCTTTGCTTATTTCTTGTTTAGGTATTTGAGTTTTCTTTACTTATTTCTTGTTGGTATTTTATTGAAAGGAAAAACTTGGACATTGTGTTTGGGTTGTCACCATCATTTTTTTTCCCACACATTTGACTTCTGTGAATTCCTCACTTCAGGTATGCTTTCATGACTCTCTCTTAGACTTGTAATATGATAAAAGTTTTCAATTGTGATGTATCTGTAATGTGTTATATGGATTGATTTGTTGTTTGGTAGTGGACAACGCAAAGCTTAAAAAGTTGCTGGATGCGTGTTGATAAAATTAGTCAAATGCTTGCTATTTGTCTTATTTATGTTTTCTTTGTTAGTGAAGAATGAAGTCAATAGGGTGTGATATTTATGAAACGAATGACTGGTTGTGTACCGATAATTTAGAAACCATGCATGTCCATTTGTTTGCCAATTTGATTTTTCATTTTTAATAGAGAGCGAAGCTCAATAGGGTGTGATCTTAAGATGCATGATTAGTTGTGTGCTAATAATTTAGAAACCTTGCATGTGTTTGCCTATTTGATTTGTTGTTTGTTAGTAGAGAGCGTAGCTCACTAGGTTATTTGTTAATTTTATCATTGTAACACCCCGTTTTCTTGTATCTTGACCGGAAATTATATTTTATATTTTTATCTGAGATCAATAAAATGATTTTGAGAAAAAAAATAATAGTTGGAATATGCTATATCGTAGGAAGTTACGGTTCGATTTTGGGTTTATGTGTGAGCAGTTGGGACAGAAGGCATGATTTCCAGTGCTCAGTCTCCAAAGCCAGTGCTCAACTGGGACAGAAAGGCCAATTTCAGGCGCCCAGTGCCCCAACATCAGCACCTAGCGCTAGAGGCCAGACAGAGTGTGTCAGTTAAAGCCCAAGTCCAGCGCCCAACGCTCCAATATCAGCGCCCAGTGCTGGGTTCGTTTCCTGACGCTGTAAATTGTGTTCGACAGTTATTTTGAGGAACTTTTGGGATCACTTTCTGGTGTGAGGCAGTTCCATTTGAGAGCGTTTTCGAGATTCGTGGTGGCTCAAGATCTTTTGGAAAGAAGAATTGAAGACTCCATGGCTTCTCTATCTCAATACTCATCTACTTCTTCCATTTTTCAGATCCATACCATGAGTTTCTAAATCTTTTAGGTTAGGATAGGGTGAACTCATTTGGATCTTGATGTAAGTTTGCTTCACCTTGATTTCAATTCAAATTCATTCAAGTAGGTAATCTCTTCTAGGCTTAATGCATTTCTTTGATTGGCCATCTATGGAATTGATTATAAGTGTGAATGCATAATTGGAAAATTTGTGTTCATGCTAGATCTAAAGTAGATTACTATTGTAATGTTGATTCTAGAAGTAGAAGTTCATTGAAATACATTTCTATGAATCTCATGCTTGATGTTTGTGCTAATTCTTGAATCACCTAAGGAATTAGGGTTCTTGATTAGTAACAAAATGATATCACCTAAGGAATTAAGGATAAACCTACATTAGTGATTTGAATGTTAAATGAATGAATTGAATTGGAGTTAGGGTTGAACAAGGTTGCATTAAGTGAAAATTGAAGAATTCTGACTCCTAACCATCTTAAACACTTGATTTCATTCCATTTGTTCATTCTTTCAATTACTTACTTGTGTGGTAAAGAAGTAAAACCTAATTCATTCATATTTGTTTGTGACAACACTTTGGATAGAGTTGTGGATATAGAAAATTCAATTACTCTTTTGGAACTATGATTTTTATTGGTTCAAATATCACTTACTTAGTTTACGTTGCTACTTAATCTCAATCCTCGTGGGATAATACTCTACTCACACTGTTATTACTTGTCGCGATTTGGTGCACTTTCCAAATCTTCAACAACTTTTTGGCACCGTTGCTGGGGATTGTTGATTAATATCAACAAAGCTAAGCATTGTTAATTTGAACATATTTTTTTGCTTTCTTTTCTCTTTGTGATTTTTACGTTTTTGTGAGATTATTGATATTTTGGATATTCTCACCTTGTTTGAGATATTGTGTAGTGTATGCGAGGTAAATCTACATGTGAGCTATTATTTGATCCCGAAATTGAAAAGACCGCAAAGAAAAATCGAAAAGAATCAAAAGAAAGGAAGATGCGAAACATGGAAAAAGCAAATTCTTCTACAGTGCAAGTTCAACAAGAAGAAGTCATGGCTGAACATGTACATGGAAACCAGAGGACATTGGGGGAATACTCTAGTGGTCCAGTCAACCGGAATCATTCAAGTATTGTTAGACCACCGGTAGACGCCAATAATTTTGAGATCAAGCCGGCATTACTCCATATCATCCAACAAAATCAGTTTGGAGGGAATGAAGCCGAAGATCCCAATAGTCATGTCTCCAATTTTCTAGAGATATGTGAGACTCTCAAGTTTAATGGAGCTACGGATGATGCAATAAGGCTTCGTTTATTTCCTTTTTCATTTAGAGATAGAGC
Organism: Sophora flavescens; assembly: GCA_030762895.1. Lineage (NCBI taxonomy): Eukaryota > Viridiplantae > Streptophyta > Magnoliopsida > Fabales > Fabaceae > Sophora > Sophora flavescens. Next base: position 156,139,826 of record CM061063.1, on the reverse strand, counting down.
CAAAGCCTGGCTCCAATCTCAACCAAGAGGAAGCATCACCACTTGGGATGACTTGGAAGAAAAATTCCTAGCACAATACTTTCCATCGTCCAAGTTTGAGAAGATGAGAGGTGATATTTCAAGCTTTATGCAACGTGATGGTGAAACTCTATATGAAGCTTGGGAAAGATTCAAGGAGCTCCTAAGAAAGTGTCCTAATCACGACTTCGATGATCTTCAACAAATACAAATTTTCTGTAATGGATTGAGACCTCGGACAAAGTTAATGTTAGATGCATCGGCGGGAGGATCTATGAATTTAAAAACAGCGGAAGAAGCTTTAAGGTTGATCGAAGCCATGGCATCCAATGATTATCTCATGAATCATGATAGAGGAGGCACATCGACTAAGGGGATATTGGAGCTTGATTCTCAAAAGGCATTACTAGCTTAAAACAAACTCATCACAAATCAATTGGAAGCAATAACCAAGCAACTTAATGCTATGAGTTGTGGGCAAATACAAGCACAACAAGCAATGAGTTGTGATTTTTGTGGAGGGGAACATGAGAATGGTAATTGTGAAGCAACTATTGCTGCTAGAGAGGAAGCAACTTTCATGGGGAATTATTCAAGACAAGGGCAGAATTCGAATTCAAACTCTTATAATCAAGGTTGGAGGAAGCACCTTAATGTCCCGTGGAGACAAGAAGGTCCTCAAGCTAATAACCCACCACCACAAAAGCAAGTTCAAGAGAAAAATCTATCGTTGGAAGATGCACTTTCTCAATTCATTCAAGTAACTCAATCCAACCTCAAAAACACCGACTCATCCATTAAAAATCTAGAGAACCAAATTGGGCAGCTAGCAAAGCAAATTGCAGATCAATCAAATGGTAATTTTTCTGGAAATACGATCAATAATCCGAATGAGCAATGCAAGGCGGTGACGTTGAGAAGTGGTAAAGTGGTTACACCATCTTTTGAGTAGAAAAATGTTGATCAAAAAGTAGAAGATGAGAAGAGTGAGAGGGAAGAAACCAAAGAAGAAGGGGTAATTGATCAAGAAGAGAACAAAATTTCAGCTAAGACAAAGTTAGTTGACGAGGACTCCCATTTGAGAAAAACAAAGAGCCAATTGTTGAAAGAGAAAGAGAAAGGTAAGCCACAAGAAATCTCCCCTTATGTGAAATTGCCTTATCCTCATGTGAGTAAGAAGAAGGAGAATGAGGAACAATTTACAAGATTTCTTGACATCTTCAAGAAGCTACAAATCAACATACCTTTCGCCGAAGCATTGGAACAAATGCCAACATATGCTAAATTCATGAAGGAGTTGCTTATGAAGAAGAGGAAGTTCAAAGAAGATGAGACAGTCGCTTTAACGGAAGAATGTAGTGCTATTTTATAGAGGAAGTTACCTCCAAAGCTAAAGGATCCCGGTAGTTTCACAATTCCGTGTACTATAGGGAGTATGACTATTGGCAAGGCCCTTTGCGATTTAGGTGCAAGCATTAATCTCATGCCATTGCCTATCTTGAAGAAGCTAGGAGTGGGAGAGGTGAAGCCTACAAGAATGTCACTCCAATTAGCGGACCAATCCATCAAATACCCATAAGGCATTATGGAGGATGTGTTGGTAAAAGTGGATAAATTTATCTTCCCGGTGGATTTTGTTAATTTGGATATGGAAGAGGATGTAGACATACCCCTCATATTGGGGAGACCTTTTCTAGCAACTGGCCATGCTTTAATAGATGTCCAACAAGGTCAACTCTGGCTGAGAGTGCAAGATGAAGAAGTCACCTTTAATGTTTTTGAGGCTATGCATCATCCAAGCGATAAAGAGAATTGTTTTCTCATGGATAAAGTTGAGGTGATGGCTTTTAGGACAGCAACATCCTTCTTCACCTCTTGAGAAGATAATAGTGCATTCTATTGAAAATCTTGATGAAGAGGAGGAAAAAGAAATAGAAGAATGCTTGTGCAGTTTGGAAGCTCAACAAAGGGGGGTTGCTGTCCACACAGAGAAGGAAGAGCTTAAGAAAAATAGAGTGCAAGATAAGCCCAAACTAGAGCTCAAACTGTTGCCTGCACATTTGAAATATGTGTTTCTTAGTGAAAACACCGAAAATCCTGTCATTGTGAGCAGTGCATTATCAAAGTTGGAGGAAGAAAAGCTTGTGAGGATACTTAGAGAGCATAAAACAGCCATAGGATGGTCCATAGCTGATTTGAAAGGCATCAGTCCATCATTTTGCATGCATAAAATTCTGCTTGAGGGTGATTATAAGCCAGTTGTGCAGCCCCAAAGGCGATTAAACCTAACTATGAAGGAGGTTGTGAGGAAAGAAGTGCCGAAACATCTTGAAGCGGGCATGATCTACCCTATATCCGATAGTGCATGGGTTAGTCCGGTTCTGGTGGTGCCTAAGAAAGGTGGAATGACGGTTATCAAGAATGAAAAGAATGAGCTCATTTCTATAAGAACGGTAACGGGTTGGCGCATGTGCATTGACTATCGCAAGCTCAACCAAGCCACTCGGAAGGATCATTTCCCTTTTCCATTCATGGATCAAATGTTAGAGAGATTGGCTGGCCAAGCATTCTATTGTTTCCTAGATGGATACTTCGGTGACAACCAAATTGCGGTGAATCCAGAAGATTAAGATAAGACAGCTTTCACATGTCCTTTTGGGATCTTTGCATATCGTCGGATGCCATTCGGCTTGTGCAACGCACCGGCCACATTCCAAAGGTGTATGCTATCCATTTTTTCTGATATGATTGAAAAATCTATTGAGGTTTTTATGGATGATTTTTTTGTTTTTGGCTCTACTTTTGATTTATGTCTCACTAACCTAGCTGCTGCCTTGAAAAGATGTGTAGAGACCAACTTGGTATTAAATTGGGAAAAATACCATTTTATGGTACATGAAGGAATTTTCCTTAGTCACAAAATTTTAGCTAGAGGAATTGAGGTCGATAGAGCCAAGTTTGAGGTCATAGAGAAGCTGTCACCACCTACAAACGTCAAAGGAGTCCGAAGTTTCTTAGGACATGCCGGGTTTTGTAAACGCTTCATCAAAGATTTTTATAAAGTTTCTAAACCCTTGTGTGTCTTATTGAATAGGGATACTCCTTTTGAGTTTAATGATAAATGTTTGCATGCTTTTACTATGCTGAAAGATAAGTTAGTCACTGCACCTATCATTGTTGCACCAAATTGGGACTTACCATTTGAATTAATGTGTGATGTAAGTGATTATGTAGTGGATGCAATTTTGGGACAGCAAAAGGATAAGTTTTTCCATGCAATATACTATGCAACCAAGGTTTTGAATGAAAATCAGATTCACTACACAACTACTGAAAAAGAATTACTTGCCATAGTCTTTGCATTGGAAAAATTTAGGTCCTACTTGATGGGTTCCAAAGTTATTGTTTTTAGTGATCATTCTGCACTTAAATATCTCTTGACTAAAGTGGAATCAAAGCCTTGATTAATCCGTTGGATTCTCCTTATGCAGGAATTTGATATGGAGATAAAGGATAAGAAAGGAAGTGAAAATGTGGTTGCTGACCACTTGTCCAGATTAGAAAATGAAGCTGTCATGGTCCAAGAGAATGAAGTTAGAGAGGAATTCCCGGATGAAAAACTGCTCATAGTCAAGGAGAGGCCTTGGTTTGTGGATATGACAAAATTTAAGGTGGCAAACATTGTTCAGGAAGGCTTAACATGGCAGCAGCAGAAAAAGTTCTTCCGTGATGCAAATTTCTATATTTGGGATGATCCGTTTCTGTTTAAGAGCTGCCCGGATGGTATCCTTCGCAGGTGCATTGATCAAGATGAAGCCCAAAGTATTCTTTGGCATTGCCATGGATCCCCATATGGAGGGCATTATAATGGGCACCGGACAGCTGTGAAGGTGTTGCATTGTGGCTTTTATTGGTCGACACTTTTCAAAGATGCTCACACATATGCCAAGCAATGTGATAAATGCTAAAGAACCGTAGGAATGTCAAAAAATAATGAAATGCCATTGCAAAATATTCTTGAAGTAGAATTGTTTGATTGTTGGGGGATAGACTTTATGGGACCATTCCCATTGTCATACTCGAATCAATATATCCTTGTAGCAGTGGACTACGTGTCCAAATGGGTAGAAGCGATTGCTTCACCGGAAAATGATGGAGCTATAGTGGTTAAATTTCTCAAAAATAATATCTTTGCTAGATTTGGAGTGCCCCGAGTGTTGATTAGTGATGGAGGGAAACACTTTTGCAATAATCATTTGCAAAGTGTTTTGACCAAATATAATGTGAAACACAAGGTGGCCACCCCTTATCACCCATAAACGAGTGGCCAAGTTGAGGTATCTAATAGAGAAATCAAAAAATTCTTGGAAAAGACTGTTGCAACTTCAAGAAAAGATTGGTCAAGAAAGCTAGATAATGCATTGTGGGCCCATAGGACAGCATTAAAGACTCCACTTGGTCTTTCCCCCTATCAAATGGTTTATGGAAAGTCATGCCATCTTCTGGTGGAGCTTGAACACAAAGCATATTGGGCTCTTAAATTTCTAAATTTTGATTCTACTCTAGTCGGTGAAAAGAGATTGGATCAGCTGAATGAATTGGAGGAAATGAGACTAATGGCCTATGAAAATGCTTCAATCTACAAGCAAAGAGTGAAGGCATACCATGACAAGCACATATTGCATAGAGTCTTCTATCTGGGGCAACAAGTGCTATTGTTCAATTCACGTTTGAAGCTATTACCTGGAAAATTAAAGTCCAAATGGTCGGGACCCTTCATTGTTAAAGAAGCTATGGCTCATGGTGCGATTGAGGTGGAAGACCCGGAATACAAAAGGAGATTTAAGGTGAATGGTCAAAGGTTGAAGCTATATTTTGGAGGTTATTTTGAGAGAGCAAAAGCGGCTTTAAGTTTGCAAGAACCTTGAAGAGAAATTTGGCGTCAAGCTAGTGACGTTAAAGAAGCGCTTCTTGGGAGGCAACCCAACCGTAGATTAGAATTACTTTCATTTTTTCAAGTTTTTATTTCATTATTGTGAGTTCTTTGATAATTAGTAATACATTTTGTTGTGAAGATTTTTGGTCTGAACTTGTGTGCAGAACTATCACAGGGATAGCATCAGTATTGTGAAAAACGCTGCAGGAGCCCTTTGATAGCACTGAGCCTAAAATCTGGCACTGAGCTTGGAAGCAGGGTCAGCCAGGATTGAAGGGACCAGCGCTAGGCGCCACCACGTGAGGCTGAGCGCTGGAAAATTTGAAAAGACTGGAGTCTGGCGTTGGGCGCCGGGTTTGTAGCGCTGGACGCTAGAATGGCTTCTAAGCCCAACAGTGAGCCTCATTTTCGCTAAGTTCTTAAAGACAAACCCTGAGTCCTTTGTTCTCTGAATTTTGAAAGGTAAGGAACCACCTTGTGGGTGTGCCCCCTATTTCACTAGAACAGTTATGAACTCTCATCTCCCTCCTCTTCGTGCCCCTTCTCTCCAAGTGTAAGATTTCTATTTGGGACCTATCTTCTCCTTCCCCATTTGCATTCTATGCTTGATTAGGAATATATTTGTGTGTTGAAGTTGGATATCTGAGTAAAATCTTCATCTACTCTGATATATATGCATGAATAAAACACAAAAAAGGGGCTCTTTGCTATGTTTGTTATGCATAACACCAATATGAGCACACACTTTACATTCAAATTGTCACCCACAAAATCACTCAAGGTCACTGTATGTGTGATAGATTAGGGAGACTATGTGAGTAAATGACTGAAAAAGGCCAGAACATAGATCAACTCTTGTGATTTTTGCAACCACAAAACCATGCCCCTCATGAGTTTGATAAAATGTGTCAATGGGAGCCACTTATAAATTGCAAAGGTTCTTTATGTGGGGTCATAGTGGATCACAATTTGTATGTTCTATGGTTAGTCACATGCTTAGGAAATGCATTTAGACAAATGAGATGGCCATATGACTAGAATTATGAAGCTATACTGAACAAGAACACACACATCACATGTTTTATAAAATGTTTCAATGAGTGATTAGTAAGCCTTGATTTTAGAATATATATGCGGAATTGCTGTCATTGTGCTTGTTTTGAATAATTAAGTCACTTTGTATGCATGGATAGGAGTTCTTCCCTACCTAAGTGACTTGCATGTGACAAGCTCATATTGACCTTGTGTTTTCTTGAAAAAATTAAGGCTTATACATTGTTAAATAACCTGTTTGCATTCTGGTTTACCTATACATTCATGTGGTTTGTTTCTTGGTAACAGGTTATCATGGCTCCCACTGAACCCGAAAAGAAAAGAAAGAAGGCTGCAGCTTCCCCTTCCTATAATGCTGCCCTGTTTCGCTCTCACGCTCATGAGTAGCGATATATCAATCATATCAACCACAGGAGCATCCAGATTGAGAAATAAATGCGGCTGGGAAGGAATGAGTGCCCTGAAATGGTTCAGCAGATTCTGAATCGAAGATGGAATACATTGGTTAGCTTCCCAAAGCCGGTGTCTCAGGAGTTAGTCAAGGAGTTCTATGCCAATGGCTTCATAACTGAACCACCAAAGGGGAATAAGTATAGGAGTTTTGTTCGAGGGAAAGAAATTGGGTACAATGCCAATATCCTCAATTCTCTCCTTCGGACACCAGCACCTACTGAATGTGAGTATTATAAACTTCAGGAGGAGGAGGTTGATGAGGCTACATTACTGACTACTTTATGCCATCCCGGTGCATCATGGACTTACACTAAGAGTGGGATACCAAGGAAGTTGAAGGCATCCCATTTCAAGCCTATTCCTAGAGCTTGGTGCACCTTTGTGCATCACACGCTGTAAATTTGTGCCAATGTATCTGATGTGATCTTACCTAGAGATCAATTGGGTTATTGCATTGTTGAGGAAAGGGCGATTGATGTGGGTGAGATACTTGCTCAGGATATGTTTGAAATTACCCAATCTCCTACCGCGCCACCCTGCTGTGATTGCGTTGTTGTGTGAAAATGCTGGTGTGTAAGCTTCAAGAGAAGAAATATTGGTGAATACCATGATTGCCATCACTGAAAAATATATCCAGAAGTTGGAAGTGGGACCCATAGGACAGCAGGCTGATGATGTTGATCCACCAGAGCAGCAGGACCAACCGCTGGACAGCAACAAGCTGACAATACAGAGAGGACCGAAAATGTGGAGACTCCCCTTACAAGGGTCACTGAACAATTGGAGCGGGTATCACTTCGCCAATGGCGATTGGACCGCAATGTTCATGCCATGTGTTGCCTAAACACCCTCATCCTGCAATCCCAACAAGGGATGGAATCTATGCTCCGCGGAATGGCGGAGAATCAAGGAGTGGACATGGAGACTTTGGGAGGATTTCCTGTAGGACCGTTGACTGAGCAACAGATCTTAGAGATGATTAACTCTGATGATTCAACCACAGATGAAATGGAAGAGGCTCAGGTTGAGGAGGAGGAAGAAGAATCGGATTCTGCCGAGAATGCTCCATAGGGGGTCACCACAGTAGCCACAGGACTTTGCTTTACCTTGTTGTTGAACTTTATTAGTGTTGTTTGTTATTATGGGTCTGAACCTATCACAAGTTTGTGTGGATCTAAAAACTTATTTGGGTGTGTAGAGTCGTATATCTCACTGCTTAGTATGTATGGATTTTGAAACAAATGACTCAGGGCATGCTGACAAATGCTTTTATATGCTGTAGTGATGAATTGATAGTGTCATCCAGCTGCATTGCAGTGTGTGCAGCTTCCACAGGCTATATCATGCAAGGAAAAAGGGGGAGTGCTCTTAACTCTTTACCCTTTATCCCTTAATTCAATTTTGTTACAGCCTGTGGAGTGCGTGTGTGAAATGTAGTGATCTTAACTCTTAAATTTGTTTGCACGCTGGTGTTTTGAGTGCAGTTTGTGTCAAGTCTCTTGTAAGCATAAAACTTATGCTTGACTGAAATTTCTGACATCATGCATTGTACACCAGCTGAGCATGTGATTTCATTAAAGACCCTTGATCCTTGTAACTTGTTTTGGCAATTTTTTTTATTCTATAATTGATACATTATTGGATGCATGGATTTTCTCTTGCACAAAACCATGAACTGTTAGCTTTTGAGTCCAAACACATCATATTATTTGATTTCTTTCATGTGTGCTTATCCATCACTTGCATATTCCCATTTTTTCTTGCCTTGATGCTCGTCACTGTTGCATTGTCCTTGTATATGCATAAATGATTGAGGCACCAGTTCTTGCTAAGCTCAGGGCCAAATTAGCCAACCTAACATTTACCATTGTTAATCCCAATTGAGCCTTGGCCTATTTTTCTTGGTATGATAGCTCATTACAAGCCTAAAAATCGAAAAAACAGTTTTGTCCTTCTACTTTGGCTTAGAGGAATCTGTGGACTTAAGTTTGGGGTTGTTCTCTTGCTTAGGGACAAGCAAGCAAATAAAGTTTGGGGTGAGAGTTGGCCACTAAAGATGCCTACTAGAAAAAAAATTTTGAAAAATAAAAACTGAAAAAGAACAAGAAAAATAGAAAAAGCCAAAGAGAAAATAAAGAGAAAAATAAACAGAAAGTATACAAAAGTGAGAAAAAGGCAAAAAATAAAGAAAAGAAAATGAAACAAGAAGCAACAAAAGAAAAAGAAAAAAAAAGTGGAAGAGTTGGAAATGAATAAAGAGGTAAATAGCACAAATTGTGTGCTTATAAGCTTATGAACTAGCTAAGCAAGGGAAGCGCCAAGAGTCCACATTCTTTGAAGTCAAAGCAGTTTGTCAACATCCTTGATTTTATCTATCCCACCTTAGCCCCATTACAACCAAATAAAAGACCTCATGATGTGTGTTGCATTGACATTTGTGATATGTGTTCTTAGCATCTTATCAAGATTAGGATTGGGGAGTGCATTGTGATTGGAATTGAGAGTAAATATCACCAAGTGAGGATGTGTGAAACACCAAATAGAGAGGTTACAAGGGATTCTGTTGGCCATGCAATAGAGCTGATTTTATAGTGTGTTTGATTGTTCTAAAGCATGGAACTTGTGATCAAGTGGAATTAATGTTTGATTGTGTGATGTGTGTGTATGCTACAAAAGTGTTAAGGAGTTGAAGTCTTACAGGAGTAACATGCTTCATAAGGGAATTGAACATAAAACTCCATCACTTTTTACCCCTTTTCTGTGCCTAAATGTTTGCCTGAGGACAAACAAAATCTATAAGTTTGGGATTGTGATAAATCTGCAACATATGCAGATTCATAGAGAAAATAAAAGTAAAAATGTATATAATCTTAGGAACTAAAGGAAAATGGATAGAAAAAATACACAAATTCTTCTTAATAGAGTTGGGCCCTTAGATTTCATATTTTTGAGGAAAACACACTTAAAGATTGGTTGGAAATATGCAGGAGAAGAGGAATCTCAAGTCCTAGCGCTCAGCCCAAATTCCCAGTGCTCAGCTGGGACAGAAGGCATGATTTCTAGTGCTCAGTCTCCAAAGCCAGCGCTAAGCGGGGACAGAAAGGCCAATTTCAGGAGCCCAGCGCCCCAACATCAGCGCCCAGCACTAGAGGTCAGACAGAGTGTGTCAGTTAAAGCCCAAGTCCAGCACCCAACGCTCCAATATCAACGCCCGGCGCTGGGTTCGTTTCCTGACGCTATAAATTGTGTTCGACAGTTATTTTGAGGAACTTTTGGGATCACTTTCTGGTGCGAGGCAGTTCCATTTGAGAGCGTTTTCGAGATTCTTGGTGGCTCAAGATCTTTTGGAAAGAAGAATTGAAGACTCCATGGCTTCTCTATCTCAATCCTCATCTACTTCTTCCATTTTTCAGATTCATACCATGCGTTTCTAAATCTTTTAGGTTAGGATAGGATGAACTCATTTGGATCTTGATGTAAGTTTGCTTCACCTTGATTTCAATTCAAATTCGTTCAAGTAGGTAATCTCTTCTAGGCTTAATGCATTTCTTTGATTGGCCAACTATGGAATTGATCATAAGTGTGAATGCATAATTGGAAAATTTGTGTTCATGCTAGATCTGAAGTAGATTACTATTGTAATGTTTATTTTAGGAGTAGAAGTTCATTGCAATACATTTCTATGAATCTCATGCTTGATGTTTGTGCTAATTCTTGAATCACCTAAGGAATTAGGGTTCTTGATTAGTAACAAAAGGATATCACCTAAGGAATTAAGGATAAACCTACATTAGTGATTTGAATGTTAAATGAATGAATTGAATTGGAGTTAGGGTTGAACAAGGTTGCATTAAGTGAAAATTGAAGAATTCCGACTCCTAACCGTCTTAAACACTTGATTTCATTCCATTTGTTCATTCTTTCAATTACTTATTTGTGTGGTAAAGAAGTAAAATCTAATTCATTCATCTTTGTTTGTGACAACACTTTGGATAAAATTGAGGATAAAGAAAATTCAATTACTCTTTTGGAACTATGATTTGTATTGGTTCAAATATCACTTACTTAGTTTACGTTGCTACTTAATCTCAATCCTCATGGGACGATACTCTACTCACACTATTATTACTTGTCGCGATTTGGTGCACTTGCCAAACCTTCAATATTTTATATTTTAAGTTTTAATTTTTCGTTGTTTTTAATATATCCACTTAATGATAATAACCAAATTAGGTCTTAATATTTTGGGTTCTCTTTAATGGGACGTCGGGGCGTCTCATTGATGAGGGGGCTTGGGCAGTGTACAGTTGGGGGCATTTTGGTCCAAAACAATTTGGGACAAGCTTGGAATTACATGGAAGGTCCAAGGGCAAAAAGGTCTTTTTAATTAGAAAAATATCTAGATATTATTTATGTCATGATTACGTGGTGACCTCATGGATGACCTCATCCTCCGTGAGTCATCATGTATGACTCGTTGTCCCAATCTCTTCGCGGGTCTCTACAGTTCTGTATCCGGCTCCGTCGTTTCCCCGATTCAGGTTTTACGCGTGTTTTCTTTGAAAATTCGTCCATAAAAAGTATAATAATACATTTTTGAGTAAAAATTTCAAAATTGCCTATATCTTCGGAAATATGATATGAAACTAAACTGTTTCGTTCTCGGTTCAAAATTAGGTTTTCTGCTTAGTAACATTTTACTGTCAATGAAAATGCAGACTGGATTCCGTCTGAATTTTAAACCCAAATTTTTACTGTAACCCTCTACCATAAGGTAGAGTATTAATATGATTTTGTTTTATCCAAAATCATTTTCTTGATCTCAAATAAAAATATAAATCATTATATTGTTACCGATAATACAACGTAGCTAAAAAAAAAGGATGTTACATTACTACCCCACTTAGAAAAAAATTCCGTCCTCGGAATTTACGTACCTTAGAAGAGATGTGGATACTGCTGCTGCATATCCGTCTAATGCTCCCAAGTAGCATCTCCAGTAGTCTCATCCCATATGACCTTAACTAAAGGAATCTGTCTACCGCGAAGCTCCTTAATCTATCTATCTGCGATCCCAACAAGTAAAGCCCCATACTCTAGATTCTCTCGCAGTTGTATAGACTCTGACTCTAGAGCATGCGAAGAATCATGATAATATTTCCTCAACTGAGAAACGTGAAAGACGTCATGAAGGTTAGCAAGGTTAGGTGGTAAAACAATATGGTGAGCTACTGGACCAATTCGTCGAAGAATTTGGAAAGGTCTGATGAATCTAGGAGTAAGTTTTCTAGACTTGATAGCCCTACCAATTCGGTCTTCGGAGTGACTCTCAAAATAGGTGATCACCCTCCTGGAATTCTAAAGGTCTCCTCCTCTTGTTACTGTAACTTCTCTGCCTATCCTGTACTTCCTTCATCTTTTTCCTTATCTTCCTAACTTTTTCCATAGTCTGCTGCACCACATCTGGAACCAAAACTTGGTTCTTGGTCGCGTTGTCGCCATGCGCCAAAAAGAACGAGCGGGTTATAAAAACTGTAGTTTAGGGCGACAACTCGGATGTCGTCTCACAAGGATGCAAATAAGTAACAAGCAAAACAAAGCAATTAAAACAGGGCAGTTCAAAGAGATTATCAAATAGCAAACAACGATTAATCTACTGTTCTCGAATTCCCACTATCATTGGTTCATGTAATCCCAAGCCCTAAGCAGATTCTAATCCCCTTTCAGTTGTAGCAACAACTAGCAACGTAATCGCTACTACGGATATATGTTCCTATTCCCGAAATAACAAACGGGGTTAAGCCCTCATGAACTAACGAACATGAATGAACACACGCGAGATAACAAACGCGATTTAGTATAGGAACATAACATCACTGAAATGAATCAATACAACACTACACACTCCTGAAATAACAAACAGAAATGTATAATATGGTATTGAAAAGGGAAAAGTAATTAAAATAGGAATTACAAAACCTCAAGTATATGGAATTCTCATACAGTAGACTAATCTAAGAAATTAGTTCTCCATGACAATAACGGAAAAACCACAAAAAGTATGTAAAACTATGGAGAAGCAAAAGCTCTTCCAAGCTGTTCAGAATGGCAATTTATACTACTCAGAAATTAAGTCCACTCGCGAGGCGAGCACACCTTCCCGAGGCGAATATTGTGAAAAGTCAGCAACGTTTGGTCTTCTCGCGGGGTGAAGGACTACTCGCGAGGCGAGACTCTTCAAATTCCAACTGTCACAGCCGTGACCTTCAGCATGGTTAAACCGTGATAGCTTCTGGTCTTCCAGGGTTGGATTACTCGCGAGGCGAGTCAAGTGTTCGCGAGGCGACACAGAAACCTTGCATTTTCCTGGAACAGTCAGCCTTCAGGGTCGCGAGGCGAGAAGAGTAGTCGCGGGGCGAACCAGAGAGGATGACATTTTCACTGTTCTGCTGGCTTTCAGGTTCGCGAGGCGAGAATACTCTCGCGAGGCGAATCCCCTGTTTCTTTATTCTCTTGACTTCCAACTTAACCTGAAAACAAAGACACAGCTATAAGTGTATTATTTGACTCAAAACTGGCTAATTAAACCTAAAACTACTTTAGATACTCAAAACCTTGCTTGAGGACAATCTAATCTAATTAGGGTGAAAATAGGATATAATTTGCACAAAACCCTGGTCATACTAGCCATAAAACTAGATGAGCCAGAGGCTTATCAAAATACCCCAAACTTAAACTTTGCTTGTCCCCAAGGAAACTACAAATCAAAAATAAAAAAGACTCAAGACCTGGCAAGCTTTAAAAGATTCAATCAACCTTGCACAAATTCAAGCAATACATCAAAACAGTTTTCTTCAATGTCCCCCCTTTCAAACAAAGCAATCCCCACAATCATTCATTCTAAACAATTGAGAATTTCATCATTCAAACAATCATCAATCTAAGCAGGGGATCCGGGTTACACACAAGAGGGAGATCATCAATTTCAAACAACTGCCTTCCTCACAAGGGCATTTAGTGTTCACTCAATCGCTCAGTTTGTGTCAGGCTATCAACTTTGCACTCAATTTCACTTTTCAAGAACACTTCCCATAAATTTGATTTTCATCTCCAAATGATTCCCACAGAAAACATGCATGCAACATCAAAAGGTCTTTTATGGGTTGTAATGGGGCCTGGCTAAGGGTAGGATATACAAAGGTACTAGGCTGAAGACCCTAGGAACTAAGAGAGCATGAAACACTCCAAAACATTGAAATTCCACTCAAGTTCCTTTTCTCATTCATCTTTTTTTTTGCCTTGGGTGACTACAGCCATTTTCTTTTTTTCTAATACTTTTATTTTTAACATTTTTACACTTTTCTTTCTTTTTCTCTTTTTTTTTCTTTTTCATATTTTTTTTAAGCCTTTGGCTCCAACCTTTTTATTGTATTGTTTTCTTTTTCTCAATCCCAAACAACACATTACACCTTGCAGCCACCCCAAACTTAGTTTCTTGCACCCTTTCTCTTTCTAAGATTCCATGCTCTCCTAATCCTAAGATCGGGTTAACATGGTTTTCCAGATTTCAGCTTATAACATTAGGTTATCAAGAATTAACAGTCTAATCAGGCTCAATGCGGCTAACTAGGGAACATGCATTAGGGATGGTTATTTTAGGCTAAGTAGTTATTTACAAAGAAAATGCCTAAATCATTTGAAGCAAACACATAATCATGCAAACCATAAAGAGATTCAAGCAAATTCAGGAAAGTGCAACTTGAAAGTGATTCTCACAGTCAAAAACATGTTGGAGGCTCAAATCCTCACCTGGACAATTTTTGTAAATTGTTTGACAGAGATTCTATCCCTAGTGTGTGCTTCCTATCACCCCAAACTTATCATAAATCATGCAATCATAACAAAATATCTCAAAGTTCAGTTTCAATCACATGGGAATCACTTTTTTTTTCAAAAAAAAAAAATTCAAATCCTAGGGGGAACAGTCAACAAATAACATGCAATCCATCTGTGCAAAATTAATCAAAACCAATAAGCTAGCCAACACAAGACTCAACACAACTCCAGAGCTTCTCAAATTATTCAGGAGCTTTATTAAAAGAACAAAAAAAACAAGATAAACAAAACTACAACTAGTTCCCTCCCCCACACTTAAAACATGCATTGTCCCCAATGAAACAACATGACTATAAAATCAGAGTGAGGGAAAGGAAAGAGTACTCCCTGATCAGGTGGTAGTGTAGGAGCTTCCGCCTGGATCCCATTGCTTGTAGCCTAAGGCCAAAGAGAGAGAGTTCATTTCATGGTCCCATAACTTGCAGCCTTGAGATAGGAGTGAGCACTTGACAATTATGGGGACCTTTCCCAATGCGGTGGACCCATCACTTCCTCTTTGTGCATAGATGACTGCTGTCTCAACAAGGTCCTCCCAATGAAATTGGGGTTCAACCCCTTGAACTGGCCATGGTGCACAATCTAGTCCCTCTGGTGGTTTCGCAGGGGGAAGTGGCAGATAGGTAGGGAGGGTCTCCGGCACTGCTTCATCTTCTGCATGTTCCTCATTCCCTGCACTGACAAATCCATTACCTGCTAAACATGCATTAATTTTAGCACAAACCACACAATGGTGAGTGTTAGTACAATCAGGACATGAAGAAATATCATCAAAGCCAGAAATAAATGGAAAATTAGAAAACAAGTCCTCATGGGTGTCCTCAATAGTCTCAGAAAGCAGCTCTATGTGGAAGACGGAGTGCTCTTCCAATGGTTGTTTCACAGCATCAAAGATGTTGAACCTTGCCACAATATCACCAAACTCCATAGACATGGTCCCATCATCAACATCAATTTTAGTCTTGGTTGTCTTCATGAATGGTCTGCCCAAGATTATTGGTGATCTACTGGAATTTTTCTCTCCTGCCATGTCCAGGATGTAGAAATCAGCCGGGAAGATCAAATCATCAACTTGCACCAGCACATCTTCTACCATTCCCATGGGGCGGGCACTGGTCCTATTGGCCAACTGGATGGTAATACCTGTATACTACAAGGGACCAAGATCAAGGTCGTTATAGATGGAGGTAGGCATGACATTTATGGAGGCTCCCAAATCCAACATGCAGTTTTCAAATTTCCTATCCCCAATAGTGCATGGAATAGTAAATGTGCCCGGATCCTTGCATTTTTCTGGTGCAGGCTTGGACTGGATAAGAGCTGATACATTTCTTCCCAAATCAACCCTCTCATTATTTTTCAACTTCCTGTTGTTGGTGCATAGATCCTTCAGAAACTTCGCATACTTGGGCACCTGCTTGATCACATCTAAAAGGGGAATATTCACAGCTACCTTTCTGAACACGTCTAAAATCTCCCTTTCCTTGTCTTCACCACCAATCTTCTTATTTTTCTGTAATCTGTGTGGGAAGGGGATTGGTGGTCTGTACACTTTCTCAACTTCAACCTCAACAGTAGGCTCAGGAGTTACCTCAACAGATTCTTCATCCTTTCCAGAGGTGGCTTCAACAACTTTTCCAGATCTCAGAGAAATGTCACTCACATTAGGGTTGGAGGCATTGGGATTTATCACTGGCTGTGCAGGTAGTTGACTTGGTCCTTGAGCTTGCTGTAAGTTGTTTATGGATGTGGCAAGTTGTCCAATCTGTGTCCTTAAATCTTGAATGCTAGCATCTGTTTGCTGCTGAGACTGTCCAAATTGCTACTGAAACTGAAGGTTTTGTGCAGCCATCTGCTTGATCATGTCCTCTAGGGAAGGTCCAGAAGGTGCAGGAGTAGTCAATTGGGGAGGATTCTGTGGTGCTGCCATCGGTTGTTGTTGGGGTGAGTTCCCATACCGCAGATTAGGATGATTCCTCCAATTTGGATGGTACCTATTTGTGGAGAGGTCTGGAGTGTTGTACCGGTTCTGACTGTTGCCTTGATTATAAGGATGGACTACATAAGCTTGAGGCAAATCAGTACTTGACTCTTCCTTCAGAATAGGGCATGCCTCATATGGGTGCTTAGGAGAACTGCACATGCCACACAACCTTGCCGGCTGAACCCTATCCATTGCCATTTTCTCTACCAAGGAAGTGAGCCTATCTATTCTATCCTCAAGGGCCTGGTTGGAAGGAGAGCTATGAATCTCATGCACACCTCTTGTCTCAACTGAATTTCTTCTGGTAGTAAACTGCTGGGAATTCAATGACATATTCTCAATGAGTTGCTTAGCAGCAGCTGGGGTCTTATCAACAAGCGCTCCCCCACTAGCAGCATCCAAAATATTCCTATCCATCGGCAGTAAACCTTCATAAAAGTACTGGATAAGAAGCTGTTCAGAAATCTGATGCTGGGGGCAACTGGATATCAACTGCTTGAATCTGTCCCAATATTCAGCCAACGACTCATTTCCTTGCCTGATGCCACATATTTCTTTCCTAATTGATGCAGCTCTGGAAGCAGGAAAGTATTTCTCTAAGAAGAGCCTCTTCAAATCGTTCCAAGTGGTAATGGAATTTGGCGGAAGATATAACAGCCAATCCTTTGCAGCGCCCTGTAGTGAAAACGGGAAGGCTCTCAGCTTAATGTGATCTTCAGTTACTCCCTCTGGTCTCAAGGTTGTGGAGCAGACAACCTGAAATTCCTTCAGATGCTTGTGTGGGTCCTCACCTGCAAGACCATTAAACCTCGGCAACAAATGGATTAGACCAGATTTCAATTCAAAGGGGGTAACAGCACCAGAATATTCAATGCATAATCCATTATAGTTAACATCAGGGGCAGCAAGCTGTCTTAATGTCCTTTGGTCTCCCATATTTTCAAAAACAGTTTTAGAATTAGAATCACTACTAGTGCTAGCCCGAAATTCTCTACGGAGTGTGTGCAGTGTTCTTTCAATTTCCGGGTCAAAATCACACAATTCAGGGCAATTAGACCTAGTAGCCAGACCAATTCAAAACAAAAACGAAAATAAAAGAAAAAGAAAGGAAAGAAAAAAAAATGGAAAAATAACAAATAAGAGTCCCCGGCAACGGCGCCAATTTTTTGGTCGCGCTGTCGCCACGCGCCAAAAAGAACGAGCGGGTTATAAAAACTGTAGTTTAGGGCGACAACTCGGATGTCGTCTCACAAGGACTCTTAAAGTGTTATTTTTCGCAAAAATCAGTTTTTTTGGGGGGGGTTTGGATTGGGATGCAAATAAGTAACAAGCAAAACAAAGCAATTAAAACAGGACAGTTCAAAGAGATTATCAAATAGAAAACAACGATTAATCTACTGTTCTCGAATTCCCACTATCATTGGTTCATGTAATCCCAAGCCCTAAGCAGATTCTAATCCCCTTTCAGTTGTAGCAACAACTAGCAACGTAATCGCTACTACGGATATCTGTTCCTATTCCCGAAATAACAAACGGGGTTAAGCCCTCATGAACTAACGAACATGAATGAACACACGCGAAATAACAAATGCGATTTAGTATAGGAACATAACATCACTGAAATGAATCAATACAACACTACACACTCCTGAAATAACAAACAGAAATGTATAATATGGTATTGAAAAGGGAAAAGCAATTAAAATAGGAATTACAAAACCTCAAGTATATGGAATTATCATACAGTAGACTAATCTAAGAAATTAGTTCTCCATGACAATAACGAAAAAAACACATAAAGTATGTAAAACTATGGAGAAGCAAAAGCTCTTCCAAGCTGTTCCGAATGGCAATTTATACTACTCAGAAATTAAGTCCACTCGCGAGGCGAGCACACCTTCGCGAGGCGAATATTGTGAAAAGTCAGCAACGTTTGGTCTTCTCGCGGGGCGAAGGACTACTCGCGAGGCGAGACTCTTCAAATTCCAACTGTCACAGCCGTGACCTTCAGCATGGTTAAACCGTGATAGCTTCTGGTCTTCCAGGGTTGGATTACTCGCGAGGCGAGTCAAGTGTTCGCGAGGCGACACAGAAACCTTGCATTTTCCTGGAACAGTCAGCCTTCAGGGTCGCGAGGCGAGAAGAGTAGTCGCGGGGCGAACCAGAGAGGATGACATTTTCACTGTTCTGCTGGCTTTCAGGTTCGCGAGGCGAGAATACTCTCGCGAGGCGAATCCCCTGTTTCTTTATTCTCTTGACTTCCAACTTAACCTGAAAACAAAGACACAGCTATAAGTGTATTATTTGACTCAAAACTGGCTAATTAAACCTAAAACTACTTTAGAGACTCAAAACCTTGCTTGAGGACAATCTAATCTAATTTGGGTGAAAATAGGATATAATTTGCACAAAACCCTGGTCATACTAGCCATAAAACTAGATGAGCCAGAGGCTGATCAGTTCTCACCAGCCTTATACCAACATAACGGGGTCCTACACTTCCTGCCATACAAAGCCTCGTATGGTGTCATTCCAATACTACTATGAAAACTGTTATTATAAGTAAATTCAATCAATGGCAGAAACTCATCCCAACAGTCAGTGTGCTCCAACACACAAGCTCTCAAAAGATCTTCCAATGACTGAATCGTCCTCTCTGACTGTCCATCGGTCTGGAGATGATAAGCAGAACTCATCCTCAACTTCATCCCCAAAGCACTATGCAACTGTCTCCAACATCTAGATGTGAATCTAGGATCTCGGTCTGAGACAATGCTTGATGGCATACCATGCAATCGAACTACTTCCTTAATATAGATCTTGGTCAACTTTTCCAAACAATAGCTCTCACCAATAGGTAATAAGTGAGCACACTTTGTCAACCTATCAATGATAACCCAAATCGCATCATGTCTCTTTGGAGTTCGTGGTAAACCAACCACAAAATCCATAGCTATGCTATCCCATTTAAACTCTAGGATATCCAGTGACTGCAATAAACCTGCCGGCTTCTGATGCTCTATCTCAGTCTTCTGATACACCAGGCAAGATAAAACGTACTCTGCTACATCTTTCTTCATCCTCGGACACCAAAACATTTTCTTCAGATCCTGATACATCTTAGTGGATCCAGGATGAAAACTCAAATTACTCTTATATTCTTCTTCCAAGATCATCTTCCTAAGTTCTACATCCTCTGGCACACATATGCTATCTCTAAACCTCAACACACCATCTGGCCTTCTACTAAATTCTGAAATCTTACCCTCATCTATGCCTCTACTCACCTATTGTAGATATTGATCCTGAATCTGTTTATCCTTAAGCTCTCTCATGAACTCACTACTAATGGTGATCATACCTAAACAAATTTTATCCTTAACCAACTCCATCCCTAAGTTCAGATATTTGTTTGATATGTTCAAGCAATTCCAGCTCTTTAACCATCATCGAGGATACATGCAAAAGACTTCCTACTCAAAGCATCCGCTACAACATTCGCCTTCCCAGGATGGTACAGTAAATTAAACTCATAATCCTTGATAAACTCCATCCATCTTCGTTGTCTCATATTCAACTCTTTCTGATCAAACAGATCTTCAGACTCTTATGGTTACTATAAACATTAAACTTTGCTCCATACAGAAAGTGTCACCATATCTTTAACGAGAACACTATGGTTACCAACTCCAAATCATGAGTCTGATAGTTCATCTCATGAAGTCTCAGTTGTCGGGAAGCATAAGCCACAACTCTTCCCTCTTGCATTAGAACACAACCTAAACCTTGGTATGAAGCATCACGGTATACATAAAACTGTCCTAAAGGATCGGGTAAAGTCAACACAGGTGATGTAGTCAACCTGTCCTTCAGCTTTTGAAAACTCTACTCACACTTGTCTGTCCATACAAAAGCTGTATCTTTCCTCGTCAACTGCATCATAGGCAACACATTCTTCGAGAAACCCTCTATAAACCTCCGATAATATCCAGCTAACCCTAGAAAACTCCGTACCTCACTCATCGACTTAGGTCGTTCCCATTTAAGAACTACCTCAACCTTAGCTGGATCTACTGCCATTCCTGCCTTGTTGATCACATGACCAAGAAATGGAACTTCCTCTATCCAAATCTCACACTTGGAAAGCTTAGCATAAAGCTGTCCATCCTTCAAAACCTGTAACACCACTCTCAGATGTTCCTCATGATCTTCCCACGTACGGGAATATATAAGGATATCGTCAATGAACACTACAACAAACTTACCGAGGAATGTTCAAAAGATTTTGTTCATGTAATACATGAACACTACTGGAGCATTAGTCAGACCGAAAGGCATAACTAAATACTCGTAATGCCCGTACCTTATCCTATAAGTTTTTAAAGTATATCTTCCTTCCTTACTCTAATCTGATGGTATCCGAACCTCAAATCAATCTTAGAAAACACTGCTGCTCATTTCAGCCGATCCATCAAATCATCTATCATAGGCAACAAATACTTGTTCTTGATTGTCACCTTGTTCAACTGTCTGTAATCCATTCACAACCTAGAACTTCCATCATTCTTCTTAAAAAACAATAGGGCGTTATAGATATAGGTCCTGTCCCCAACAGCACTCGGTCTGATGAACTTTTTCCCCAACACGTCATCCAATTGTTTCTTTAATTCCGCCAACTCTACGGGTGACATCCGATAGGGCGTTATAGGTATAGGTCCTGTCCCTGGTACGAGATCTATGATGAATTCCACCTCCCTATTTGGTGGCAAACCTGGAACGTCGGGAGACAAAACCTCAGGAAACTCTCTCACAATAGGCATAGAATCTATACTAGGAGTCTCATTAGCTTCCACTGTGAACAACATCACGTACTGCCGAGAATCATCACTCATCATGGATACTCCTTCACTGGCAGATACTATGCTAGAAGACTCAAGAAATGATAATGTCTTACTAGAATAATCTAGCACTACATGGTTAGCCGAAAGCCAATCCATGCCAAGGATAACGTCTATCTATTGCATAGGCAAACAGACAAGGTCTACAATAAATGTCCTATTCTCAAAAACTATACGACACTGTAAACAAAAAGACATGGTAGTCAAAGAATCACTAGTCGGAGTAGATACTGTAAGGGTATAAGGTAATTTAGAAACAAGTAACTGTAAATGATCTACACACTCATGCGAAATAAATGAATGTGTAGCACCTGAGTCAAACAACACAGACGAGAGTCTACCTGATATCAAACATATACCTTGTATAAGATCCGTAGATTAAGAGGATTCAGCTCCCCTCACGGTAAACACTCTCCCAGTGGCCTGAGGTCTGGCCACCTGTGGTCCTGTTGCTGGGACTCCTCTCCCAGCTCCACCTCTGTTAGCATTGGCTCCTCCATCAGCAGCTACCGGCTGATGCGTACCTCTCTACCTGTAATCACGAGCCAAATAACATGGTTTACCACAATTAAAGCACCCCGATCTTTCTCTGTAAAATCTAATATGATGCGGGCCTCCGCATTTATAGCAAACTAAGCCTTGCTGCTGCTGGCCCGCTCCAGTCACTGGTGCTATAGCAACTGGTACTGGTGCAACTGTCTGCACTAGTCCAGTATATGGTCCACGTCTCCACTGGGAACCGCTACCTACTCTCCTCTGAAAACCTGACCGAATAGGGCCTCCACCTCCTTGTTGTCTCTGCTCAGTAGCCTGCCTCTGATCTATGCTTTCTATGTCACTGAATCTCTCAACCAGCTCCAAGAAACTCTGAATATCAAAAGACACTATAGCTCTTTGTAGCTCGTGTCGTGGTCCCTCCTCAAACCTTCTACACTGCCAATACTTATCTGGATATCTCTGGTACAACTCTGAAAACTGAATCAGAGCCTCAAAACGTGATGCATAATCACCAACAGTCATGTTGCCCTGTTTAAGATTCATAAACTCCCTCTCCTTCTCGCGTCAGACTAATCGCGGAAAGTACTTCTCAAGAAAACATTCACGAACTAACTCCCAGCTGATAATTCTGCCCTCTGCCTCCAGTAGTCTTCTCTTGCCTCTCCACCAAGCCACTGCTCCTCCAGTCAGCATGAAGGCGGCATAAGTTTCCTATCCTCTCCGCAACACATGGTACTGAATATCTTCTCTATCTCCTGCACCCACCACTCTGCCTTCTCTGGGTCATAATCTCCTCTAAACGGGGGTGGCTTCTCTTTCAGGAAGGTATTCATCCCTGCATCCTCAGGTCTGCAGCATTCCTCTGATTCTGCAGTTCTTGCTGCTCTTTAGTCATTTGCAGCATCTCTGCGTTCTGCTGTGTCTGCTGTAACATAACAGTAGCTAAATCTCTGATGGTTTTGAGAGTCTCAGCTGACTCCCCTCCACCTCCGGTATGGTCTGTTTCACCATGGCTACCTCCAACAATTCTCTCAGGTGTTCCATCACCACCACTTGTACCACGTCCACGCCATGATCCTATAAAAGAAATCATCAGCTCCCATCCGTATGACATGTAATACCACATAAACTACAATATAAATACTATACGCCATACCAATGTTAGTTATCGTGTTCAGACTCATTTCCCTACTGCTAAGCATAGTCAATATCTGATGTGGATTCAACTAGACACGACCAGTCATAACATCCTAAACCTCAGTCTGAACAGAATCAAACTGCTCCGATACCACCAAATGAGACACCTCGTTGTGCCATTAAATTAAAACCTTATTAATGAAAACTTAATTGCGTTATTAATGTTAAACGTATATACCGAAATACGCAAATATTAAAAACTTAATTATAAAAACATCCAACTTCTGAAAGTTAAAACACCACACCATAGTGAAATAGACAACTATAAACACGAAAAGGGGGGGTTGAGTTTTGTTTATCATAATTTAAACAAAATTGAAACCTTTTCGCATACAGAAGCTTGGTTCAGACGAGTGGAAAGATACAGGACAGACATGTGACCTGTCTGATGAAATTTTAACAGTGACTTAGGCAAACACACCACTTGATAAATGGATAAGAAAACTAAAGCAACTAAAGATTTTATAAGGAAAGAGAGATTGACACAGTTATTTATCCTGGTTCACTCTTCAAAGCAAAGAGCTACGTCCAGTCCTTGACAGCACCAAGTTTTATCCACTATAACTGATCAGGTTACAGAGTCCAAGTATTGTTTGGACACCTAGCCTCTTCAGGCTCCAAGACAATTATTCTTTGCACACCTAGCCTCTTCAGGCTCACTCAGATTTGTTTGAGAAATTTGGTTTGTAATAAATACAACTTCAGACAGACAGATCTTTCACTAACACTCAGAGAGTGGTTTAAATGTAAAGCTTAGGAAAGTCTGCGTAATAACTTCAAATGATTGAAGAATACATAATGAAAGAATGAAGATATTAATGCACAGAGTAATGGCTCTTTTAAATGCTATTAGTGTTCTTTCTTCATCTTCAATGACTTATGTATTTATAGTCTTCAAGCATTTAAGATCCGTTAGAGACATTCCTTCAGATGCTGGCTTCAAGCAGAACTTCATTAAATGCAATAGAGTCGTTCTGGGTAACCATTAATGCAATAGGAACGTTGGTTGTACTCTAACTTGTAGGGTCATGGCTTTATGCATCGTGAATCAGCCATATCGGAGTTTTGCAGAGAGCTTTTTGTACTTTACTGAGTACAATTCCCTTTTTGTGTAAAGAACAGAGGTACTAGAGAATAAAGCACGTAGGAAGCATTCTTTAACTAGTTTTGTTTCTGATACCCTAGGTTATTTGAGAGAGTGACTTCTGATTTTTCTTGATAAGTGTGAGACCAAGTATGAGAGAAGGTTTCGAGTCTCTTTCTGATAGGACAGCTCACAAAAGCTTGTTAGGTCCTTGGTTCTTCAACGAGTAAACTCAGACGAGTGTAGGAACTCGTGGAGAGACAGGTTGATAACGTCTCTTGAAAGAAGTCAATAATCCTAGTCAGCAGACAGGTTGAATTTTGCTTATCCAGCCAGGTAGTCATCTATATGAGCAGACAAATGATTCTTACTATTTTGATCTACATACTAGATAGACAGGTTAGCAACCAATATGACAGTTAATTAAATCATTAACCAATATTTAGTTCTCACCAAAACTTTAGGGAAATGCACATCAGACATTTTAGAGACTTAACAATCTCCCCCTTTTTTATGATGACAAACATTGAGATGATTTAATGAACCTCAGAAAATATCAACAAATGAAAGTAGCATATATCAGACAGGTTGAAAATTTCTTAATCATACGGGATTGATCATATGTTCTAGTTAACTTAGTCACACATATATTTGACTTGTTTTACTTTGAAATTATCAGAGCAATCTTACTTGCGATTTATTAGAGCAATTATAGCAACTGTCAGAACATATTTTGATCATATCATGTTCACATATTATTTTCTTATTAAGATCATATCATATATCACATTTCTCCCGTTCTCATATATCACATTTCTCCCATTCTCCCCCTTTTGTCAATATCAAAAAGGAATAAACTTTGAAAGCATTAAAGAAATACAGAAGAAATTTATTTTATTCATCATGAATGTTTACAAGTACAAGGTAGTCTATATACAAAGAAACCAAAAACTACCTAGATGGACTAATTAACAAAAATAAAGCAGCAACCCTTTGCTTTAAGAGCAACCTAGCTCACCTTTATTCATCTAGTTGTCTTCTTAAGTCTTCTACTTGTGTTTGAAGCAGATGAAAGTCTTGTAAGGCCACTGTCTGAGAAGTGGAGGCTTCTGTAGACAGACTTGAGGAAGAGACAGACAGAGAAGAGTGCCATGGTAAGGCTAAAACTGGGGGTGCCTTAGGTAAAGATAGGGAGATGTGATGGAAGGGAAGAAAAGTTCATGGAGAGTTTGAAGGGCATAGAAAGGAAGAAAGACGAATTTGAAGAGAATATTGATTCTGACAAAGTCAGTATCAGGTGAAGGAAACACACAGGAAAGTCTCTCGGACAGAGACAGTCTGGTGATGGTTATTGGGATAGGTGTGGAAAGAGGTGTTTGAGCTAAAACAGAGGGAGGGAGAGGTAATAAAGAATCAATATGGCAGAAAAAAGAATTAGATCCTGTGACTAACATAAAGAAATACCTAGATATACGGGGTAACATTACAACAGAAGCAGGATAATGAGTTCCAGCTAATGTTCTAATGAAGACAACAATAGGTGGGTAGAAGAAAAGTTTTCTATAGGGGTTAAGAATATGAGGTGGAGGAGAAGGAATGACAGAGACATGTGAGATACTTGTAAATAAAAGAGATTGCAGATCAGACACAAAGAGTCTCGATGATATGCCAGTTTGTTCTTTGGGAGAGAGTCCCTGTGAACAACTGTGTACTGACATTCATCAGGTACAACAGTGAAAGACGACTTTTGAGTTTGTAAAGAGGAGACGGGTGAGGGAGGAGGAGACGCTACAAAAAAGGGTTGGACGAGAAGGGCAGATGGAGAAAAGACATATGGGGTGATGATACCTTGATGTAAGGGTGAAGGGAATGAAGGAGATGTCTGCTCTTCAGATATCTTCAACTTCTTGTGAGCTGTCTGAGCTCCTCCAGACAGGTCTTCTACAGTGTTAGCTTCTGCAGGCACTTCGATCTTTGCAGGAATTGGGTAACCAGACCTTCTCTTTTTGGGAATGATTCCCAAAATGAAAGTCTTCTTTGATTTAATTTTTTTCTTTATTGAATTTTATAAACCTTATCATGCTTTAAAGCTTTCCTTTTCATGTGTTTCACCTATGAAATATAATATAAATTGAAAATGCACAATCAGCAGCATGCTTTTAAAATTGAAAAGTCTCAACTTAATGTTTATTTGGATGAACTAACTTTGGATTTGAGTTATTATCAAAAGTTAGATGTATTATAACGGTGGAAGGATAATAAGAGTCGATTTTCATATCTATCAATAATGGCTTGTAATTTGTTCAGCGTTCCTATTAAAAACTGTTCTTTTAAATATTAAATTATTAATCAATTATCAATCACAATTCTAAAAGTTATTTTCATCTTTAGCATTGCAAGAATCTCCGGACTTCACAATCATCTCGTTAAATCTGTGTATGAATTAGTACATGCGTGTTTTAGGAAAAAGAAAATTGCATATTATCCTTTGTTTTCCCATGTGCGGCTGCCCAGGTCAGTACAAATTCCTGCAACTTGCTGGCGTCCACTGCCAATTTTTATATATGTATGCCAGTGACAGCCAGAAGAAATACTGCTACAAAATTAAGGTTGGTTGGCTTTGTTTTTAGTTTTTTATTTTCGTTAATATTTGTAAAAATATTTTCTTATTTTTTCCTATTTTTAATTTTTTAAAAATAGTAAAAAATAAATAAATATATTTTTTAAGTAATAATGTAAAAATTATTATTTTGAGGGAAGTTTGATTTTATGTTTGACAGTTTGACTAAATATTGTACAAATTAATTTATATTTATATTTGAAATCCATCTTTCATATAACAAACGAAGGTGGCAACAAGCTAGCAGGGATCAAACGTGATTTTAAGTTACAAAACTTTGGTAACTGCCAAAAAAAAAGATTATATCAATAATTATTTATATAATTGATTATTGTGATAATCGATTATAATTAGAATATATATGATTTTGTATAGTTATTTTTGTTGCAAAACCATTTTAAGATAATTTAATTCATTTGGATCATGTATAAAAAATATTTTTATGTAGTAAATTACAAAAATACAGTTAGAAGTTGTTTGTATAAAATATTTGTTTGATAGTTAATTAGATAGGGATAAAATAAGAAAATGTGATTGGTTTCAAACTAATCAAAAGCTTTTTTCAAATAAGCTTTAAACTTTAGCTTGTCTAAAAACCACTTTTTTCTATAATTTTTTATGCTTTAAGTTATTTTGTCAAACATGTCAGATTAATTTCAAAACAGTTTTTTATTTTCAAAAATATATACTTTTTCCCTATAATCCATCTCTCCCAAACACCTACTAAAGTTGTAGAAAACTAGAAATGAAATACCTTATCGTGATTTATGACAAGTCTCTGTTTGTCAATAGATACCAAGCACACACAAAAAACAAAAGGTAAATTTTAAATGAATAATCGATCGAGATTGATTTTATACTTAACACAATCTAATATAAATAGTTAAATACACTTTTAAACTATCATTGTGCTAAGGCACAATTGCTTTAAGATTTTCTGATAATCGTAATCCTCTAGAATAAATTCTTTTTTTATTTTGTTTATTAGGTATCCCAGCAGGCATAGTTGCAAGATTAATTTTCAGGCCCTCTCTAAAGTGAACTTTCACTACCATCAAACCCCGTTGGATTCTGGATTCTTTAAGCACACCAGTTATTTTAGTAACACTTTTTTTAAAAACATAAAAAACTGTTCAGCCCAATTAATTTGAATTATTTGTTTAACATTTTAAAAATCAATTAGATTAATTTTTTGATTTTCAGAACTGATTTAGTCTAATCAAAATTAATCAATAACATATTTTTTGTTATTTTTTATGTTTATACTTACGGTGACTAGTGCAGGAAGTGCTTTTCACGTCAGTTGAAATTGCCTTTTAACGTCTGAAAAAAAAAACATGACGTTATTAGAGCAGACATAAAAAGTTTAACTTTTAACGTCGGCTATTTATTTTAACTGACGCTACAAGTGTTACTTTTAACGTCAGATTTCTATTAAAACTGACATTGTAAGTATTTTTTTTTAAATTACTTATAACGTCAGTTGTCTTAAACAACTGACGTTTTTTTAATATTCTGTTACAATATCAATTCCCCCAGCTATTAACCCTGCATTCAATAAATTAACACAGTCCGGAATATACATAATAGGCATATTACAGAATTTGCACATAAACTCAAATTTAGCAAAAAGGGTCTCATTAAAACCTTATGATGCAAAACCCTCCTTGGGGATAAAAACATCATTTAGGAAAAAGAGTATCCTTAAATTTTATTAAAAAATGAAAATAAATACAAAGAACCAATGGGAGGATAAAAACCAAAACCCGTTGATAGAAAAAACATAACTAAAAGTTTCTAAGTATTTTAAATGTAATTAATACACATCTATAAGTTTCTAATTATTAACTACACATCTTCTAAATACTCAGGAGGTATATTTGTCATTCCTTTTTCTTTAGCATACTTAAAGAAAAATTCTGGAAACCGCACCCTCAAGTCTTTAAACTCTTTTTTGTCAAGAGCAGATTGGTCGCTAAAAACCTGCATGTGTTCAAATAATTCACTGTAACATTAATGCAAGAAAAAGGAAAACTAAAATATATAATTAAATAATTTGTTTAATTAAGTATTACCTTTTTCCATCCCTCTGTAATAGATGCGAAGACTATGTTCAGCATATGATGCATCACATAATAGCCACACGACCAACTGTCTGGCTGCTTACGAGACTACGGAATAAATGAAATTCAATATAAGTTAAATAAACATATATATTTCTACTTAGTAATTAGTAATTATAATATTAATTACTATTCAACAAACTAGCAACCTTGAGGATAATCCATTCAGGATTTCCTTTAGACTTAGTAGTCCTACTCCTCCCGTTGGCACAACTTAAACTACAAGCCTTCAGCGCACTATCATAAATAGAATATTTATGTCAAATAACCAATTCATCATGTGTGTAATAAAATAAAAGCAAATTTTAAAACTTAAATTAAATAGAAGATTAATTACTCAACTATTGATAGGTTCCACCACCTCCCGTGGCGGGTCCCGGTGGAGAGAGCATAGGAAGATTACAGTATGCCTGGCAGGATGAATTATGAGCAATTGCCAATATGCATTCAATATGTACGGTGCCATATATGTCTCTTTTCGATCATCACCTCCCATTAATCTCGTTAAGTATGCAGTGACTTCTTTGTGATTGGCAAAGAAAGTAGGCCGAAGGGAGTAGGACTCTAAGAAGCCGTATTGGTTGGAGCCCCTCTCAAGTTGAAGCTGATGGAGATACCTACGATATGAAATAAAGGGATGTTAATTGCATAATATATTGAGGTATCAATAAATCATAAAATTGAAATAAAATATATAAATTGAATTAATTATAAAATTAAAGCATACTTATGTGGACCAAAGACTCACAACTGTAGTGCATAGTTGCTCGCCATCTTTGCAAAAAAACCCAATATCATCACCACTGAATACAAAACCAAGCTCATGTGGGTCAATTGGGCGTGCCAGCCATCCATCGTGCTCCAACGGGCATGTAAAAAGCACGTTTGTAAAATCCTCACCAATCGAGAACAAATGAGTGAAGAGAGACAGTGAACTCGCCTTTGCCTTCAATATTACATAAAGAAAGTATATAAGGAGTTGAGAATAAAGAAAACATAAGTAATTGATTGAGAAATTTGATCATTAATTATGAATATACCTTCCGGACTAACTCTACCTCCTGCTGCGCCAGATCACGGCGTTTGACCTCCAACTCTCGCTCCCTGTCTGCCATGTCATCCATCTCCACATGTGTCCTATGATAGCTCTCTTTTGTGCTCACATGTGAAGGTTCGGCAGCTCCCGCGGTGTCCTGGGAACCCATGGAGGAAAGCTCCTTAACAAGCTTCTGCTTGAAGGATGGGTTGGATAAGAAGCGGCTCATTAGCTGGTCTGTAATGGCCGGGTCGGAAAGGAGCTTTTGTGTAATGGTTTCTGTAAGTGCATCCTCGCCGACCCACCCACGTGAATCACATTTGCCATAAAATTCTTTGATGCCCACCGTCCCTGGAACACCGATCACCCGACCAAGGTGGTTGTGTTTGCCTATAGCAGTGATCAATATATCCCGACGTCCAGAAGGAACGAATAAGCCTTGGAGCATTTTTCCTTAAGCTCCACCTACAATGAAGACATGAAAAAATGTGTAAGAGAAAGGTGTTAAAAATATCAATATATACAAATATCAACTAGAAATGCAGTTGGTTAGTTACTTACAATCTTATCTGCCACTTCCGAGTGGGTTTGGCTTTAAAATCGCCTTTTTTTGTCATCCGGCCGGCCAACTAAACATCTTCATGCGGGATAGGAGACGGAGGATCAAGGGGTGTGCCCTCAGGCACCTCTCCAACTGCTATCCTCGCATTCAGCTCCTCCTGCTTCACCCTCACCTTCTCCGCCATCATCTCATTAATCCTAGTGGTGTACCCACCCTGAGAAAAGGTGTGGGTGTGGACGTTCTTGGCCTGATTTTGCTTACCCCTTTCCCTCTTAGCCTGTTTAAACAAAAACACATAATAAATTGAGTTAAATACATTTAATTTCTTTACTTGAATGATCTCTAAACTGCATAAATAAATTATCTTCATCAACTAACCTGAAATGATTCCTCATGTCGGCTCTTAACAAATTTATCCCACATCTCTCTATCAATATATGGTTAATTTATGAACAAATTTGAGAGACACTTATCCCCATATATATAATACCTAGTAAGATCATGTTTGAACGCACTCCAGCACCTTGCCGCCAATGAGAGCCATTTCACCTGATGACGCTCTGTATTCGGTATGGTCCAAGCCAACTACACATTAAATACATAACAAACAGGATGAATCAAAACTCAAATCATTATTTAATAATGTACATCAATAGAATGTAAAAGTAAAATATCGTGATAGCCTCCCGAATCTGATCCTTAACGTTCTGTGGAACGTCTTCCCAATTATTATATAGGATGTTCCTTAGACACCTAAGTAGTAAATTGTTTAGCACGGGGTCCCTGGGGCTTTAGTCAAGCATCAAAGGACACCTCAAGCTTCTGGCCACTGAGCCTAGCCTTTTCTAACTTCTTCAGCATAGTGGCTGCTCTACCACATTTTTCCTAGACTGTGATGCCTGTTCGGACAAAAAAATATTAAATTAGAGGGTTATGTACAACAAGGATAAATAAAGAATATATAAAGAATGTAAACTTACATTAAAAATAAAGAATAAAGATAGTATATAACAAGTAAACTTACACTATCAATAGGCGTAGGCCCTACCATGTCCTACATAGGCCTCACAATGTCCTCTCGTGCATGTGGGTCATCCAACTGATCCATGTATATGCCTGTTCAGAAACAATAATTATTAAAATAACTTCTTTTAAGATGGATAACTAAAGATAAAGATAAATACAGATGGATAAATAAACACTTGTCTAAACTAACATGGATAAATAAGACATTAGCCTTAAAAGAACAAAAGTTTCAATATTCTTCCATTGCACAGAATCAGCCGGATGACTAACCTTTGCATCACGTTTCCTCTCATCATGATGCCATCTAAGATTCTTTGCATCTTTCACATTAGCAAACAATCGCTTGAACCTTGGAATTATTGGAAGATACCACAACACCTTCGCAGGAGGACCCTTTTTTATCACATCACAAATCGAATCATCAAGATCATCACCATTGTCACCATCTTTCACTTTGTAGCATGATAACCCACACTTGGGGCAATCGTGATTGTCTTCATAAACACCCGTGTACAATATGCAATTATTGGGGCATGCGTGTATCTTCTTATACTCCATACCCATCGGACACAATACCTTCTTGGCCTCATAGTTACGGTCAGGCAATATGTTGCCCTCTGGAAGCAAGTCTTTCAACAATTCAAGCAATTCGGTGAAGTTTTTATCGCTCCAACCATTTCTCGCCTTCACACAAACCAATTTTAACACCGTCGACAACCGTGTATGTGCAGTACACCCGAGATACAAAGGTTTATCCGCATCACTGGACAACCTTTCATACACATGTGCTCGCTGAAAAGATTCTTGTCCAATATCACGGATCATGTCCTCCACTCGATCATCCTCCATATCTACGTCAACATCCTCACTTTGAGAGACACTTGGCTTAGTACTTAACAACACATCACCATGCCATATCCATCTTGTATAATTCAAGCAAATCCCACTACAAATAAGATGAGTGCGTATATCCTTGACCGTTCATTTTGTCGTATTCAAACATTTGACACAAGGACAACATAACATTCCTTTACTATCATGAACATTCCTTTGAGCAAATTCTATAAACTCTTCCACTCCCTTCAAATACTCATCACTAGTGCGTTTACAAACCATCCAACTACAATCCATAGCTAAATAGGTTTTGTAGATATAAACACATATATCCAATATAAGCACAATGGAAAAATAGGTTGATTGATCTTGTACATTTTTTATTTTATTTTTTACTTTGGTCCTATATGTTTTATTTTTTGCATTTTGGTCCTATATACGATATCATGTCACAATGTTAGTCCTAAAACTGACGTCATCAAGTAAGAATTGAGGAAAAAGACTAACATGTCAACAAAACAGAATGTATAAGATCTATTTGAAAAAATAAAATTTATAGCACCAATGTGAAAAGGAAAAAAAATCGTACAGAACAAATCAACCTATTTTATATAAGATGATTTATTATTGGTTGATAACATAAAAAAACTTTACATTGTGTATGATAATTAAACTCCTATGAAAATAATATTTCTTTCCAAAGTGGCATGAATAAGGCCCATCTAATGGAAAAGTTAAATCATAAGGAACTAGTATCATTTTAAGCATGCAATACAGAATATTTGAAACTCCTCCCCCTATTTTTCTTCATAGGGTTATGGGATGGAAGATGGAACATTTTGTGGAGTTATGTCCCTCACCTTTCACAGCCATCCCTAACCCATCCCTCACCACCAACAATTTAAAATTATCAATGCAATACATACTATTTGAAAACAATATAACCAAAATGACAAAGGTTTAGGGCATATTACCGGTTTCATAAAGAGGAGAGGGAGAGTGGCTCAGTGGTGAAGGAGAGTGGCTCAGAGGTTCCTTGCCCTTGGAGAACCTTAAATGAGACAGAAACTGTTCAAGTGAAAGTTGTTAGTGAAGGCGAGTGGCTCAGAGAGAAGATTGTTAGTGAGAGTTCAAAAAACTGTTCAAGTTCAGCAAACTATCAACCGAGTTTTAAAATTTTTTAACAATAGATTAGTCTCTTTAGCAGCCATATGTAAAGTGTAGAAAATAACTTATCAGAGTCCAGGCACCATTTCAAACACATGGTTTTCCTACTGGTTTTATGAACCTTCACAAATCAAAATTCCCTATCACCATTATCAAACTCCATCAAATACCAGTTATCAACAAAATACCCTCCATATGAATACAGCCGCTTCTATTAGGGCTCAGTGGTGAAGGAGAGTGGATTCTGATAGGTCTCAGTGGTGAAGGAGAGTGAAGGAGAACCTTAAATGAGAAAGAAAAGTACCCTTAAATGAGATAGAAGATAAGAGAGAAGAAAAAAGAGAGGAGAGAAGAGTAGGGAGAAGATGACTCACCAGAGAATAATGTCGTGGTGGTGGAGGAGTAGATGTTGCAGCTGTGGTGGCGGAGAAGAATTCGCAGCGGTGGTGGTGTAGAAGACCTCGGTCGCGGTCATGGTGCTTGATAAAGGTTAGGGAAAAAGAGAGTAGTGATGGTGATCGAGAATAGAGGCAGAGAGTAGTGAAAGTGTAGGGTGAAGAAGAAAGGTGCACGGGTTTATGTGTAACGTATACTTTCTAATTCGATTCCACTTTTAACATCAGTTGTTTATACAACTGACGTTAAAAGATCGTCTTTTACGTCAGTTGTATAAACAACTGACATAAAAGATGAACCATGTCACTTTTGACGTCAGTTGTTTAAACAACTAACATAAAAAGTCATTTAAATGAACCTGATAATTAGAGAACTGCCATCGCCTCCTTTTTAACGTCTAAGTTTTACTTAATAGACGTTAACCTTATCTGTTTATTACCTATTTTGCACCATTGTGTATTTGGTTTGCCAAATCCGCTAGCGTATAGCGGATAGCTTATAACGGATGGAAAAGTAGCCCCGTTTGGTAATGATTTTTAAAATTAGCGTATAACATTTTTTACTAACATATGTCATTTTTTCTAGACGCTACTTGAAGTAGTGTTTAAGCTTATAGCATATAGCTTATCATTTTTTTCTTCCATTTTTATCCTACTATCTTAATTAAATTCCACACTTATCATTAACTAATAAAATAAAACAGTAATCATTTAGCATAGTATATAAATAATAATTAATTTCACTATTTAGATTTATATTTAAGATAAAAAATAGAATATATATTTTTATCTTTAAAAATAAAATTTATATGAAAATGGTATCAGTATATAATTTATTTTTATTATTCCATTTTATTTATTAAAATGATCAAATCAAAATTAAAATGATAAAAATGATTAATATTTCAATTTTTAAATGATAAATAATCTAAAATAAATTAAAGTGTTAAAAGTGATAATTATTTTAAAATAAATATAATATATAATATAATTTATATAAAAAACATGCAAACATATCATTTTATGTCATTTTACATTTATCAGCTAGTCCAAGCACTAGTTTTACCAGTCAATGAAGGTTGGTCCAGTTGGTAAGGATACGGCTCATAACTAGGGATGTAACGGGTCGGTTTGGTTCAGTTTTAGACGGGAAAAAATTCCGAACCTATCAAAATTGTTCGATTTGGTTTGGTTCGGTTTTCTACATTTTTTGCTACAAGACCCGAACCAAACCAAACCGAACCGATGGAGTTTGGTTTGGTTTGGTTCGGGTGGTCGGGTAGCTTTCTTAAGATGAGCCAAAATGCTACAAAATGCAAAATAATCCAAAAACCATAAGAACTAATAACAAATCTGTTTGATCAAAAAAAAAAAAAAATTAAGTTTGACAAAAAAAATCTGTCAAAAACACAGGCTGAAAAACGGGATGAAAAATGCTACCAGAATGTTTCACGTTCTAATCTATTACACAAGCTGAACAACACACAGGATGAATACTCGATGTACAAATTGAGTAATCTTCAATTATACATAAAAAAAGAAACATTCACTTGAATAGAAGCAACCCCATCATAATAATCAGTAATACCCGAACCATCATCCAAGCACCCAAAACTAAAAACAAAAAATAAATTTATGAGGATCTGAGAACTCAGCACTGGTTTGTTTTGAATCTAAAAGTAACTTCGAGTTTCTTCAAGCAAATTTAGGTAGAAACTTGCAAAACATTAGGGACAAGAACATATTTGTTCTAGATCTGAAAAATGGGAGAATTGTTTCTAAATCTGAAAAAGAACATATTCACTCAGATTTAACTTGCAATAGCAACACAGAGGTTGGAGGACTCACCACGACGAAGGACGGCGCGACGTCGTCGGAGCTTCTTGATGGAGGACGAAGCACGAGTGCGACGAAGCTTCTTGGAAGACGAAGCACGATGGTGTGGGACGGAGGTTCGAGGAGCCGATGATCTACTTGAGAGGCCTGCGATGGAGGTCGCGACTGTGTGCGGCGGCGACTATGAGACTAGGTCAGAGATGAGATGAGGGTGGGTGGCTCATGGCTGTGTGCGATAGTGAGAAGAGAGGCTGAGAGTTGTGAAATGTGAAACATGCTCAGTTAGGTCAGGAAATTAGGGGGAAAAACGTTTAAGTGTAATTTGATCGGGTCGGGTAGTCGGGTACTCGGTTTTGGAAAATAAAAACCACTACCCGAACCAAAGCTCTTCGGTTCCAATTGGTTCGGTTCGATTTTTTACCCGAACCAATCAATTTCGGTTTTAAATGGTTTGGATGGGTTCGGGTTGGTCGGGTTTACTTGGTCCACTTACACCCCTACTCATAACCCACAAAGTTGTGAGTTCGAACCCCACTACTGATGTAAGGATCTCGTTGGTGGGTAATCTGTAAGTACCTCTGTAAGCGCTCTACAAGAATCGGTCAAATTTACGACGGTCTATTTGCGACGTCCAAAAAAGCGGACGAAAATATAGACATTTCCGACGGCTTGGGCGGTCAGTAATCATAACGGTTATTTTTCAGATTTTGCGACGGCTTTTTACACTAGTCGTCGGTAAATCCGCCGCTACCAAATGTGTGTTTTTCTGCGAAATACATGGAGCCAATTTAGTGAAGGAAAATTGTAATTTGCGATGGCTAAAACCATCATTAATTTTTTTCCACATTTGCGATGGTTGATGCCGTCGGTAATGAAAGTGGGATTTTTGAGGTTTCAAGATTTAGGACGGACCTAGCGGACGTAAATATTATTTCCATTTTGCGATCGCCTTGCCATTGGAAAACCGTTGGTAAGGTCCAATAAATATTGCAAAACAGAAACCCTTCTCTCATTATTGTCTCCACCTCCCCTATTCGTGCCTCCACCTCCCCCTCTTTGCACCTCCACCTCTCCCTCTTCGCACCTGAGTACTCGTCGTCTCCTCCAACACCAGTCGCGAGCAACGACAGCCACTGTTGTGAACGCCGGCAAGTGTACCGGGTCGTCGCAAGTAATAAAAATAACACGGTAAGTAATTACCGAGGTCGAACTCAAGGATTGGGATACCAATTCGACTAATCCGCGGGAAGTCAGATACGTTCGGTCAAGTTACGGAAAAAGGTGGTTGAGAGAGCGAAATTCAATTAACAATCTAAATAAACTAATTAACTAAAAATCAGAAAACTAAAATGTCCAAGGTCACAAATCCACCTACCCAATATGTACACCCAAGTGATGATGAATTCCTCCCTAGGTTCAATTGCAATGTCAACCGGGACCCCTAAATTCTCCTAAATCCACTTCCGTGCTCATTAGGACGTATTCGACGATTGGATTAATTACTTACTAGGTCTCATAATCCTAATCTCGAATTCTGTTAATTCTTGTTCCCTATATGGTTGCACCGATCTCCTACTCACTCTCGTGCAATATTCGATCGATGATCCTAATTCAAGTTCTAAACGTGAATCGCTGATTAAGCCTCATCAACGTTAACAAGTCAATCACGTAAAACATATGATTAACACAATCAAATCAGAATTAGAAAACAAGAATTGAATTAAAGGAGAAAGACATACATCATATCGGATTTACATCACCATGGGTGGCTTCATCGTTCCCTCGGACGAGGGGATTAGTTCCTCATGCTCATAGACAAGCGATCGGACATAATCACCATCGTAAAATAAAAAGAAACCAGAAAAGGAGACGCAGCTCCAAGGAGAAATAAGGATTCGTAACTACTGCCCTAACCTAAGTGGAAAACTGCCTCCTCCAGATGGATTCCCTGGTTCTGATATGCAACAGCCTTTAAATAGTAATCCTGATCTGCGCTCTCTCGCGAGGCGAGAATTAAAATTGGCGCACTTTCAATTTAAACTCTCGCGAGGCGAGCAGCCTCTCGCGGGGCGAGTCTTCAATTCTAGGCTGTGACCTTCATCACGGCTGGGCCGTGATGGTCTCTGTCTTGCAGGTTTTCATGAGCTCGCGAGGCGAGACACCTCTCGCGTGGCAAGACTGAAGTGATGACTTTTGCTGCTTTGTTGACTTTCAGGCTCGCGGGGCGAGCAAACACTCGCGAGGCGAGTGTCTCCAGACTTGCAATTTCCACTGCTTTTCGACTTTCCTTGACTCCCGGAGCTTCACTTATTTAACCTGAAAACACAAAAAGCACCCACAAGCGTAATTCTATCCAAAATAAGCTAAAAACTACACAAAAGACGCAAAACGAGTCAAAGTCCAAC
This sequence comes from Sophora flavescens, assembly GCA_030762895.1. Classification (NCBI taxonomy): domain Eukaryota; kingdom Viridiplantae; phylum Streptophyta; class Magnoliopsida; order Fabales; family Fabaceae; genus Sophora; species Sophora flavescens. Next base: position 156,101,808 of record CM061063.1, on the reverse strand, counting down.
TCAGGAACAAAACAAGGCAAATTTGGGCGAAAACGAGAGTGAACTCGGATAAATAGAAACATAAACCCTAGTTCATCTAGTCATAAAACTAGATAAGCCAGAGGCTTATCAAAATACCCCAAACTTAAACCTTGCTTGTCCCCAAGCAAGCTTAAAACTCAAAAACGACTCAAGACTTGGCAAGCCTAAAGATCTAATCAATTTCGCACAAATTTCATGCAATCAAAACAGTTATTCTCTCCAATGATCTCCCCCCTATATTAATGTAATCCCCACATTCATCTACTTTAAACAGTTGAGAATTTATTATTCATGCCATCATTACTCTAAGTTGAGGCTCAGAGATACACACAAGGGAAGATCACCTATCTCAAACAATTGCCTTCCTCACAAGGGCATTTAAAATTTCACTCGTTCGCTCAAGTTTGTCAAGGTTATCAACTTTTCACTCAATTTCACATATCAAGAGCACTTCCCATGAATTTGATTTTCATCTCAAAAATGGTTCCCACGAAAACATGCATGCAACATCATAAGGTCTTTTAAAGGTTGTAATGGGGCCTGGCTGAGGGTAGGATAATGAAGGAAATTTAGGCTTAAGTCCCTAGGAACTAAGAGAGCATGAGAATTTTGACACTTTTTCCACTCAAATTCCTTTTTCCAATTTTTCATTTGAGCTCGGGTGACTACAGCCTTTTCCTTGCTAATCTTTTTGTTCTGCCCCTTTTTCCCTTGGCAAAATTTTTTTTTTTTTGTTTTCTTCTTTTCTCTTTCTTTTTTTTTTTTTTTGCCTTGGGTTTCAACCTTTATTTTTCTTTTTCTCACCCCAAAATGACATACCTCCTTGTAGCCACCCCAAACTTAGTTTCTCACAACCTTTCTCTTGCTCATTTCCATGCTCTCCTAATCCTAAGATTGGGTTAACATGGTTTTTCAGATTTTGGCTCGTAATGTAGGGTCATCAAGAAACAATAGGTCAATTGGGCTCAATTTGGCTAACTAGGGAACATGCATTAGGGATGGTTCTTTTCAGGCCAAGTAGTTATTCAAAGAAAATTGCCTAAATCATTTGATGCAACACATAATCATGCAAACCATATAGAGATTCAAGCAAATTCGGGAAAGTGCAACTTAACAGTGATTCACACATTCAAAAACAGAGTTGGAGGCTCAAATCCTCACCTGGACATTTTGCAAATTGTTTGACCGAGATACGATTCCTAGTGTGTGCACCTCCTCACCCCAAACTTGTCATAAATCAAGTAATCACAATAAAATTCTCAAGGTTCAATTTTCAATTTTTAAGTGGGGATCAATTTTTCTAATTTCAGAACTTAGGGGGAGATCATCAATGGTCAAATAATTTCATGCAATCAATTTATGCTCAATTGAATTAAAACCTAACAAGCTTGCCGACACACATTCATACAACAACTCTTGATCTTCTCAAATTATTCAAGAGTGACAAACAAAAAACACACACACAAACACACATAACACAAGTGAAGGGTAAGAAATTTTTATCTTAGTGGGATCCGCGCGAACCCCATGTTTGCAGCTGGCTCTCCTTCCTCTTTCCATCTTTCTACTGCCCCGCTCACAGGCGGGGCTAGTTTCGACCTCATCCTTGCCCAATTGATTGACCCTTGTAGTTCCGGGCACTCCACATAATTCCATCACAAGCAAACATGAATGTTAAGCAATATATCATAAGAAATAACAGTGATCCATGTCTACTAGTAACAAGTCAGTATAAAAATAGCTTCTAGCTAGCAAAATAATATACAACCATATCGAATCATCCTAGCTAGAACTGAAAACAAAAAGTACAGGGGCCCGGATCAAGTGTCGAAATCGATGTCGCCCACCGGGTCACCCCCGGTCCTGTGGTGCCTGCTCCTCCTCCTCCGGGTCCTGTGGCATACCACCCCGGTCCTCTAGATAGTCCCGCCACCCAAGTCGAGAGGACAGCTCCTCCTCGGAGGGGTATACCGGCACCCGACCCTCCTCTTCGGGCCAATGCCATCGCTCCGAAAAACTCCCGCATCACCTCATTATCCCTCCTCAAAGCCTCGCTGGTTTCTGCAAGAGCAGAGCCATGTCCGATGGTCGTGGCCTCTCGAGTGGGTAAGGGTGGCGGCCTCCTAGGTGCGGCAGGGGCTACATAGCGAAGCGCCGGATGTAATCCTCGATCAATCGGCTGCCTCGGCACCTTCTCCATCATCCTACTCACCGGTATCCCGCCCCGGGCCGGATAAGCTCGGTGATCGTTTGTCCGTGTCCCGGACTCTCCTTGGCGCTCGGGAGTTTGCCTTCATCTCGTATGTCTGCGGCAATGACTCCTCCCACATTAATAGTGCTACCTGTCAAGATGCCATACAGTAAGTGGGCTCTGGCGGCGGTGACTGTGGACTCATGCGAGCTCACTCGTAAGTTGGCGTGTAAGAACGCCGACCAGACCTTGGCATCCGGGGTGAGGTCCTGTCTCCTAAGTCTCAGGAGGTTCCCAGATGTCCCCATTTCCCAGGCAGCTCCTGGGACACAGCATGTGTCTAAGATGGCCTGAGCGAGTGCCTGTACTGCTGGGAGCTGCTCATAGTCGCAGGGCTCCTCTCCAATGGGGATCCCCAAACATGAGTTAATGTCTGCAGCTGTGAAAGTGATGGGGACCCCCGAACCTCTCAGAACGCAACTCGGGCCTGTGACCTCGAGTTTGAGAGCGTTGGCATAGAACTCCTGCACCAGTTTAATATCATACCGATGCGGGAGGTCAGCCAACATCTCCCAACCTCGGTCGCGAATCCACTCTCGGACACTGGCATAGTCCTGCCCTACGAGGGACACACGCCTCTCTAGAACCATCTCCTTCCTCACAACCAAGTTCCAATGCTCCCTGTGATCAGGAGAGCGGAACCTGGGGGAGTAGGAGTTGGCCCTAGAGGAGGCGCCTGGCCCTGAAGGCAATACTACGTCGTCCCCAGGAGAAGATGTGCGCTTCTTGCGCTTTCTAGGCTGCAAGCCAGAGGTTGCTCTTAGGCGGAGCCATACCTGAAAATCAGAAAAGTCCCAATACAGTTTATATTTAGCAATTCAGAGTGAAACCAGGCAAAATACAGTGTTAACCCCCCACTGTCCTACTATCATACAGATCTGCAATAAAGAATCATGACAGTATCCCCACTATATTCATAATTATCGGAAGCGGGACTCGGTGCAAAAAGCATTCCTAAGACTAGACAGTTCATGAACATGGCATCTACCCTATTACCAATCATAGTCATAAATTTCGTGCATAGTGTGGTAGTGACTGGTCATCGCATTCCAGTGTATGAACAGGGGAAGGAGATGACTTACCTTGCAGAGACGAATGCGTGATGGTGAGAGTGAACCGAGTGAATGGACGTGGGGTAGTGTGTGGTAGTGATGGGTGATGAGTGAGAGAGAGAGAGAGAGAGAGAGAGAGAGAGAGTGTCTCGCATGATCGAGAGAGAAGAAGAAGGAGAGGGAAGGTCGCGCGAGTGCCGCGCGGCCGCTCGCTGGGCTTTATAATTTTCCTTTTTCGCGAGGCGAGTGTATACTAGCGACGCGAATTTTAAAATTCTGCCCCAAATTGAAAACCCTAATTGCAGATTCGCGCGGCGAGACAACACTCGCGAGGCGAATCTGGAAACTTGTTCTTCCCATTCTTCAGAATCGCGAGGCGAGTAGTATCTCGCGAGGCGAATCTGGAATTTCCAGAAAGCTGCTGAAGCCCAGATTCGCGTGGCCATCATGCGCTCGCGCGGCGAGCCCCCCTTTTTTTTTTTTTTTTAGAAAACAGAAACTATAAATAAATAAGGATATCTAGCTTGGGTTGCCTCCCAAGAAGCGCTTGTTTAACGTCCCGAGCTTGACTTATTAAGAAGCATCCACCTGGATCCCATAGTCTGTGGTACAGAGGCCAAGAGATGCTCATCATATCAAATCCTCCACCTGGATCCCATGGTTTGTGAAGTGGCCCTCGCAGGAGCAATACCACTCTATTCATTATTCCACCAAGCCTGAGTGTGAAAACTCCATTGACCTCCGTACTGATGAACTCACTTCCTCTCGGGTCAAATGGTGTTTTCACGAGGAAGTGTGCTAGACAAGTGGGAGGGTCTAATTTACCGGTGTCCACACATGCATGCAAGCCAACATATTTATTTAACGCATCAAAATCAGGTTGCTTGGCAAGCATGGTGAACTCCTCTCCCACCTTATTTGCATTTTGTTCTCTACCCCCTTGCTCCAGTGCCTTGTCCTTTGCCAACTCCTCTCCCTTAGGTTGCTCTTCCTCAACATGTGGTAGTTCTTCCTCAACTCCCTGAGAACTAGTTACATCCCAGTCATATCCCGACACCCCACTGCTTCTAGTTGTTGTGGCATTGCATTGGTTCTTAGCATGGTTCTCGGTATCACCTGGGAGAGTGTCTAGGAGAGGCTCATTTAGTTGCTTTGAAAGCTGGGCAATCTGCATCTCTAGATTCTGAAGTGCCATCCCTGTGCGAGTTGCCAACTTGTCAATGGCTGCGTTTGTATTGATTGACACTTTCTCAAGTGTCGCACTCAACTTCTCAAGAGCCAACTCCCAAGGTTGTGGTTGCCAACTCTGTTGAGGTTGTTGTTGCCAATTTTGTTGAGGTTGTGGCTGCCAGGCTAGACCACCGCCATCATTACTCCAAGTGAAAGCCGGATGGTCTCTACTCATATCACCCCAATACTGATTTTGACTCTGATAGTTGTTCTGGGGCACGCTGTCATTATGCCATGGTTCCACATATACTTGAGGGAAGTAGAACGGACAACTCCAAGTGTCATGGTTCCCATCACAATATTCGCAACCCGGAAGCATTCCTTCGTATACCTCGCATACAAAACAAGGCAAGACCAAGTGGAATCAAAGAAGTAGAGAGATAATGGTAAATAAAAATAAAATTAAAAATAAAAGAAAAAGATCTTAACCAAATAATCAAACTTCCCTAAAATCAGAAAAATTGGTTGTGCCAATCCTCGGCAACGGTGCCAAAATCTTGTTGTGAACGCCGGCAAGTGTACCGGGTCGTCGCAAGTAATAAAAATAACACGGTAAGTAATTACCGAGGTCGAACTCAAGGATTGGGATACCAATTCGACTAATCCGCGGGAAGTCAGATACGTTCGGTCAAGTTACGGAAAAAGGTGGTTGAGAGAGCGAAATTCAATTAACAATCTAAATAAACTAATTAACTAAAAATCAGAAAACTAAAATGTCCAAGGTCACAAATCCACCTACCCAATATGTACACCCAAGTGATGATGAATTCCTCCCTAGGTTCAATTGCAATGTCAACCGGGACCCCTAAATTCTCCTAAATCCACTTCCGTGCTCATTAGGACGTATTCGACGATTGGATTAATTACTTACTAGGTCTCATAATCCTAATCTCGAATTCTTTTAATTCTTGTTCCCTATATGGTTGCACCGATCTCCTACTCACTCTCGTGCAATATTCGATCGATGATCCTAATTCAAGTTCTAAACGTGAATCGCTGATTAAGCCTCATCAACGTTAACAAGTCAATCACGCAAAACATATGATTAACACAATCAAATCAGAATTAGAAAACAAGAATTGAATTAAAGGAGAAAGACATACATCATATCGGATTTACATCGCCATGGGTGGCTTCATCGTTCCCTCGGACGAGGGGATTAGTTCCTCATGCTCATAGACAAGCGATCGGACATAATCACCATCGTAAAATAAAAAGAAACCAGAAAAGGAGACGCAGCTCCAAGGAGAAATAAGGATTCGTAACTACTGCCCTAACCTAAGTGGAAAACTGCCTCCTCCAGATGGATTCCCTGGTTCTGATATGCAACAGCCTTTAAATAGTAATCCTGATCTGCGCTCTCTCGCGAGGCGAGAATTAAAATTGGCGCACTTTCAATTTAAACTCTCGCGAGGCGAGCAGCCTCTCGCGGGGCGAGTCTTCAATTCTAGGCTGTGACCTTCATCACGGCTGGGCCGTGATGGTCTCTGTCTTGCAGGTTTTCATGAGCTCGCGAGGCGAGACACCTCTCGCGTGGCGAGACTGAAGTGATGACTTTTGCTGCTTTGTTGACTTTCAGGCTCGCGGGGCGAGCAAACACTCGCGAGGCGAGTGTCTCCAGACTTGCAATTTCCACTGCTTTTCGACTTTCCTTGACTCCCGGAGCTTCACTTATTTAACCTGAAAACACAAAAAGCACCCACAAGCGTAATTCTATCCAAAATAAGCTAAAAACTACACAAAAGACGCAAAACGAGTCAAAGTCCAACTCAGGAACAAAACAAGGCAAATTTGGGCGAAAACGAGAGTGAACTCGGATAAATAGAAACATAAACCCTAGTTCATCTAGTCATAAAACTAGATAAGCCAGAGGCTTATCAAAATACCCCAAACTTAAACCTTGCTTGTCCCCAAGCAAGCTTAAAACTCAAAAACGACTCAAGACTTGGCAAGCCTAAAGATCTAATCAATTTCGCACAAATTTCATGCAATCAAAACAGTTATTCTCTCCAATGATCTCCCCCCTATATTAATGTAATCCCCACATTCATCTACTTTAAACAGTTGAGAATTTATTATTCATGCCATCATTACTCTAAGTTGAGGCTCAGAGATACACACAAGGGAAGATCACCTATCTCAAACAATTGCCTTCCTCACAAGGGCATTTAAAATTTCACTCGTTCGCTCAAGTTTGTCAAGGTTATCAACTTTTCACTCAATTTCACATATCAAGAGCACTTCCCATGAATTTGATTTTCATCTCAAAAATGGTTCCCACGAAAACATGCATGCAACATCATAAGGTCTTTTAAAGGTTGTAATGGGGCCTGGCTGAGGGTAGGATAATGAAGGAAATTTAGGCTTAAGTCCCTAGGAACTAAGAGAGCATGAGAATTTTGACACTTTTTCCACTCAAATTCCTTTTTCCAATTTTTCATTTGAGCTCGGGTGACTACAGCCTTTTCCTTGCTAATCTTTTTGTTCTGCCCCTTTTTCCCTTGGCAAAATTTTTTTTTTTGTTTTCTTCTTTTCTCTTTCTTTTTTTTTTTTTTTTGCCTTGGGTTTCAACCTTTATTTTTCTTTTTCTCACCCCAAAATGACATACCTCCTTGTAGCCACCCCAAACTTAGTTTCTCACAACCTTTCTCTTGCTCATTTCCATGCTCTCCTAATCCTAAGATTGGGTTAACATGGTTTTTCAGATTTTGGCTCGTAATGTAGGGTCATCAAGAAACAATAGGTCAATTGGGCTCAATTTGGCTAACTAGGGAACATGCATTAGGGATGGTTCTTTTCAGGCCAAGTAGTTATTCAAAGAAAATTGCCTAAATCATTTGATGCAACACATAATCATGCAAACCATATAGAGATTCAAGCAAATTCGGGAAAGTGCAACTTAACAGTGATTCACACATTCAAAAACAGAGTTGGAGGCTCAAATCCTCACCTGGACATTTTGCAAATTGTTTGACCGAGATACGATTCCTAGTGTGTGCACCTCCTCACCCCAAACTTGTCATAAATCAAGTAATCACAATAAAATTCTCAAGGTTCAATTTTCAATTTTTAAGTGGGGATCAATTTTTCTAATTTCAGAACTTAGGGGGAGATCATCAATGGTCAAATAATTTCATGCAATCAATTTATGCTCAATTGAATTAAAACCTAACAAGCTTGCCGACACACATTCATACAACAACTCTTGATCTTCTCAAATTATTCAAGAGTGACAAACAAAAACACATACACAAACACACATAACACAAGTGAAGGGTAAGAAATTTTTATCTTAGTGGGATCCCGCGGACCCCATGTTTGCAGCTGGCTCTCCTTCCTCTTTCCATCTTTCTCTTGCCCGCTTCCACAATGGGGCTAGTTTCGACCTCATCCTTGCCCAATTGATTGACCCTTGTAGTTAGGGCACTCCACATAATTCCATCACAAGCAAACATGAATGTTAAGCAATATATCATAAGAAATAACAGTGATCCATGTCTACTAGTAACAAGTCAGTATAAAAATAGCTTCTAGCTAGCAAAATAATATACAACCATATCGAATCATCCTAGCTAGAACTGAAAACAAAAAGTACAGGGGCCCGGATCAAGTGTCGAAATCGATGTCGTCCACCGGGTCACCCTGGTCCTGTGGTGCCTGCTCCTCCTCTGGGTCCTGTGGCATACCACCCTGGTCCTCTGGATAGTCCTGCCACCCAAGTCGAGAGGACAGCTCCTCCTCGGAGGGGTATACTGGCACCCGACCCTCCTACTGGGCCAATGCCATCGCTCTGAAAAACTCCCGCATCACCTCATTATCCCTCCTCAAAGCCTGCTGGTTCTGCAAGAGCAGAGCCATGTCTGATGGTCGTGGCCTCTGAGTGGGTAAGGGTGGCGGCCTCCTAGGTGCGGCGGGGGGCTACATAGCAGAAGCGCCGGATGTAATCCTCGATCAATCGGCTGCCTCGGCACCTTCTCCATCATCCTACTCACCGGTATCCCCGCCCGGCGGATAAGCTCGGTGATCAGCTGTCCGTGTCCCAGACTCTCCTTCAGCGCTCGGGAGTTTGCCTTCATCTGTATGTCTGCGGCAATGACTCCTCCCACATTAATAGTGCTACCTGTCAAGATGCCATACAGTAAGTGGGCTCTGGCGGCGGTGACTGTGGACTCATGCGAGCTCACTCGTAAGTTGGCGTGTAAGAACGCCGACCAGACCTTGGCATCCGGGGTGAGGTCCTGTCTCCTAAGTCTCAGGAGGTTCCCAGATGTCCCCATTTCCCAGGCAGCTCCTGGGACACAGCATGTGTCTAAGATGGCCTGAGCGAGTGCCTGTACTGCTGGGAGCTGCTCATAGTCGCAGGGCTCCTCTCCAATGGGGATCCCCAAACATGAGTTAATGTCTGCAGCTGTGAAAGTGATGGGGACCCCCTGAACCTCTGTAACGCAACTCGGGCCTGTGACCTCGAGTTTGAGAGCGTTGGCATAGAACTCCTGCACCAGTTTAATATCATACCGGTGCGGGAGGTCAGCCAACATCTCCCAACCTCGGTCGCGAATCCGCTCTCGGACACTGGCATAGTCCTGCCCTACGAGGGACACACGCCTCTCTAGAACCATCTCCTTCCTCACAACCAAGTTCCAATGCTCCCTGTGATCAGGAGAGCGGAACCTGGGGGAGTAGGAGTTGGCCCTAGAGGAGGCGCCTGGCCCTGAAGGCAATACTACGTCGTCCCCAGGAGCAGAAGTGCGCTTCTTGCGCTTTGCACGGCTTTTCCAAGGGTTGCTCTTAGGCGGAGCCATACCTGAAAATCAGAAAAGTCCCAATACAGTTTATATTTAGCAATTCAGAGTGAAACCAGGCAAAATACAGTGTTAACCCCCCACTGTCCTACTATCATACAGATCTGCAATAAAGAATCATGACAGTATCCCCACTATATTCATAATTATCGAAAGCGGACTCGGTGCACAAGAAAGCATTCCTAAGACTAGACAGTTCATGAACATGGCATCTACCCTATTACCAATCATAGTCATAAATTTCGTGCATAGTGTGTGGTAGTGACTGTCGCATTCCCAGTGTATGAACAGGGGAAGGAGATGACTTACCTTGCAGAGACGAATGCGTGATGGTGAGAGTGAACTGAGTGAATGGACGTGGGGTAGTGTGTGGTAGTGATGGGTGATGAGTGAGAGAGAGAAAGAGAGACAGAGAGAGAGAGTGTCTCGCAGTCTGAGAGAGAAGAAGGAGAGGGAAGGTCGCGCGAGTGCCGCGCGGCCGCTCGCTGGGCTTTATAATTTTCCTTTTTCGCGAGGCGAGTGTATACTAGCGACGCGAATTTTAAAATTCTGCCCCAAATTGAAAACCCTAATTGCAGATTCGCGCGGCGAGACAACACTCGCGAGGCGAATCTGGAAACTTGTTCTTCCCATTCTTCAGAATCGCGAGGCGAGTAGTATCTCGCGAGGCGAATCTGGAATTTCCAGAAAGCTGCTGAAGCCCAGATTCGCGTGGCCATCATGCGCTCGCGCGGCGAGCCCCCCTTTTTTTTTTTTTTTTAGAAAACAGAAACTATAAATAAATAAGGATATCTAGCTTGGGTTGCCTCCCAAGAAGCGCTTGTTTAACGTCCCGAGCTTGACTTATTAAGAAGCATCCACCTGGATCCCATAGTCTCGTGGGTACAGAGGCCAAGAGATGCTCATCATATCAAATCCTCCACCTGGATCCCATGGTTTGTGAAGTGGCCCTCGCAGGAGCAATACCACTCTATTCATTATTCCACCAAGCCTGAGTGTGAAAACTCCATTGACCTCCGTACTGATGAACTCACTTCCTCTCGGGTCAAATGGTGTTTTCACGAGGAAGTGTGCTAGACAAGTGGGAGGGTCTAATTTACCGGTGTCCACACATGCATGCAAGCCAACATATTTATTTAACGCATCAAAATCAGGTTGCTTGGCAAGCATGGTGAACTCCTCTCCCACCTTATTTGCATTTTGTTCTCTACCCCCTTGCTCCAGTGCCTTGTCCTTTGCCAACTCCTCTCCCTTAGGTTGCTCTTCCTCAACATGTGGTAGTTCTTCCTCAACTCCCTGAGAACTAGTTACATCCCAGTCATATCCCGACACCCCACTGCTTCTAGTTGTTGTGGCATTGCATTGGTTCTTAGCGTGGTTCTCGGTATCACCTGGGAGAGTGTCTAGGAGAGGCTCATTTAGTTGCTTTGAAAGCTGGGCAATCTGCATCTCTAGATTCTGAAGTGCCATCCCTGTCTGAGTTGCCAACTTGTCAATGGCTGCGTTTGTATTGATTGACACTTTCTCAAGTGTCGCACTCAACTTCTCAAGAGCCAACTCCCAAGGTTGTGGTTGCCAACTCTGTTGAGGTTGTTGTTGCCAATTTTGTTGAGGTTGTGGCTGCCAGGCTAGACCACCGCCATCATTACTCCAAGTGAAAGCCGGATGGTCTCTACTCATATCACCCCAATACTGATTTTGACTCTGATAGTTGTTCTGGGGCACGCTGTCATTATGCCATGGTTCCACATATACTTGAGGGAAGTAGAACGGACAACTCCAAGTGTCATGGTTCCCATCACAATATTCGCAACCCGGAAGCATTCCTTCGTGTACCTCGCATACAAAACAAGGCAAGACCAAGTGGAATCAAAGAAGTAGAGAGATAATGGTAAATAAAAATAAAATTAAAAATAAAAGAAAAAGATCTTAACCAAATAATCAAACTTCCCTAAAATCAGAAAAATTGGTTGTGCCAATCCTAAACAACGGTGCCAAAATCTTGTTGTGAACGCAGGCAAGTGTACCGGTCGTCGCAAGTAATAAAAATAACACGGTAAGTAATTACAGGAGGTCGAACTCAAGGATTGGGATACCAATTCGACTAATCCGCGGGAAGTCAGATACGTTCGGTCAAGTTACGGAAAAAGGTGGTTGAGAGAGCGAAATTCAATTAACAATCTAAATAAACTAATTAACTAAAAATCAGAAAACTAAAATGTCCAAGGTCACAAATCCACCTACCCAATATGTACACCCAAGTGATGATGAATTCCTCCCTAGGTTCAATTGCAATGTCAACCGGGACCCCTAAATTCTCCTAAATCCACTTCCGTGCTCATTAGGACGTATTCGACGATTGGATTAATTACTTACTAGGTCTCATAATCCTAATCTCGAATTCTGTTAATTCTTGTTCCCTATATGGTTGCACCGATCTCCTACTCACTCTCGTGCAATATTCGATCGATGATCCTAATTCAAGTTCTAAACGTGAATCGCTGATTAAGCCTCATCAACGTTAACAAGTCAATCACGCAAAACATATGATTAACACAATCAAATCAGAATTAGAAAACAAGAATTGAATTAAAGGAGAAAGACATACATCATATCGGATTTACATCGCCATGGGTGGCTTCATCGTTCCCTCGGACGAGGGGATTAGTTCCTCATGCTCATAGACAAGCGATCGGACATAATCACCATCGTAAAATAAAAAGAAACCAGAAAAGGAGACGCAGCTCCAAGGAGAAATAAGGATTCGTAACTACTGCCCTAACCTAAGTGGAAAACTGCCTCCTCCAGATGGATTCCCTGGTTCTGATATGCAACAGCCTTTAAATAGTAATCCTGATCTGCGCTCTCTCGCGAGGCGAGCAGCCTCTCGCGAGGCGAGAATTAAAATTGGCGCACTTTCAATTTAAACTCTCGCGAGGCGAGCAGCCTCTCGCGGGGCGAGTCTTCAATTCTAGGCTGTGACCTTCATCACGGCTGGGCCGTGATGGTCTCTGTCTTGCAGGTTTTCATGAGCTCGCGAGGCGAGACACCTCTCGCGTGGCGAGACTGAAGTGATGACTTTTGCTGCTTTGTTGACTTTCAGGCTCGCGGGGCGAGCAAACACTCGCGAGGCGAGTGTCTCCAGACTTGCAATTTCCACTGCTTTTCGACTTTCCTTGACTCCCGGAGCTTCACTTATTTAACCTGAAAACACAAAAAGCACCCACAAGCGTAATTCTATCCAAAATAAGCTAAAAACTACACAAAAGACGCAAAACGAGTCAAAGTCCAACTCAGGAACAAAACAAGGCAAATTTGGGCGAAAACGAGAGTGAACTCGGATAAATAGACACATAAACCCTAGTTCATCTAGTCATAAAACTAGATAAGCCAGAGGCTTATCAGCCACCATGGCCGCTGTGGCCACCGCAAGCCTCCTCCGGCCCTCTCCTTTCCCCTCTCCTCTCCTTTCCCCACTGCTATTCCGTGAAGACCGTCGCCGCCACCGCCGCTGCATCTCCGGCCACTGTCCAAGTCTCTTCCGGTCACTGGTAATGTATTTGTTTCATCATTTTTGTATTTATTTCAACTTCAATATATATATATATATATATGCTATATATGAATATCTATATGATTTGTTTTTTTTTACGTGATGCAGTAAAGTAAGAATTGGTTTTGTTTGTGATGTTTCAGATTTTTTACTGGTTCTAAAAAACATAGCAAATGGGCATGTTGGGGAAACATTCTAGTAGCCTTGATTTTCTGTGAAATTTGGGGCAACATTCTGGTGTAAGGAATTTGTATCAGAAACTGTTAGGTAGCAATTGCTCATATAGCATTATGTTAGATTCTTGAGAATAGGAAGAAGAAACTGTTGTAAGGAATTGAACAAGTTATAAGTAAAGTCACAACCTGTGTAGCAAGTGTCACTGAATGTGACAGAGTCCAAGCCTCCTTACTCTCTGTTTTTAGTTTTTTTTTTCATTTTTGTTGTGCATTGCAAATGTGCTCTGAATTTTTGCTTTTGTGTTGTGCAACATTGAGTTGCATGGTGCTCATATCTGGTTCTAGGAAGTTGCAATCTTTTTCTCGGTCTCTATTGCTACAGGTAAGTGTGTTAAGTTTTTTTCTATTAATGTATAGGTGTGTGTGCCTGTTAATTTGTATATATGATTGTTAATTGTTAATTTGGTGATAATACTTTCTTGATTGAGGTGAAATTGGTGACAATACTCCTTTGTCATGTGGGTTCAATAAATTATGCTTATAAAAAAATTATTGGCCATGATTGGATTTTGTATGGTTTAGGGTATGATTAAATCTAGATTTGTGTATGATTTCTATTTTTATATGATTAAGCATTTCATTATAGGTTTAAGGAAAAAACAAGATATAAGTATTTAATTGGTTCATAAGACTTTAAACTAAAATAAATATAGCTAATTTTATTAGTGATTAGCTAATTATAATAAAGTACTACTGACGGACAACCAAAGGAGATTTGGTAGCTAGATCACGACAATTTACAGGTAGATTTGGAAAGTCACTCGTTCAACGTGACAATATTAACATAAAAAATGAAGTGAAAAATATTTGTAACGCCCCCTAGGCGCTACATTTCTGACTCGATGCCGAAAAACATAAAAGAAAATTTTAATGTTGGTTGCTTTCGTAAAATAGTTTACGTAATAATTGCGTTCGAAAAACGGGTATAAAAATTTTTCTTCGCGGTAAATACATTTTCAATAGGTACACATCATCGCAGAACAATGTAATATACATCGTAGTGGTAATAAAATATCACAGCGTACGAGTTTGTTTTTCAGAAAGTATACACCTAAACAAAAGTCACAACTGTACAAATATACAGGTTGTCCTCAAAAAGACATACTTTCCACAAAATAAAGACAACCCAAAAATATCCTAATTAAGCTGGTCACTCTAACGGACATCTACTAGGAAGACCCCCGTGGTCATCCCCACGATCAACTGTCTCTTCAACTATCCGGCCTAATTTCCCTGAGTGAAACAGAGGACTCCTCTGAAACATATGTACTCACGTACCAAGGTACAACAACAAAGCCTGAAAAACATAGATATCGCAAGGGTGAGATACCGACAAATGAGTTTTATCATGATAACTATATGCGTGACACACAAATAACAACATATTCATACACATCCAGCACATAAATTCTCAAGATAATATTAATATTTTAAAACAATGGGATTCATACCCGACAGTCATCGCAATTTGAAAAAAATGCATGACACTTCAACGTCCACAATCTAATTTTTGATATTTATTCTCCGGAGATCCTAACTTCCCTTCGTCGAGCAGTATAGGCTGCAATATCCCCATAACACAATTGTTTCCGTGAGGTCGGTCTCTAAATTTAGGTCCGAGCTCTAATTGTTCAAGGGTATCACACTCAAGCACCTAAATAATATTGAGTAGTCCCTGATTGAGTACATCCATGTTTGGCAGTCGTTACGTCCACGAGACGAGTTTGTAAGGCCCCGACCTTTGTGGCTCACGACCCGGATGTCCCTAATAGACCCACTTTGGTCTTGAATTCCCCAATTTGTCAGTATGAATCCTTAAATGTGATCATGGTAAGAGGGTCTTGGGTTATCCATGTGATAATGACGAGAGGGCCATGGTTTAACCATGTGACCATGACATCTAGGTCATGGGTTATCCTTTTAATCATGGCAAGAAAGTCATTGGTTAACCATGGGATCATAGGAAGATGGTAATGGGTAAACCATGTGTCCGGTGCGCCCCCGGCTGCCCTTGAAAATCTGGAGGACCGAGTGCCTCCCACGCACGACCATACTCATAACTGCATCAAGTCTCCAAGGTGAACAGCCTCTGGTCGATGGAACAATGTAGGCAAGGGAATTCGTCAACATTTGCACCTTTGTGGATTGTAACTCGATAACACAATGACACATCTGCCAACATGGCACATCTGCCAGACTATGCAGGTAAATCAGTTGTTCTCGTCGTTTTTCTTTTTCGTTCGTTCTTTCTTTGTCGAGGCTCAAAGCTCACGACTACCTTTACTCAGGTATTAAACCCATTACATTACCAGTGTATGATTTTGAAATCCGCTACCACAATTTCTTTCTCATAGGAAGACTAGCCCGACGTCTCGGCCATCTAGGTCCTTACCTCTTTCCTCAAATTTTCAACAGGAACACTAGCCCGATGTCTCGGTCATCTACGTCCTTATCTCTTTCTTCAACTTTTCAAAATAATTTGCATTCTGTGAAACAACAAATACCAAAAACAAATACTCCGAAAAATTATCCAAGTTTATCGAAAATATTTTCACTGATTTAAAATCCTTTTACAGAAAATCTTTTCCGCTGAAATTCGTTTATAAAACATTAAATCACAGAGAAATCCATTTTTCTCAAATTCATTTTCTTTTGAATTTTCTTTTCCGAAAAACATCAAATCCTTGAAAATCATTTCGAATCCGTTTCTGTCCAAAGTAATAAAACTGTTTCTCATAGTTTCACCGTAAGACACTTTTTCGTTTAGAATAAAATCATTTATAAATCAAATGACTTTTTATTTTACAAAAATTTTTTCACCATCAATATTAAAATATTTTTGAAACTTAATTTCTTGTAATTAATTTTTATTTTATTTTGAATTTATTTTGTAAAAATTATCATAACTGAAAATTTTTCACGGTTTCGTCCTCACTATCACTCATTGATTTACTCTTTAACCGAAAAACCATTAAGTTATATTATTTTCAACATTTACTTTCACTTCCATAAATCAAAATACTTAATTTTATCCTCAAGCTTTTTAAAGCTTTATCCTTAATTACAATTGAGCACTGATCACTGTCAGGCTTTCAGTCAATCAATCAACCAACAGTTAATCCATACATACAGATACCCATATGCCACAGTTATAACATGCTTTCACAGATGAAAATTAAAATCACATAAACAATTACATAATAATTAAATTTAATACCATAGATTAACTACAAATAAATTACACACGACAGACAAATAGCATATAGCTATCAAAACTCCTCACGTAAACTCCCCTTACCTCTTGTAGTACACTTTCTCCTTGTTTCTTGGATCTTCCTTTTTCTTCCAAACGAAGTCACAAACACTCAACCACAATTAACCTTCAACAATCAACTACAACAATTTTAAACAAGAAAGAAAATCTATGATCCACCCCAAAAGAGGGCTCACAGCCAAGAGGATTAAAATGGGTAAGGATAATTTATTTTTTTCCAATACCTATTAGATAAAGATCATTGATCCTTAGACAAGTTCAAATATTATATTTAGAGATTTGTTTTCCCATTGTTCAAAGGGTTACAAATTTTTGAAATCCAAGAGCCAAAAGAATAGGGAATGGTTCGGCCAAGTGGGGAAAAATAGGAAAAAAAATTTGTTTATCAAATCACTTGGCAAGCATGAAGAGTATGATCATGTAAGCTTAAGTATAAATTTTCAAGACTTAAATTAATGGGTACAAAGAGTTATGATTTTTCTACCCATTTTTCAAGCTTAATTCTTTTTGAAAAAAATTAAGAACAAGCATGAAACTAATCAACACAACTTCAACTTTAATGAAGCAAGGTTGGAGCAAAATTACCTCTAAGTGATGATCCTTCTGGAAGGAAGTGAAACCTCTTGAGAAAACTAAGAGAAAAGAGAGGAGATGATTTGTTTGTGAAAAGTGAAAATGATGAGTGAAATTGGGGGAGGGCTGGCGTGAAAACAAGGGAAGAGGGAAACCAAATTTTCCGTGAAAGTACTTGTATATTTACTTAGGTTCTTGGATGATTAGAGATAATGAAGTGCGAAACAAAGAAATGGGATTGTTGTGGGTGTGGAGCTGCCGACTTCACAAGGAGCAAGAGAAGGAGAAATTGAACTTTGCCTATGACTCACATTTTTGACATTAATGCAATTAAGGTGATTCATCCATTTGACATAAATGCTCATTTATGGCTATGATGAGTCATTGCATGACTCACCATAGTGACTCATAGGGTTGAGTCATCATAGATGACTCTAGACCTTGTTCCCAGTACATCTCTACGGTTCCGCATCCGGCTCCGTCGTTTTACCCGATTGTTAATAATTCAGCCGAATAAAGTATAATACTTTATTTTTTTGGAAAAATTTTCAAAATAGTTCAACTCGTTGGAAAATTGATAAGAGTCTAAACTGTTTCATTCTCGGGTCAAAATTAGGTTTCCTGATCAGTAAACTTTTACTTTCAGTGACAATGCAAACCGGGTTCCATATGAATTTTAAACCTAAATTTTGACCGTAACCTTCTATCATAAGGTAGAGTATAATTATTATTTTGTTTTATCCAAAATCATTTTCTATGTCTTAGATAAAAATATAAACAATTAAAATTCTACCGATATTGAAAAAAATAAATATTTTCAATCAATATGTTCATGATAATTAGATATAAATAATGTTTTATTTTTCATAGCACTTATGCAGGTGTTAAGTTTTATAGAACGTGTATTAAAATTTAAAACTATTAAAATTTCCAAAATACTGAAATTCGTGCATAATTGATATATATTATTTGTGGTATATTGCTTGCATATATAATTGTAAATTGAATTCCTTGTATTATTGTATTGTTTTTGTTTTATGTTTTGTTTCAAGTATGTAACAGATATTATAAATTGTCTATAGCGATAAAGTCTTATTTTCTAGATGAGTTCATCATCGAGAAAAACCTTAGTTACCTGTTTGAGGTGTAATATTTTAGAGCACGTGTACTCCTGCAAGTCACCGATCTCTTGATATTGAACCTCGAATTGTCCAAGTGGGACTGTATGAGAAAAAAAACTTTTTATTTACTAGTATAATAGTCATTCATTAATTCTTATGTGATATATCTAATGAAAATTCAGTCTGACGCATTACCATTTGTTCTCTGGCTATATACTTGATTGTGGTATCTCACCCCGGTCAAGTTATGTACTTGGAGACCAATGGAAAATGCTGCCGAAATTTCGTCAGATATGTGACATGAGAAATGATAAGCAACTATTATAGGAGTGTTGAAAAAGTTTTTTCTCGAATGGAATAAGGTCATACCAATGAAAGAAAGGGAGTAGTTCTGCAAGATGAAGCATTCATGCGTTATTATTTTGGATGTATCCGAGTTTGCCCCAAATAAATTTTCAATATAGTTATCTTGTTTTGGAACATGCAGATGATGGAATTTTTTCCTTCGAATCGCACTTGGATGTATGATACCCATATCTGCGTAGAGGGGGATCAAAACAATCTTTTTTAGATGGTGTTGAAGAATTTGTTATCAAGGCAAGTCAGCAAAATACTTATAATAATGGGGGGCGATTAGATGTCCTTGTGTGAAGTGTGACTGCACACGGATTAAGAGTGCAGATGATGAGAGGCTTGACTTGTATAGAGTTGGGTTTAGGGCTAATTACTGGATTTGGACTCATAGAGAAGAATTGCCGCAATTTGATTTTGGCATTGACGAGAATTGCACTGGTGGTTCAAGTAGTGGTGCAGAAATGGGATACGGAGATCATTTTGTTTCCATGCAGGAGATGGTGTGTGACGCTCTCATGATGCCTTGGTCATTTGAGTCAAATAATACAGAAGAGCCTCCTAATGCAGAAGCACAAAGATTTTATAATCTCCTACCAAAGACAAATAAGCCTTTGTGGGAAGGGTCACCCGACTCGAGGTTATCGATGTGTGTTCAACTATTGTTTGCCAAGTCCAATTGGAACATACCCGAGTTGGGCTTGGATTTCATTGCCAAAATGGTTTTGACCGGGACGCCTTTCAAAGAGGGATTACCCAACAATTATTATGATGTGAAGAGGTTAGTGTCCAAGTTGGGATTGGAGTCCAAGAGGATTGACTGTTATCAGAATGGGTGCATGATCTTTTACGATCATGAATTCGACAAAAATGATGGCGCGTTGGTTGAGTGCAGATTTTGTCACGCACCAATGCGACACCCCTTTGTGGGTCATCACATAGTAACTCGTTGTGGAAAAATAAACTTTAATTATGCTGGTTACTTTCAGAAAATAATATTTTATAACCTTTTCTTAATACCAAAAATGGTGATAATTTTTTTTTCTTTTCAACTTGACAACATACAACAACATTGTCAAATATAACATATATCTATATATCATCATATCCATCAGCATTTTTGTACAAACTATATAACTATACAAGGTCTTTATCAGAACAGGCCATTCACAACATAACTAAGTAAAGAAATAAAAATCTAATAGACACGTAGCGAATCGTCTATGACCATATAGCAAAAGCATGGCTCTCAGTAGCCAGAATAGACTGACGAAGTCACTACCCCAAAAATGGAATCTACCTACAGCTGGTCAATATCTAGTGATACCCATTGGGAAGACCATGGTGGTCAATCCCACTCCCCGCAGAAGTATCGGATGAAGACATGATTGCACCCTCGTCTGGTAAATCATCGTCGTCATCAAGAGGAATGTACTCGGGCACATCCTCAATGAAATCCTCTGGATCTATAACCATCTCCTCTGGAGGTGATGCCGGTGCTGCCTCAACTAATGGATGTGCCTCCAGCTCCCCATGATCAACCAGGTGCTGCAGTAGGAACCACATCAGAGGTAAATATACCTCTATGGTCTCCATCGTACGATGCTCACGCTGTGGCCCTGTCGCTATGGTGCCCTCTACCGTATGTATAACCCCGGTATATGTCACACTGTGGGCTACCGGGTTAATAACCCACGCGTTGACGTTCTCAGCATCCTCAAAACGGAGGGAACGAACCCCGTGTGTGCCAATGAGATCGCCGGATCCATCTATACTCAGATAGAAATATACGCCATACAGAAGCGAGACCAAAAATAAAACATGCAAGGGTGAGAACCAATATATGGATTTTAAAACGATAACCATATGCACGACACTCAAATACCATTTAACATGTATATTCAAAGATAAACAATTTGTTTATGAAAGGGTTTCATACCCGACAGTCGTCGTCGTTTTAAAAACAATGACACTTCTATATTCATAAACCAACTTTAGTACCTAATCTCCTGAGCTTCAACCACAAAATAAATGAGCTGATCAGGCTCTCGTTGTCAAGTAAGGCAGGTTTTAATCATTTCTAGATAAGGCAGGTTTTAAATTAACCATATCACTGTCCAAAATGAGGGACAATGGTTACTATTTATAGTATATGGTTTCATGGTCATTTGACCATCAAGGCAGTGTGATGCAAACGTCGTGAATACTTGCCATAAAGAATTCAAGTCCAATGCGTAGGCACGTCTGCCCCAAAAATGCAAGTAAAACGTTTTGTTCACGTCATTTTCTTTGTGTTCATTCTTTCTGTGTCGGAGCTCAAAGACTCACGACCAAATCAACGTTTTAAACATTTAAGTTTAATCCATCGTTCCAAAAATAACAGACTCCAAGTCAAAAGGTTCAAATCGCGAAATCTAGACCGATGCACCAGTCTTAGACACGTAGATTTTAGCACACAAAAATCAATACTCGTTTTATAGGACATCTAATCAATAACTTCACCGTTGGGACACACCGTCCACACCGTTTAACACTAGAACCCCGACGTCTCGGCTTCTAGGTCCGTTTTTCATCTTTAAAACCATTTTCGTTCTGTGAAACACAAAACCAAAACAAAAGTTCCCCAACTTAACCAAGTTGTCGGAAAAAACACCGTTGTTTACAGAAAATCCTTTTACATTAGGAATTCTTTTTATAAAAATCCTCAAAATCACTTAAAATTCATTTTCTTTCAAAAATCAATATTTTGAACCTGAAAATATTGTATACTTTTGAACCTTAATATTACTGTTTTTAATAATACTTATGTAAATGTTGTCGGAATTGTCCGACGTTTGACGTTTTAAAAATGTTTGAAGTCCAAAATATGACTTTTCTAGTAAATTAAATTTTCCAACACCATAATAAATTATTTCTGAAACTTATTTTCTGAAAATAACATTTTCTAAAATTTATAATTTTCTTACGTATAAATTAGCAGTACTAAAATATTTTCATGGTTACGCCCTCACTATGACTCATAAAACACTCTTACACCGTTAAATCATTAAAATAATTATTTTTCAATATTATTCATTTTTCACCAATCAATTAATTAATTAATATTATATTAATATTTTCCATCAATTAAAAATTCATTATTTCATAAAAAGCTTTTTAATGCTTTTAACCTTGTAATAAATTGAGCACTGATCAATGTTAGGCTTTTCAGTCCACAATCAACATCAATATCAATCATGCCAATAATATAGAAAATATCACAATTAATGACATGCAATAAAATATAATCACAATTAAATGCAGATAATTAAATATTTAAAAGCAGATAATTTAAAAACAAATAATGCTAACTACGTAAAAATTACATACACTCAAAAAATAATACAGACCACAAACAATTGCACACAGCTATCGGATAAACCCCTCGGGTAATCCCCTTACCTCTAGACGATTTTCCTCCGATTGAAGATTTGCCGTAAATACAAGCGTTGGTAACACACGTACCCGATATACTAGCATATCCTTCAACAACCAAAACAACCAATCAACAATCAAACAACTTAAAAACACCTAATTACCTACATGTTGGTTTCGGCCTTGGGGTAATTTTAGGGCTAAAAATTCCTAAACTTTTGGATTAGTGATTCTCAATCACTCAAAACCTTAAATCAATGATTATCATACAAAGATTGAAATCAAATATTCCAACCCTTCACAAAATAAATTTCGGCCATTAGTAAAAATATGTCTTGGAGATTTTCATTTATTAAACATGCATGGATTCAATACCTATATGAGCCATAAGATTGAATCAAGCAAGATTAGTTAAGAAAAAAATGAACGAAGTCCTTCCCCCACAACAACTAGGGTTCGACCTTGTTGGGTTCAAAAGGCAAGAAATTTTTGTTTGATGCCACCTCTTAGATCTTAATTATAGAGAGGATATTATGATCATGGAAATTGGTTTTATGCTCATTGGATTTTTCTATGATTTACTATGAACTTTTGAAGTTAGAAACCCTTACATGCATCATATTGATCAAGGCATAAAAACACAAAAATATTTTAAGAACATGATGATAATCAAGTGAGAAGAGTATGTTATACCTCTTGGAAATGGAAACTGAGCAAGGAATCAAGCACTTCCTTCACAAAAGAAGGCTATGGAACTTAAGCTTTTTAAGTGAAAAATGAACAAACTTAAGGAAGAAGATGATGCTTACCTTAAATAGAAGTGAAATGGTATCTCAAATGGAGGTTGGGCCATGGGAAATTAGGGATAAAAGGGTCTAAGGCTTAAATTTTTAGGGACAAAAGTGTAATCTTATACAATGGCAATTTTGTGATTAAAACCAACATTAAGGACATAATAGTAAATTAAAAAAAACCCATCATGACTCTAGTGAGTCATCCTCATGACTCACCTCTTATGAGTCACCATGAAATGACTATCCATTTATCCGTTAGCGGGTCCCAGAAATCCCGTATTCAGCTTCGTTGTTCGCCCGATTTCGTATAACGCCCGCATATTATATATCATTTCACTTTTTGAGTGAATTTTTTAAAAATAAACTAGGTTGTTGGAAACTCCATTAAAACCCTAAGTATTTCGTTCACGAGTAAAAATTAGTTCATTTGAGCAGTAAAATTCTTACTGTCATTAAATCGTAGATCGGGTTTCATCTGAATTTTCGACCCAAAATTAAATCGTAACTCTCTCTGGTAAAGTAGAGTATGGATATCATCTTGGTTTATCCAAAATCATTTTCTAAGTTTTAAAATAAAAATATAAACATTTATGTCTATTTTACCGATATAAAACAGTAAAGTAAACAGTGAAAAACCGGGTGTTACAACCAAGGTATCGTCAACGCAACGCAAGTAGAAGTAATCTGAAACCAGTTCCGGTAAAGTCGATGTTATACTTGTCAATCATTCCTAGATTACAGATGATGTTTTCATCATTGCAGATTGAGGGAAAAATGGCGTGGCACCATGAGAATAGGAGGAATTCATGAGTGTGACGCCATCTTTCCGATGGTGAAGCTTGGAAGCACTTTGATCGGGTGAATCCGGATTTTGCCACGGATCCTCGCAATGTACGACTATGGTTATGCTCGGATGGCTTTACCCCATATATCCAAGCCTCAGCCTCGCTTTATTCCTGTTGGCCCGTTATTGTTACCCCTTACAATCTTCCTCCCGAAATGTGTATGTCAAAGCCATATATGTTCTTGACTTGTCTGATTCTGGGTCCATCTAAACCAAAGGTTGGAATTTATGTATACTTACAACCTTTGATTGATGATCTGAAGAGGATGTGGAATGCTGTTTTGACGTATGATATTTCGCAGAAACAAAATTTTACAATGAGGTCAGCGTTGATGTGGACAATTAATGACTTCCCTGCGTATGGCATGTTGTCTGGCTGGGGGACTCGTGGGAAGTTGGCATACCCGCATTGTATGGAGCATACAAAGGCATTTACTTTAAAATACGTGGGGAAAAGGTCCTGGTTTGACTCCCATCACAGGTTCTTACCGAACGACCATCCATTTAGAAGGAATAAGAACGCATTCAAGAAGGAGGTTGTTGAAACAGATGGACCGCCTCCGAGGTTGACACCAGAAAAAATTTGGGGTATAGTCGGGGACTTACCAAACGTGACAAAAGATAGGGTTTCCAAATTAGATGGTTATGAGAAGTGGCATAATTGGACAATGATAGGTATTTTTAGGGATCTTCCTTATTGGAAAGATAATTTATTGAGGCAAAATATTGATGTAATGCACATTGAAAAAAATTTCTTTGACAACATTTTCAACACTGTGATGAACGTGTGTGCCAAGACCAAAGACAACGATAAGGTTAGAATGGACTTTAAGTTGTACTGCAGGCGACCGGACTTGGAGCCGAAACATCAGGCTAATGAGAAGATGTACAAGCCAAAGGCCAATTATACCTTGACTACCCTGGAAGCAAGGTTAGTTTGCCAATGGATAAATGAGCTTAGGATGTCTGACAGTTATTCTTCCAACTTGGCAAGATGCGCTGATGTTATCAAGGGGAAGTTGCATGGGATGAAAAGCCATGATTGTCAAGTGTTAATAGAGTGCTTACTTCCCATCGCCTTCAGTTCGTTTCCCCCTCATGTTTTGAATCCTCTTATTTAAATCAGTGAATTCTTTAAGGACTTGTGTTCTGCAACTTTGAGGGAAGATGAGTTGATCGGGGTGGAACAAAACATTCCACTCAAATTAAGCAAGTTGGAGATAATATCCCCCCCCCCCCCCCCCCCCCCGGGGTTTCTTTGATTTAATGGAGCATCTTCCGATTCATCTTGCATATGAAGCCAGACTTGGTGGTCTAGTTCAATATAGGTGGATGTATCCATTTGAAAGGCAATATAAGTATCCCAATTACAGAACTTTTTTCATGCATATTAGTTAATCTATAATAACCTCGCCATTTTTTGTATAGATTCATGGGTGACTCAAAACGATCGGTGAAAAATAAGGCAGGGTTGAAGGTTTAATCTGTGCGTTTTACTTACACCGTGAGACAACTCATTTCTGTTGTCATTATTTCAAACACATGGTTTTGTCGCCAACAAATAGAAGGAACGAAATGGAAAATGAAAGTGAAAGACTACCCGGAACCTTATCAGTTTTTTGTCTGCCCGGACGTCATTCCAGAAAGGAAAGAGTGGAACTCAGCTCATGCTCATGTATTGATCAATTGTCCTGAGATTAAACCATATCATGAGTACATATGTGCTTATAATTTTTATTCTTTCGATAGCATACCATAATTGTCATAACTTATGTCCATATATATGTTCAGTGCATTTTTGTCATCTCAAAACATAAGCTAACGAGATGCATCTGCCCGTACTCATGTAGATTTTCCAAAATGGTTTAAGCAAATAGTAAGTATCTTCGAATGATTTATTCTATTATTCACTCTATATATGGGAATTAAAACATATCGTTCAACTTTGTTAATAGGTTTACAGTGAGACACCTAGTGTCATTAATCAACACTTATGAAACTTGTCTGACGGTCCTATGACATATGTTAAAGAATGGCACACATACTTCGTGAATGGGTACAAATTTCATACTCAATCATGGACAGAAGGCAAAACAACAATAAACGGTGGTTTTTACGTAAATGGTGAGTCAGACGGAGGTGTAGACGACTTTTATGGTGTGATACAACACAAATATGAGTTGTCACATCGTTATCTAGATTATCCTAAGAGAATAGTATTGTTTTATTGTAATTGGTTTGATCCATCAAATGGAGGCACTAAATTGAATAAAAAATATAATATTGTGGACATCAAAATGAGTAGAAGATATCACATGTTTGATCCGTTTATCATGGCACATAATGCGAGACAAGTATATTACGTCCCTTATCCAGTAACTCGAACAGACAAATGAGATTGGTGTGTTGCAATCAAGACAAAACCAAGGGGTCACATTGAAATAGATGTTTCAAAGGAGGATGAGCCATATCAAACGAATGAAATGTCGCATGCAAATGATGTAATTGAATTTGAATCAATTCCTTGCTTACAAGTTGAAATAACCAAAGTTAACACAAGAAGGGGGGTTGGATTGTGTTTACCAACTTTTTGGGAAACTTTGAAAATTATTTTCGCAGGCACAACAAGCAAAAATAAGGCAACATAAATTTAGACGAGTGACACGTCTAAATTTAAGGCAGAACACACACGCATACAGAGAAGGGTAACACAGAGATTGATATTCACAATAATAGCTTCCCAAATTAAAAGCTTAAACAAATAATACTTAAGAAAATTAAAGAGATAAGAGAAGAGGAATATCACTCAAGAGTTTTATACTAGTTCACCCCAAAATCCACAAGGCTACGTCCAGTTTCTTGGCAGCACCAAGTTTCTACTGTAACTGATCAGATTACAGTATAAGTAATCTTTTCACACCTAGCCTCTACAGGCTCACACTCAAAACAAGTATTCTTTGCTCACCTAGCCTCTTCAGGCTCAACGCAGTAAAGGATAAAGGTTTTGTATAATTAATATAACTTGCAAATCTTTCAGATAACACTCAGAGAGTGAAGTTTTTATGAAGTGTGAAAGACTGTAAATTAATATCAAATGATTGAAGAAGTATTCAATGAAAGAATGAAGAAGTTAATGAAGTGAGTAAATGCTTCTTGCGCAGTGTTCTTAATGGTATTCAACTTCTTGTCTTCATCTTCATGGTTGGTCTATATAAAGACTTCAATCAATTTAATCCGTTAGGCACAACTTCAGAAAGTGTGTTCTTTTGATTTGAGCTTCCGGGATACCATTAATACCAAAGAGTCGTTCTATGTAAACATTAAATGCTTAGGAATGTTGAGCTTTGATAAGGTTGTCCATGAATACACTTTGTTCTGAGCAGTTGTTGTATCAGAGTTGCAGCAGCAGGCTTCTTGTACTTGCAGCAGAGAGCTTTCTTCTTTCAGTGCAACACTCAGTTCACTTTCCAGAAAGCACTTTTACTTTGTGCTAAAACAGCTGAAAAGTTACTGCTGTGGTACAAAGATTGCGTGTTTATTTCTTAAATTCTTGAAACAAACGTTCCTTATTCTTTATCCTTTGTGCTATTGTCCAGAGGTCTTCAAGATCCTTAAGGAAGGCATCTAATTTGAATAAGGTTGACGTGGACTTTATTTCTAACAAGCTGACATTGTAGCAGTGTTGGAAATTTTAGACGAGTTCTTGTACAGTCCAGAATTAGACGGGTGCTTGTGTAGTCCAGAATTAGACGGGTGCTCCACAGAGTCTCCTTCAGACAGATGCTTCTTGCCACATCATCAAGTATATCAGAATTTTTTAACTGAACATTGACTTGATCTTTGACTGTATTGACTGACTAATTTAGACGAATGGTTTTCAGACGAGTCTAAAAACTGTGCTCTACCAAAAATTAGACGGGTCATAAAATAGACGAGTGACCTTAAGTTTAATTTCCCACACACTTATCAAATATGTCAGTAACTTCATATGGTTCAATATTATCATACTTAATCTATTTGGAATCATCAAAACTTAGAGAATCTACACATGGAATGTGTCTCAGACGTATGAGGTCTTAACACAAGACACACAAGCCGTAGGGGAAGAAGTGGATACCTCCAATTTAAAATCAAATCAATTTATTCCAGATGAAGATGATGAAGAAGCCGACTCAATAGAAGATGAAGAAGATTAAGAAGACTATGAATATGACATCGGCGAAAATTCTAAATAATAATTAGATTATTTATTTTAGTTGTATTAAGTTATATTGTCATTTTCATAACTTTAAGTTAATTACTATTAGCATCATTTTCCATTATTTGTAAATTTGTGATTTTGGTAACTTTAAGTTAACTATTATTAGCATAATTTTCCATTATTTGCAGATTTGTCATTTTGGTAACTTTAAGTTAATTATTATTAGCATCATTTTCCACTATAGACATGACTGATGGTAAGGGAAAGGGTAAGGCACCTGCTGGAAGGGCATGTTGTCCTGGTCGACCCCGCTTCATGACATGGACGGTCGATGACGGATTCGTGTCTCTCCTATCTACATCTGCTCCACCACGTCCACCGCCTACACCTATGCCAACGCATGATATGGCACCACCCCTCCCACCTGTTGATCCTACACCACGCCCACCACCCACACCCATGCCTACACATGTTCCGACTACTCCCCACAGACCTATTGCTCCATCCACTCAGTTCTTGGGGACCTCCCCTGGGATCACGATGATGCCCACCCCGGGGTTTTAGACTCAAACCCATGGAGAGAGTTCCAGACAGTCAGATGCATCAGGGGTGGATCTACCCACGGACGGTGATCATTAGTTCGATCATCACAGCGATGAGTGTAACATAAAAAAAAAAGAAATAAAAATAAATAAATAAATAAATAAATTCTAACATAATTAATTTAAAATAAATAAATAATAATAATAATATTATTATTATTAAGTTGTTAAAAAGTGTAGTGCAAATAAAATATAAATGGGAGATTTAGTGTAAAGAAGAGATGGTATGAGGATTTATTGAAATTTGTTAATATATTATAAAGAATGCAGAATTTTATATATATATATATATATATATATATATGTGTGTGTGTGTGTGTGTGTGTGTGTGTGTGTGTGTGTGTGTGTGTGTGTGTGTGTGTGTGTGTGTGTGTGTGTGTGAAAAAAAAGGGGGAGAGAAGGGTACTTGGGCATTAAAAGCCCAAGCAACCAGTGAAACTTTAAAAAAGTGTAAAAACGCTGCCTGCTGCCACACACATATATATATTAAAACCTAATTATTTTTGCGCAGTAGACTTTGGATATTTCTCGCGCCGCACGGTGACTTTGAAAGGCCGCTGCACAGTGAGCTTAGAGAGGGTTCCTGAGACGCATTTCTTTTTTTTGGTAGTACAATCGTGATGTTGAAGAGAAGAATTTTTTTTTTTCAGAGACAGTAGTTTTATCATACGTAATTTTTAGAACACATTGGAGATCTCCGAGAGGTGAGTAACAGTACCTTTTAATAACCCTTTCCATGGTACATGTATTTGTTGTGTTGAGAGATTTTTATTGAATGATGCATGTTATTAATAAACTGAATTTTTAGGGGTTTGGAATTAAAATAAAAAAAAAGATTATTAAATTGGGTATTTGTTCTTGTTACTGATGGCATGAAATACATGATTGGTATTTAAATTAGTTGAATGACGTGCTTATTGGTGTATGCTAGCCATGTGAGTTTATTTGACATGCATGATAAGATCAAATATTTAATTTTTGGTAAATGAATTATTACACGCATTAGACGTGAAATTGTGCCTTACGATGAATTGTATGATGTTTGCTGTAATACCACCTATGATAGGGGTATCGAAAAGTAATACCACCGTAATGGGGTATCGAAAGTAACAACCCCATATAATTGGGATGTCGAAAATAAGTAATACTACCTAATAAGGAGTATCGAAAGTAACACCGCCACAGGTTAGGGTGTCGAAAAATGAGAAATACCACCATGTGCACATGGGAGGTATCGAAATGGAAATGTCCCCGACAGGAGGGTGACATCGAAACACTCCTCGTGAGTAGGGGTGGGCAATGGGACGCCATTGTCGTGTGATGTGTGAATATATGGCATGCCGGCAAGAAGCCAAATTAATTAGGAGGTCTTCGGACCGCTTGGATTAAACTTGAATTTATCTGGTATATGAAATGTGATGTATTGAGATGAGTTTATTATTAATGTTAAAATTATTTTCTTTATATATATTATTTTGAAAAATTAGCGGGTACCATGGACAGTTTTTCCGGTTACCGCACCGGCTGAGAACAATGCTATTCTCGAAAATGTTTTTATAAAACTGTATTATTGATCACTGGGATTTTATATCTCATTATTAAGCATTGTTTTCAGAGCACGAGGAGGATGTCATTGAGGCTGAAGAGGCGTGAAGACTTAGTGGACGCCATTAGATAATCTTTCTAGTTGGTTAGTCTTTTCTTAAATAAGGAGCCGTATGTGGCTAGACGCAATTATTTATCGTTGGGATTGTAGTTAGACGTCCGGTTTTGAGGCTTTGATTTTTATTTATTTATTTAGATCTATATTCATTACATTGATAATCTAATACTATATTACTTAATATGAGGCATTTCCAGACTTTAATGTTTTTCTAATTTTTCTTTATGAGATATATGCTTTAATTAAATGTTTCAAAGGATATTTTATTGATTTTATCTTGGGATCACTAATGTAACGAAGGGCGTTACATTTATGGTATCAGAGCAGTTCGATTCTAAATCGGACTGTGGTAGTGGGGCTTTTTCAAAAAAAAAAAAACTTGGGCGCATAGGATGCTTGTTAGAGTTATAATTCTGTATTCTATTCTTTGGATATTGGACTTGATCAACCCACTGTTTGATTGGTGGTATGCAGATTATGGCAGCGAACAGGCGAGGGAGAAATGATGCGCTTGCGGCAACTTTGGCTCGAATGGCCAGAGTTATGCAGGAGCAGACGGAGACTCTCCGTCAGATGAGGGATAAGGGGGACGTGCTTAACGTGGTACCGGTTGCAGCTCCAGATCCACAGTACAGGGGTCTGTCAGAGTTCAGGAATAATAATCCGCCGGCCTTTCGAGGGACCACCGATCCTAGTGAGGCAGAGGAATGGTTACTGAAATTAGAGAAGATCTTCCGGGCCATGGGGTGCTCTGATGCTCAGAAGGTGGATTTTGCCAACTATATGTTAGAGTCGGATGCAGAGCACTGGTGGAACTGTGCCAGGGGTGGGTTGCTTGTTTCGGGCGCCCCTATCATGTGGGACAGATTCAAGGAAGTATTTCTGGAGAAGTACTTTCCGCACAGTGTCCGGATACAGAAAGAGATGGAGTTTCTAAATCTTCGTCAGGGGAGTATGACGGTGGCAGAATATGTGGCCAAGTTTAAGAGGCTTGCAAGGTTCTCCGCACAGGTGAGGGATAATCCTGATGGTCCATGGAAAGCAATTAAGTTCGAGCAGGGTTTGAAACCAGAGCTGCAGAGCCTCATTGGGCTCCTAGAGATTCGAGACTACCCCACTTTAGTGAATAATTGTAGGGTGGCGGAGCAGAATATGCAAGCGGTGCTGGCTGAGAGGTCGAAGGAGAAGGGCTCCAGTAACGGCAAGAGGTTCCATGGGAAAGGGGGTAATTTCCAGAAGAGCCTATGACCTGTGCCTACGATCACGAAGGGTAAGCAGGTTCGAGGTGCTCAAGGTGAGAAGGGGACTGCATGTTACAAGTGTGGGTGGCAGCATGGAGATCGTGTGTGCCCCGCGGCACAAACCACTTGCCACCAATGCAGGAAGACGGGACACTTTGCTAGGATGTGCAAGTCAGGAGGACAATCTCAAACCAAATCATTGAGCCACGGAAGGGTCTTTACCATCCAAGGAGAGGAGGTGAAGGAGTCCGACGGTTTGATCCAAGGTAAGGGCTTTATTAAAGGTCGTGATGTTATCATATTGTTCGATTCGGGAGCAACACATTCATTCATTTCATTTAAATGTGCTCAATTCTTAGAGTTACCTGTTACTAAACTGTCATATGATTTGTGTGTTTCTACTCCTGCTAAAGATAGATTGATTACTTCTTCTGTCTGCCTGCAATGTTCCTTATTGTTTCAAGACCTGACTTATATTGTTGATTTGATATGTTTACCTATGTCTGGTCTGGATATTATTTTGGGCATGGACTGGTTGTCTCGTAATAATGCTGTTATTGATTGTGCTAGTCGAACTATTTCTTTCATTCCACAGTCCATGTCTGTTGACTCTCCTAGGACAGAACATCTTATCTCTGCTGCCTCATGTCATAAGTGCTTAGTTGAGGGAGCTCAGGGATATATACTTCTCTTTTCTGCTAAGATAGAGGCTGAGAGTGATATAGCGGCGTTGCCTATTGTGTGTGAGTTCCCAGATGTGTTTCCTAAGGATGTCTCTGATTTACCTCCAGATAGAGAGATTGAGTTTACCATAGATCTAGTACCTGGGAGTGGACCTGTATCAGTAGCACCCTATAGGATGGCACCTCTAGAGTTGAGCGAGCTCAAGAAACAGATAGAGGATATGTTGCAAAAGGGGTTCATTAGGCCTAGTGTGTCACCTTGGGGAGCACCAGTGCTTTTAGTGAAGAAAAAGGATGGGAGCATGAGGTTGTGTGTTGATTATAGGCAACTGAATAAGGTAACCATCAAGAACAAATATCCCTTGCCTAGGATAGATGATCTCTTAGACCAGTTAAGGGGAGCGTCGGTGTTTTCCAAAATAGATCTAAGATCGGGATACCATCAAATTAGAGTTAGAAGCGAGGACATCCCCAAGACAGCCTTCAGGACAAGGTATGGGCACTATGAGTATGTAGTGATGCCCTTTGGAGTGACCAACGCCCCAGCCGTTTTCATGGACTACATGAATCGGATCTTTAGGACCTTTTTGGACAGGTTTGTGGTGGTGTTCATAGATGATATTTTAATATACTCTAGGACACCAGAAGAACATGGAGAACACTTAAGGTTGGTGTTGCAGATCTTGAGGGGCGAGCGTCTTTATGCCAAACCAGAGAAGTGTGAGTTTTGGCTAGACGAGGTAAAGTTTTTAGGACACACAATCTCAAAGGATGGTGTAGCGGTTGATTCGTCTAAAGTTGATGCGGTGTTGGGATGGGAACAACCGAAGACAGTAACCGAAGTGAGAAGTTTCTTAGGCTTAGCTGGTTACTATAGGAAGTTCATAGAGGGGTTCTCTATATTAGCCTTACCTTTGACCCAGTTGACTAGAAAAGGGAAACCTTTTGTGTGGGACCAGGAGTGTGAGGACGGGTTCCAAGAGCTTAAGAGGAGATTGGTGTCATCACCAATCTTAACTATACCGGACCCCTTAGTGAGTTTTGTAGTATACTGCGACGCATCCAAGAATGGCTTGGGATGTGTCTTAATGCAGGAGGACAAGGTGGTAGCATATGCCTCTAGGCAGCTTAGGCCACATGAGGGGAATTACCCTACCCATGACCTAGAGCTAGCAGCTGTGGTTTTTGCCCTTAAGATTTGGAGGCATTACCTTTATGGGGCAACGTTTGAAGTTTTTAGTGACCATAAAAGCCTTAAATATCTATTCGACCAGAAGGAGTTGAACATGAGACAATGAAGGTGGATGGAGTTCCTTAAGGAATATGACTTCGAGTTGAAATACCATCCGGGAAAGGCCAATGTGGTGGAAGATGCTTTGAGTAGGAAGTCCCTACACGTGTCAAGCTTGATGGTACAAGAGCTGAACCTGATGGAAGAGTTTAGGGACATGAACCTAGAAGTGTTGGATGTGACCTTAAACTTCTTAAGTTTGAAGCTTAATAGGTTGGAAATTAATAGTGACCTTAGAGATGAGGTTAGGCGGGAACAACTTTTAGACCAAGAGTTGCAGTCTCGTTTGGGACAAGAGGGTTATGAGTTGTCTGTTGATGGACTAGTGAAGTTTAAGAATAGGATCGTTGTTCATAAGGAGGGGAGCCTTAGAGAGAAGATATTAGAGGAGGCTCATAAGGGAAAGTTTACCATACATCCGGGAATAACTAAGATGTACCAAGACCTTAAGAGGATGTATTGGTGGCCAGGAATGAAAAAGGACGTGGCTAGCTTCGTAACTAGATGTTTAGTGTGCCAAAAGGTTAAGATAGAACATCAGAAGCCTTCGGGGTTGTTGCAGTCCTTGGAGATTCCAGAATGGAAGTGGGAGAGAATTTCTATGGACTTTGTGATGGGGTTACCTAAGACGCGTTTGGGCTTAGACGCATTTGGGTGATAGTGGATAGGTTGACCAAGTCTGCCCACTTCTTGCCAATTAAGGCAACCTATAGCTTAGACAAGTTGGCCTACCTTTATATCAAGGAAATAGTCAGACTTCATGGGATACCCACCTCCATAGTGTCGGATAGAGACCCGAGGTTTACCTCTAGATTTTGGAGAGCTTTTCAGTAGGCCTTTGGGACTAAGTTGAACCTTAGCACAGCCTATCATCCCCAAACGGATGGTCAGTCAGAGCGGACCATTCAGACCCTTGAGGACATGCTTAGAGCGTGTGTCTTGGATGAAGGAGGGAGTTGGGATAGATTCCTACCTCTCATTGAGTTTGCGTATAACAATAGTTATCACGCTAGTATAGGCATGGCAGCCTATGAGGCCCTATATGGGAGAAAGTGTAGGTCCCCTTTATGTTGGTGTGAGGTAGGTGAGAAAACCTTGATAGGACCCGAATTGGTCCAGGAAACCTCTGAGAGAATCAAAATGATTAGGGAGAAGATGTGCACGGCGCAAAGTAGACAAAAGAGCTACGCCGACAAAAGGAGAAAGCCTCTAGAATTTCAGGAAAGTGAGCATGTATTTTTGAGAGTCACTCCTAAGACGGGGGTAGGGAGGTCGATGAAAGTCCGCAAGCTAAATCCTCGTTTCATGGGACCTTTCCAAATCCTTAAAAGAGTCGGGCCTGTTGCTTATCAATTGGCTCTTCCGCCACAATTGGCAAACCTTCATGATGTTTTCCATGTGTTGCAACTCAGAAAATACGTGCCTGATGAATCTCATGTGATAACTCCCGAGTCTGTACAATTGAAGGATAATTTGATCTATAAGCCAAAGCCTAGTCAAATCCTAGACAAGAGCACTAAGACTCTGAGGAACAAGACGATTCCGTTGGTGAAAGTGTTATGGGAAGGATTGACTCCTGAGGAAGCCACTTGGGAGATGGAGGAGGACATCGTGCGTCAATACCCAGATTTTATTATCTAAGGTATGGTGATCTTTAAATTTGAATATGCCATATGCTAAAATGAGTGCGTGGGTATGAGGCGAATTTCGGGGACGAAATTCCTTAAGGAGGGGAGAAAATGTAACATAAAAAAAGAAATAAAAATAAATAAATAAATTCTAACATAATTAATTTAAAAAAAATAAATAATAATAATAATAATAATAATAATAATAATAATAATAATAATAATAATAATAATAATAATAATAATAAGTTGTTAAAAAGTGTAGTGCAAATAAAATATAAATGGGAGATTTAGTGTAAAGAAGAGATGGTATGAGGATTTATTGAAATTTGTTAATTATTATAAAGAATGCAAAATTATATATATTTATATATATGAAAAAAAAAGGGGAGAGAAGGGTACTTGGGCGATAAAAGCCCAAGCAACCAGTGAAACTTTAAAAAAGCGTAAAAATGCTGCCTGCTGCCACACACATATATATATTAAAACCTGATTATTTTTGCGCAGTAGACTTTGGATATTTCTCGCGCCGCACAGTGACTTCGAAAGGCTGCTGCACGGTGAGCTTAGAGAGGGTTCCTGAGACGCATTTCTTTTTTTTGGTAGTGCAATCGTGATGTTGAAGAGAAGAATATTTTTTTTTCAGAGACAGTAGTTTTATCATACGTAATTTTTAGAACACATTGGAGATCTCCGAGAGGTGAGTAACAGTACCTTTTAATAACCCTTTCCATGGTACATGTATTTGTTGTGTTGAGAGATTTTAATTGAATGATGCATGTTATTAATAAACTGAATTTTTAGGGGTTTGGAATTAAAATAAAAAAAAAGATTATTAAATTGGGTATTTGTTCTTGTTACTGATGGCATGAAATACATGATTGGTATTTGAATTAGTTGAATGACGTGCTTATTGGTGTATGCTAGCCATGTGAGTTTATTTGACATGCATGATAAGATCAAATATTTAATTTTTGGTAAATGAATTATTACACGCATTAGACATGAAATTGTGCCTTACGATGAATTGTATGATGTTTGCTGTAATACCACCTATGATAGGGGTATCGAAAAGTAATACCACCGTAATGGGGTATCGAAAGTAACATCCCCATATAATTGGGATGTCGAAAATAAGTAATACTACCTAATAAGGAGTATCGAAAGTAACACCGCCACAGGTTAGGGTGTCGAAAAATGAGAAATACCACCATGTGCACATGGGAGGTATCGAAATGGAAATGTCCCCGACAGGAGGGTGACATCGAAACACTCCTCGTGAGTAGGGGTGGGCAATGGGACGCCATTGTCGTGTGATGTGTGAATATATGGCATACCGGCAAGAAGCCAAATTAATTAGGAGGTCTTCGGACCGCTTGGATTAAACTTGAATTTATCTGGTATATGAAATGTGATGTATTGAGATGAGTTTATTATTAATGTTAAAAGTATTTTCTTTATATATATTATTTTGAAAAATTAGCGGGTACCATGGACAGTTTTTCCTGTTACCGCACCGGTTGAGAACAATGCTATTCTCGAAAATGTTTTTATAAAACTGTATTGTTGATCACTGGGATTTTATATCTCATTATTAAGCATTGTTTTCAGAGCACGAGGAGGACGTCATTGAGGCTGAAGAGGCGTGAAGACTTAGTGGACACCATTAGATAACCTTTCTAGTTGGTTAGTCTGTTCTTAAATAAGGAGCCGTATGTGGCTATACGCAATTATTTATCGTTGGGATTGTAGTTAGACGCCCGGTTTTGAGGCTTTGATTTTTATTTATTTATTTATATCCATATTCATTACATTGATAATCTAATACTATATTACTTAATATGAGGCATTTCCAGACTTTAATGTTTTTCTAATTTTTCTTTATGAGATATATGCTTTAATTAAATGTTTCAAAGGATATTTTATTGATTTTATCTTGGGATCACTAATGTAACGAAGGGCGTTACAACGAGAGTCATGGATATACACCTCCTAGATCAGATGACTATGAGGAGTTCGAGATTATGGCTGATGGCCGGGTAGTTATTACCCCGGTCGGTGGTGGGTAAGAAATATGTCAAATAATTTTATTTTATTGTTTATCACAATTTTATATGTATATGTATTTGACTATTCTCCATGTTTTGTTGATAAGGTTCCTTCCATCGAAGAAACCCGCCGATGCCGTCTCATATGCGGTTACATATCAGTACCATCGGGCCTGGAAATATTGGAGTGAGCTTGATACATGGGATCGGGATGATTCTTTTCGGCTTTTAAGGTAATTTATAAATTTAGATTTAGTTCCATTATTAAGTTAGTTTTAATGTTTCTTTAATTTATTATTATCATAAAATATTATGTTCTCCTAATTTATAGGAGAAGGTTGCTTGGAGAGTAGAGCATCATGACGAGGTGGAGACAATTTTTAATCATATGGCAGGAAAACACCTCTCTTATTTGTTTAGGAGATACCGTAATAAGGGCATGCGTCCACCTTGGTGTTTCCCCAACTTAAGGGAGGAGCTATGTGCTTACTAGGATACACCTGCATTCAAGAAAATATCTGCCCAGGCAAAGCTCAACAGGGCCTCGGAGAAGGGTGGGAGTCTGCACACTGACGGCTGCATCAATCAGCAGGAGCATGCTAAACTCATTGTAAATTAAAATATCATTTTTTGTGAATTCATTTACATATGTCTTTATAGTTAGAATGTGAAATATTATTTATCATTATTAGTTAATACAAGTTTTTTTGGTGCATGCTAAGAAGCTTGGTCGTAGTGTCAAGCCGAATGAGTTGCATGCCCGGATACTAGGAAGGGTACCAACGAGTTTGTAGATGATCGCTCTAGACACACTCAGGTGATTTACATGTCTCTTTATTGGTAATTATATATTTATATTTTATATTAAAGAATTATGGTTATATCTTGTGATGATGTGCGTTATTGTTAATAACAAGAGGAGTATGAGGCTAAGTTATCTCAAGTTCGGTCTCAGGCAGCATCATCTTCCCCTACCACCACACTTGATCCAGAGGCGGAAGTCCGAGTGGAGTTGCAGACATGGGTCGAGGTTGCTGGCGGCAAGAAAAAGGGTCGTATATATGGTATGGGAGACCTCGCCAAGAACTATCGATGTGGGTGCTCCAGCATCTTCACTCAATAGAGTCGAGCATTGTCCAGTAGGGCCGCCAGTCTCAGGATTCTTCAGAGATGGTCGAGATGCGGTAGATATTGGCAGCTTAGGAAGAGATGCAGCAGTTGGTGACGCAGATGGTCGAGCGTGAGCGTCGGATTATGGAGCAGATGCATGTGGCAACTACATAAAGACACTCTTGATGCGTTTAGGACCTACTACTCAGTCACAATCGCAACAGGACCAACACCTTCACAGCACCCCTCAGCAGCAGCTGCCATCGTCCAAGACACCGTCGTCCCAGCCACCGCCGTCCCAGCCTGAAGGTCATCAGATGCCGGGGATAAGGGGGAGCCACCCTTCGAGGATTTGTTGTAGGGCTATAGAGAGGATTATTAGTTTTTTTAGGATTAGATTTTATTTTGTATGATGTACGTACTCCGTGTCAAAACATTTTGCTTTTAGTTATGAATTTTATTTATCGTTTTAAATTATTATTCATTTATCATTGAGAATTATTATTGATTTATCATATTATAAATTAAATTTTAACTAAGAAATAAATAAATAAAGTACAATATATTAATTATGTATTTTATATTAAATATTTAATAATTAAATAAATTTTAAATAATTAAAAATCAATTATTAAAATTATTTAATTATTAAAATATTATGTAATTATTAAATTTTAAATAATTAAAAATCAATTATTCAGTTTTTTAAATTATTTAATTAATAAAATATATATTTATATTTGTGATGGTCATGCCATCGATAATAGGTGTGGTTTGCGACGGACTTGGCCGTCGGAAAAGTATCCAATTTGTGATGGGCTATGCCGTCGGAAAATTTGCGATGGGCATGGCCGTCGGAACTTGTCTGTTTTTTGCGACGGCTTAGACCATCGGCAATTGCAATGACTTTTAAAATACTCGTTGCAAACCATTTGCGATGACCGTATTAGTGACGGATCCAGAGCCATTGCAAATCCATTGGAAACCCTCGATTTGCGACGGATTTTAGCCTTTTGAGTCTTTAGGCCTGCCCTTGTGAGTCCCCGGGACCTAACTCACCTAAACTTTATTTTATAAAATAAACGCTAGTTTTACCAAACATTTCATATAATTCACTAGCTAATCTGCTATTAGCTAGCTTATCCGCTATCTGCTATTAGCGAGTTTATCCGCTATCTGCTATTAGCGAGTTTATCCGCTAGTTTTTACTAAACAAAGCCTTACAATTAGTTTATTTTTTGGGTTTATCATTATGATGCACTGTTAATATATTTTTAAAAAAATTATATTGTCAATCAATCATGCATTATCACATCATTAAAATATTTGAATTTTTTAATAAATACATTAAAAGTCATAAATATGGTGATCTCTAATTAATTGGTAGTGTGAAAAAATATATATTAACAGGAATTGGGAGTTCACTTGGAGGAGGGGCTCTTCACTTGGGAAGAGTTTATGACGATGGAATTTAGGAATTCTTTTGCTGGAATTAATTTACAGCAGAGGGAGGATAATTGGGTTTGGCTATACCATCCGTCAGGGAGGTTCTGTGTGAAATCGGCTTATAACTCTCTTCTTCAGCGCTGTCCACGACCCGTTTTGGTGCAGGAAGAAGCTCTTGGTGCAAACAGACTTGTATGGAAGAGTGTTGCACCCTCTAAAGTCATAGCATTCTCATGGCAGTTCTTAGGAGTAGACTTCCTACAAGGGCAAATCTGCTGCACAGGAAAGTTTTGACTCAACAAAGTGACTTAACTTGCGTTTTCTGTAAATCTGGAATGAAAAATGAGAACCATTTATTTTTGAATTGTCCCTTCACCATTAACGTTTGGAAGCAGGTGAAAATCTGGGTAGGATTTGATGCAGGAACACACTTTCGGGTGGCTCATCTTCTTCTTGAATTCTCGCAGGTGTTTGGTAGAAGAAAGAAAGGTTACAAATTCTGGTTGATGATTTGGCACACTTTAATGTGGTGAATTTGGGAAATGAGAAACAACATTATTTTTGGGGATAAAAATGTGAATCTATTATATTTAATGGATAGAGTTAAAGTTTGGTCTTGGGGATGGCTTAATGCTAAGTCCAAGTCCTTTTTGTGTATTGATTGGTGCATCGATCCTAAAAAATGTCTAAAATGATTGTAGTTTTTCTGTTTCTGTTCTTTGTCCATTAAGGTTCTCTGCACTATTGTACATGGCTTCTAAGTGCCCCTTGCACTCCTATATTATATACTTTTGCTGCTTCAAAAAAAAATTGTATCCAAATCAATCTTTTAAAAGTTTTTATTTATAACCAATGGTGTGTGGTCTAGTGGAAACGACTAGCTCCCAAAAGGAAGAGAACCTGGGGAACTCAGGTTCAAATCCTTGTGGATGTTATTCTGTAATGCAAAGTTAGTTAGCATAATGCAAAGTTAGTTAGCAGAATGGAAAGTTAGTTAGTAGAGTTAGTTAATAGTTGAAAGCTGTTATGAGGTTAGTTACTAGTTTGAGCAGTGTGGGACTTGAACTAGTGTATATAACCAGTGTATGTATATCAAACAATTGAGTAGTATTCAAAAAAAAAGGAATTTTATACACTGACTTCTCTCTCTCTCTCTCTCTCTCTCTCTCTCTCTCTATAAGTTCTATACTCAATTGTGTGTGTGTGCCTGTCATTTTCTGTGTAAAGTTTCTCTCCATATCTCCAACAGATTTGGTATCTAGAGCTTCAAAAATCAGGGACCTGTGAAGAAAGGTTGAGGCGTCCTGTGAAGAAGGAAAGAGGCAAACATGGCTTCATCGAATGGAGTAAATGGAAGTTTTCTTTCCAGTTTTCCGATTCTGGATGGCAAGAATTATGACCATTGGGTTGTAAGGATGGAAGCCATTCTTGGCTTTCAAGAAATCCTGGATATTGTGAAAGAAGGTGTCACAGAAAGGGACGATGCAGCAACCAAGAAGAAAGACTACAAGGCTAAGTGCTTTCTTCATCAATGTGTTGATCTTGTCAACTTTGAGAAGATCTCCAAAGCCAAGACAGCCAAGGAGGCCTGGGATGTTTTGCAGAAGGCTTATGGAGGTGCTGAGAAGACCAAGAAGATGAGACTGCGGTCCCTCAGAAGACAGTATGAGCTGCTGTCCATGCTTGAACAAGAATCAGTAGCTGAGTATTTCAATAGGCTGCAACTGCTTGTAAACTCGATAACAACATGTGGAGGCACAATCTCTGATCAGCAAATGGTTGAAAAGATCCTTACAACCCTTACCACTAGGTTTGATCATATAGTGGTTGCAATTGAGGAGTCTAAAGACTTGGAGGGTATGAAGGTAGAGGAGCTGCTGAACTCACTAGAGGCACATGAGCAGAGACTGAATGAAAGATCCAAAGTAAAGGAACCAGATCATGCTCTGCAGGCCCAGATGTTCAAGAAAGGTAATGCTGATTACAGAAAAGGCAATGCTGATTACAGAAAAGGCAAGAGAGGAGGCAAGGTGAAGTCCAACAGAGATGGAGGTTGTGGTTCTGGCAACAATTCTTACAGCCAGGATCAAGCCTCCTCGGCTGAGCAAGGAGATCAACACAACAAAGGAAGAGGAGGAAGGTCAAGCAGAGGCAGAGGTGGAAAGAAGAAGTTTGATAAAAAGAAGGTTCAATGCTTCAACTGTAATAAAAGGGGGCACTATGCAAAAGAATGCAGAAACAGCAAGGTCAAGATCAGATGATGATGAGGCCTATGTTGCTCAAGATGATGGCTCGGATTCTGACCAAGTGTTGCTGATGGTGACAACCAACATAGAA
Organism: Sophora flavescens; assembly: GCA_030762895.1. Classification (NCBI taxonomy): domain Eukaryota; kingdom Viridiplantae; phylum Streptophyta; class Magnoliopsida; order Fabales; family Fabaceae; genus Sophora; species Sophora flavescens. The sequence goes on along the minus strand of CM061063.1, from coordinate 156,060,042 downwards.
GGGGAGAGCAATACTTCTTGGTATCTTGACATAGGGTGTTCCAACCACATGACAGGCCAGAAAGATTGGCTGATTGATCTTGATTGTAGTGTCAAGAACAAGGTCAGATTTGCAGATAACAGCACTATAGTAGCTGAGGGAATTGGCAAAGTCTTGATCAAAAGAAAAGATGGCAGACCTGCATATGTAACTGATGTTTTGTATGTTCCCTCAATGAAAAGCAACTTGTTGAGCCTTGGACGATTGCTAGAAAAGGGCTTCACAATGAAGATGATGCAGAAGCTCATTGAAGTCTTTGATGCAAAAGGAAGGTTGGTGACTAGAGCTCCACTGTCAAAGAATATAACATTCAAGATTGATCTGAATGCTTCAACAATTCAATGCCTCTCAACCACTGTAATTGAAGTTGAAAACTGGTTGTGGCACTACAGGTTTGGACATCTCAATTTCAAGAGTCTAAACCAGTTGGGCAGCAAGCACATGGTGCAAGGAATCCCTCAAATCAAACAACCAGAAAAGGTGTGTGAAGGGTGCTTGATGAGCAAGCAACCAAGAACTGCATTCAAGAAGCCTGCACCAGCAAGAGCCACTGATGCCTTGGGAGTTGTCCACTGAGATGTATGTGGCCCTATTGAGACACCAACTCTTGGAGGAAACAGGTACTTCATAACCTTTGTAGATGAGTTTAGTAGAAAACTGTGGTTGTACTTGATTGAGGGAAAGCATGAAGTTTTTGATGTGTTCAAGAAGTTTACTGCCTTAGTTGAAAGACAGTGGAAAAGTTATTAAAATTCTTAGAACTGATGGTGGAGGAGAATACAGTTCCAAGGACTTTGAGCACTTCTGTGAAAAACAAGGCATTGTGCATGAGGTAACTGCCCCTTATACACCTCAACACAATGGCCTTGTTGAAAGGAGAAACAGAACCCTGATGAATATGGCAAGGTGCATGATGAAAGGAAAGGAAATGCCACAGTGTTATTGGGGTGAAGCCGTGTCTACTGCAGCCTATGTTCTTAACAGATGCCCCACTAAAAGAATGGAGAATGTGACTCCAGAGGAAGCTTGGACAGGAAGCAAGCCTAGAGTTGATCATCTAAGGATCTTTGGATCTTTATGCTTTAGACATGTTCCTGACCAAAGGAGGAGAAAGCTAGATGACAAGAGTGAAGCTATGGTTCTAGTAGGATATCATCCCACAGGAGCCTACAAACTGTACAATCCATCTTCGAAAAGGGTTGTAATCAGCAGAGATGTGGTTATTGACGAGAAGGCAACCTGGAATTGGAAGGAACACAATGCTGGGATGAAAGTCAGCATTTTTCATTCACTTGATTCAGATCATCAAATGTCTGAGTTAAGTGAAGATTGTGCAGCAAATGAGCAGACTCAGAACAGCAGGCCACAAAGGAATAGAGCACCACTAGTGAGATTGACAGACTATGAGGTTTTCACTGATCAGGAAATCACAGCAGAAGGTGAGTTAGTTCACCTAGCCTTCTTTGCAGACACAGAACCAATGAATTGGGAACAAGCTATCAATGAAGAGGTATGGCAGAATGCAATGAAGGAAGAAATGAATGCAATAGAGAGGAACCATACATGGGAGCTTACTGAACTTCCACCTGACAAGAAGCCAATTGCTGTCAAGTGGATCTTCAAGGTGAAACTAAAGCTAGATGGTTCGATAGCCAAGCACAAGGCCAGATTAGTGGCAAAGGGATTCTTACAGAAAGCTGGAGTGGATTATACAAAAGTGTTTGCACCAGTGGCAAGGGCTGAGACAATAAGACTTGTCATTGCCATTGCAAGCTCAAAAGAGTGCCCAATGTTCCAAATGGATGTAAAATCTGCATTCCTCAATGGTCCACTAGAAGAGGAAGTCTATGTACTACAACCTCCTGGTTTTGAGGTAAGGGGAAAAGAAAGTAAGGTGTATAAGCTCCACAAGGCCTTGTATGGCTTGAAACAAGCCCCTCGGGCTTGGAACAAGAGAATTGATGCATTTCTATTGAAGCAAGGGTTCTCAAAGTGCTCTGTGGAGTTTGGTGTATATGTGAAAAACAGTGATGGTGCTGGCCTGATTTTAGTGTGTCTCTATGTAGATGATCTACTTGTAACAGGAAGTGACTCAACTGAAATTGACAAGTTCAAAAGGAGCATGCACTTGGAGTTTGAAATGACAGACCTAGGGACCCTCACTTATTTCCTAGGGATGGAGATAGAATACACAAACAGTGGCATCATTCTACACCAGAGAAAGTACTCTCAAGAGATACTTAACACTACAAGAATTTAAGCTATTTCCCAAGGCATATTACCCAGGGCAAAAAATCCATAGGAAATTTTGACGTTTCCCACGGTTAAAGCCTTGGGAAAGTTCTTTCTATGGTTCCCACGGGTTGGGCCTTGGGTAACAGATGCGCCAACTGCTCCCGCTTGTTTTCCCACGGATTGGGCCGCGGGTAACAGAGGCGCCAACTGCTCCGCTTGTTTTCCCACGGATTGGGCCGTGGGAAATATGTTACACGATCGAGGCGCCGTTTCCCAGGGCTGTGGCCCTGGGAAATATGTTACATGAGGCGCTGTTTCCCAGGGCTGTGGCCCTGGGAAATATGTTACACGATCGAGGCGCCGTTTCCCAGGGCTATAGCCGTGGGAAATATGTTACATGAGTCGCCGTTTCCTAGGGCTGTGGCCCTGGGAAATATGTTGCACTATCGAGGCGCCGTTTCCCAGGGCTGTGGCCCCGGGAAATATGTTACATGAGGCGTCGTTTCCCAGGGCTGTGGCTCTGGGAAATATGTTACACGATCGAGGCGTCGTTTCACAAGGCTGTGGCCCTGGGAAATATGTTACATGAGGCGCCGTTTCCCAGGGCTGTGGCCCTGGGAAATATGTTACACGATCGAGGAGCCGTTCAGACTTTTTTTTTCTTTCTTCTTCTTTCATCTTCCTCCTCTCATGTCTCTTCTTCTTCAAGAACCCATCTCCATCTTCCTCCTAACTCCAACCCTTCTTCCTCCTTCACCCAAAACCCAACAAACACCATAAACCCATAATTACCCATACCCAGCCAACATTCACTTCTCACCTCAAACCCACACATCTCCTTCCCTTTCTAAACTTCATCTTCCTCCTCCCATTTCTCTCCTTCTTCAATAAACCAGCCCCTCACTCATCCATCCCTTCCACCATTTTTTCACCAACATAAGCTCCAATCCACAGTCAAAAATCAAAAAATACCAACAGTAAAAACACATACAAACAGAGACACATAGTTTGGTCCTCCTCCCTCTCTCCCGCTGTCCAGACCGCACCGCCCAGTCCAGACGCCGCCGCCGTTCGCCGTTCGACCCGGACCAGCCAAGTCCAGACCCGAAGCTGCCGCCGGAAGTTGCAGAGCCGCCGCGCAATCGCTGGTTCCCTCCGCCGGAATAATAATTAATTGACTTATTAAGCTATAAATTAAAGTTTTTTAATTAAAAAAAAATACATAGGTTTCCCAAGGTTAAAACCCTGGGAAATGTTTCCCAGGGAAAATTCCATGGGAAACGTTTCCCAGGGAAATTTCCGTGGGAAACGTTTCCCAGGGATTTTTCCGTGGGAAACTTTTCCCAGGGAGTAGTCCGTGGGAAATTTCCCAAGGGTGTGACCGCGGGGTATTTCCCAGGGCATACCCGTGGGAAACGTTTCCGACCAGCTGAAAACCGAGGGATCTGAATCCGTGGGTCATCCCTGGGAAATGTGTATTTTCCCACGGATTTTATGGATTTCCCAGGGCCATAGGCCTGGGAAACAGCGAAAATTCTTGTAGTGTAAGAGGTTTCAAATGGGCTCTTGCAATGAGGCAGTAACTCCAATGGAAACCAATGTAAAACTGCAGAAGGGTGAAGCTGAGAAATGTGTTGACAGCACCCTCTACAAGCAGATTGTAGGTTCCCTTAGGTTCCTATGTAATAGCAGGCCAGATATCTGTTATGGTGTTGGCTTGATCAGCCGGTTTATGAGTGACCCTAGAGCCTCACATATGGCTGCGGCTAAAAGACTGTTGAGATATGTGAAAGGAACCATCAACTATGGAGTTCTATTTCCTAAAGGAGCAGGGCAGCTTGAGGAAGGACTTGAGGCTTGGTCAGATTCAGATTGGTGTGGTGACAAGGTTGAAAGGAAGAGCACCTCAGGTTATCTGTTTAAATTCCAGAACAGCCCAGTTTCATGGAGCTCTCGAAAACAGAATGTGGTGGCCCTTTCTTCTTGTGAAGCAGAGTACATAGCTGCTTCCAATGCAGCTTGCCAGGCTCTTTGGCTGGAATCTCTGCTGGATGAAATGAGGATCAGGTACAAAAAACCAGTTCAACTCTTTGTTGACAATAAATCCTCCATAAGTCTAGCAAAGAATCCAGTGGCACACGGCAGAAGCAAGCACATTGAAACAAGGTTTCACTTTCTAAGAGACCAGGTGAACAAGGAAAGGATCAAGCTGACCTATTGCAGCACAGAACTGCAAATTGCTGATGTTCTAACTAAGCCAGTTAAGACTGATCGGTTTAGAAGGTTGAGGGAAATGCTAGGTGTTGTTTCCTTAGATAATTTGCATTAAGGGGAAGTGTTATTCTGTAATGCAAAGTTAGTTAGCATAATGCAAAGTTAGTTAGCAGAATGGAAAGTTAGTTAGCAGAGTTAGTTAATAATTGAAAGCTGTTATGAGGTTAGTTACTAGTTTGAGCAGTGTGGGACTTGAACTAGTGTATATAACCAGTGTACGTGTATCAAAGAATTGAGTAGTATTCAAAAAAAAAGGAATTTTATACACTGACCTCTCTCTCTCTCTAAGTTCTATACTCAATTGTGTGTGTGTGCCTGTCATTTTCTGTGTAAAGTTTCTCTCCATATCTCCAACAGTAGAGTCACCCCATTGGGAGGCTGAGAACCAAGGGGTAAAATCCTGCTCAATCAGCCGAACCAGATATTAGTCCCATAGTGGGCCTGAATGACCTAAGCTGTGGGGATACTCTGGTAGACCCACTCGATCCGAAGGATTAATTAGGATGGGTTCTGAAAAAAAAAAGTTTATATTTAAAAGAGTCTGTTGAGTCAAAAAATTCTTCAATTTATATGAATCAAAATTATTTTAAACATATGAATTGAGTTTTTTTTTAATTAGATAAAATTGCTTTTAAATCACGTGATTTTAATTTGTTTTGTTAAAAACCAATTTAACCTATTCAATTTCATACATATTTAAATTGATTAATCAATATATAATATAATATAATATAATATAATATTCATTTACATCGGTGTAAGTTTTTTTTTCACTTACACTCAATCCTAATAGTTGATTTCATTATATTTTTATTGCAATTACCATTGAAAATAAAATTAACAATTAAGATTGGATGTTAGTGAAAAATGACTGATGTAAAGGGATGCATTCTCATATAATATTGTTTGAATCCGTTGATTTTTGTTTTACTCAAAATCCAATTTAATTAAATAAAGCACAATTACAACCCTCCATATCTCAAATGTATTCCAAATCCGTTTACACAATCATGACAGGAAACAAATTAAAAGTCTTTCATTGTCCAATATTAAAGATTCCAACACGTTGAATGTTTCTTTGGAAAAAAAAAACACGTAGAATGTTTCAGTCAAAAAAAAAAAAAAAACACGTAGACTGTTTGAGATATGGATTAAATTGATGAAACATAAAATATAATAGCTGTTTAATATTTTTTTTAGGTAAATAATAACTGTTTAATATATGACACCTGAAGTTTATAAATTTCTAATTAATATAAAAATCATTTATATTGACAGTGAATAAAAATTAATATTTTTATATAGAGAGAGAGATATTTTATAACTTATTTATACAAAATGATTGTATTAAGTAACAAAAAAGTATTTCCACAAATCGTTAGTGTGACAAACATTTCATAAATTTCATCTTCGTAAAAATTGTTACATTTTGTGAGAGGGTCTTGCTAACCCGTGCTCTAAGAAAATCACATTAAGTTTTCAAATGTAAATGTATTGAATTGAATACATCATTTTCAATAAAATATTTCTATCTTTGATTGTTTAACCAATATCATTAGGGCATTGGTTAACATTTTCCTATGTGGAATAGATATCTTTCTTGTATTTAAACAATTAAAATTATTTTATTATAGTTATTTAAAATTTAAAAATTACATTATATAAATAGAAAATGATTTAACGAACGTGCATGTCACAATTATCATATACATTATCGGGAAGAATCACTTAAGATTTTGCTTACAAATAAAAAGCTCCGAATCACGTCAAGCTCTGTCCAACCAATTTTGTTTCGAATTAGGTTGGTAAAGAAGACAAGCCAACCAATCAAGCACCATGTGAAAAACAAAGCCTATCTGATAGGTATATATAGTTGCTCTGCATCAAACATCACCCAATTCCCTATACAGATTGTCCTCTACGCCTCTTCTACAGACACATGCCACTGGCTTATTGTGCATTTGTCTGGCTAAAGATGTTACATTAATTTGTGACACTGCTTGCGCTATATCATGTTATGTTCTCCAACTTGTTATCAGTCATTTATGCCTTGCTTAAATTTGTCTAAGTAAATTCCCTTCTAGAGAGCTTCCAAATTGCCCCTTTTAGTAAAAAGTTTTAGAGCATGAAGTGGCTCCCTTGCTAATTGGAAATTCCTCAGATTGATTTGGATTCTCATAGATGTGTTCTAATTCTGATCAGTATTATTAATTATGCTTTTGACTCTCGGCTCCACTGATGAATGATATGGATCCGGATTCGCTCTCGTAGGAGGGTCCAGTGTTATTTTTTTTCCCATTACCGGTTCTGGTAACTATTCATCTGCACAAATCACAGCTGTCGATCTTTCGATCTTGGCTGGAGCGATGCTGGATGGGGGACCGGTAGGACGAATCTGCTTTCTGAATGATATAGATTCCCGCCACCAAAGGTATATAAATGCTTGTACTTGTTGTGCACCTCCAACCAATACTCGCATGGCAGCATTTGTGCCAAGGTTCTTGACTAGAAAGCTGCAGTACATCAGTCTGTGCTCGCTGCTCACTAGCTATTAGCTTTGATACCACGTTTCTTTGATCAGATTATTTCGTAAATGGGTTGGGTACCCTTCTTATCCTTTTATAATTTTTTGTCTTATTATAAACAAAAAAACTTAGACACCACATTTAAAATTGAAATATTCACAATGAAATACATAAATTAAATTTCTCATTAGCTACTACATAATCTAACTTTTAGTCGTTAAATGATAACCAACAATAGTCAAATTTGAAAAACAGATTGGTGGTCGTTAAGGTTGTTGTTTTTAGCGACGGATTTTATTTGATCGCTAAATTCGCTATTTAACATTTTTCATGTAGTAATACTACTGGTGAACATGTCTTTTACTTTACTCATAAATCATTTGAGTTTATGATTGTGAAGAATTTTTTTCATTAAATAAAGAAAAATGCTAAACGAACACACTTTTTTTACATCATACAGTTTGACACCGTATGAACAGTGCCGCACAGTGCACTGTAGCTGCACTGTGCAGCACAGTAGCATTTTTTTTAAATTTAAATTTTTTTATAAATAATTTTTTTGATTACGTATATGTCAATATCTGGTGAATCGGGTACAAATATCTAGTGAATTCATTTCATTATCTGATGAATGGGTTTTTTTGAGAACTAATTTTTTTGATTAAGTATGTGCAAATATATGGTGAATCCGATATAAATATCTGATGAATTCAGTTCATTATCTGGTGAATAGGTTTTTTGAGAAATAAATTATGGTTAAGTATGTGCAAATATATGATGAATCAGGTATAAATATCTGGTGAATTTCGTTCATTATCTGGTGAATGTATTTTTTTTATAAATAAATTTTGTTGGTTAAGTATGTGTAAATATCTGGTGAATCGGGTACAAATATCTGGTGAATTCAATTCATTATCTGGTGAATGTGTGTTTTTTGAGAAATAATTTTTTTGGTTAAATATGTGCAAATATCTGGTGAATCAGGTATAAATATCTGGTGAATTCAGTTCATTATCTGGTGAATGGGTTTTTTTGAGAAATAAATTTTGGTTAAGTATGTGCAAATATATGGTGAATCAGGTATAAATATATGGTGAATTCAGTTCATTATTTGGTGTATGTGTTTTTTTTTATAAATAAATTTTTTGATTAAGTATGTGTAAATATCTGGTGAATGGGTTTTTTTGATAAATAAATTTTTTGGTTAAGTATGTGCAAATATCTGGTGAATCATGTACAAATATCTGGTGAATTCAGTTCATTATCTGGTGAATGGGTTTTTTTAGAAATAAAACTTGTATTTTTTTTAAAAAGTCAAAATTTAAAAAAAAAATGGTGCTACAGTAACACTATAGTAGCACTACTATAGTAATATCGTATTTGTATCGCAAAAGCTGTGTTCGTTTACCCCAGCTCAACAAGAGAAAAGGCAGACACCGAATAGATGCGTATTAATATTTTCATATTTCCTTTTTTTTCCAGAACAAAAATGTTTGATAATTAATTTAATGATTTTTCCTTACACATATTTCTCCCATTTTCACCCAAGCTAAATCTATCATTTAGATAATTCAACATGTAGTTAAGTTTTTTTTTTTTTTTTTGACAGGAACGTGTAGTTAAGTTTGATCCATTGTTTTAATTTTTTTTTTTATGTTGTCAATTCCGTTATGTATTAATACATCATTAAAAAAAACTTACTATGATCTATGATAATGATTATCTAAAATATTAAACTTCTTACGAAACACACTGTAGCATATATGGATGCATTTTAAATTCATTTGGCCGGTTAACGAAATTCATCAAATCATAATTAATGCTCCTTAAGAAAAAAATTAAATTCAGTTACCCTTTCCTATTTCAAAATTTTATTCGTTTAGCTTTATAATATTTCTTGAGTAATTTCTTTTTTTTTTAGTGATTGAATTTTAGTAATTTAGATTCTAAAGACTCATCCAAAAACAAATGTTTAGATACTAAAGAAAGTTTTCTAATAATTCTTTATCTAAAACAAATTTTGCCACATTTGAGCCAAACATATTTTGTTTATTCTTTTAGAGGTCACAACACCAACAAAACTAATTAGCTATACATTCAATTCACCTTTTTTCCTCTAATACTAACAAAACTAATAGCAAGCGTTTTACCTTGAAAGTTTAGTACATGATTAATCAAGGGATTCTTATGAATTAGACTAACTCAGTCTTGACCCTTATTCCTTTCTTTTTCTTCTTCATAAAATCTTTTCAAAGATAGTTGGCTTTATGATCCTCACAAGCTAAGTTGAACTTATAGTAAGTTGTTCCAATTAATAGAGTTTAATCAATAAATGGATTAATTAATACTCTTCCTGTAAGTAAATCACATTTTGGTATATGGCATCTATCTTATACTACTTTGTGGATGTGCATCTGATACAGCTTTTACATCAAGCTTTATTTTCGCCCAAGATATTAGGCATGCAGAATAAGCATAAGCAAAGTGTTTAGATTTCCTTGCCTTCCCCCATTTTCTAATTCTTTTAAGGGATTTTAAGCAGAACAAGATAGTGTGTTTTAGCAGAATAGGATAGAGGATATCTCGGAGTTAGAATTCCTTTGTCAATGGTTAGATTGGTCCCCTTATTCTCTCTCTAACTTCAAACTCTCTTCCTTCTCTCTATACACAGGCGCGTGCCATCATTAGAGGGGGTGGTTTTGAGCCATTTTTTGGCTTGGAATCACTCATTTACTCTGTTTTTTCTCCCATTTTATCTAAATAAGTGGTTTTTCCACGTAGATCTGGATTTTTTTTCTTCGTGTTTTTCGTCTTCTGTGTGCGGCGGTATTGTCGTTCGTAGTCTTGGTGAGGCGTTGTTTGATTTCCCATCTTGGTGCGGTGTTTGTTTGATTTCCCGTCTTGGTGCGGTGTTCGTTTGGTTCAGATTGACAGATTTGCTTCGATCCATCACAGATTTGATCAAGAATTTGGCGTCAATGTTACAGATCCGGAGACATGGGTATTCCGGTGACTTTGATTTTATCACTTTTGTAGGCATTTTGATTTTGTCGTGTTATGCTATTAACCTGGGTACTGTGAGTTTGTTCGCAGATTCATCCTTTTCGGTTTTTAGCGATGTTGGATTTGTGTTATTCGATGTATTTTATCAATTTGAATGAATGAATATATAGTAAAAAAAAAAGGATAGAGGATATCTCAACTTAATCATATGCTATTAAATTATTTAGAGTAAAACTATACTCCAACATCTTTAATTAAGTTTATTAAGATAACAATAAATCTCAGACTTGATCATAAATTACACTTCACCCAATTTTTATTGTTGGCTAATCATTAACTTGAGACTACTGTGTTACTTAAAAATGGTTTTTAAATAATAATCTTATACTTTCTTGTTTAAAAAATACAGTTGATTTTTAATTTGAAAAATAAAATATAAAATATAAAATCTTATAATTAAAAAGGAATATAATTTATTTATATATTTATTTTTAGTCTATTATATATTTATTTTACTCAAATAAATAGTTTTTTTTGTACTTATAAATGTATAACAATTATGTGAAAAACGAAATTTTTTTATTATATATTTTTTTTAGTCATTTAGCTAAACAACTACTAAACTAAATATCATGCTTTCAATTATTTTATCTATAGAATATATAGATTATTATAATAAATGTTTTAGATAAATATGACAAAAATCTATATTGCTAAAACAAGCATATTTGAGTATAAGACTAAATATAATTTTTTTGAAATTATGATATACAAATTAAATTAAACGCGGATAATTTGATGAATGTTAAGAATAATTAATGTTATGATTGTATATATTTATTTTAATCTAAAAAATAATTAACATATATGATGTTCATTATGGAACAAAAAGTATATATAAGACTTTTATTTACTCGATTTATTTATTTTATTGAGTCTATAATTTAGTTGATTCTTAGCAAATTTCAAATATTTTTTTCTATGTGTGACATATAATATTTTAATATATACAAATGTATTAATATTTTGGGAAAAGTGCATACAGACCCCCTAAACTTTAGGTAATTTGCAAATAGGCACATTCAACTATTGTTTCTTCTCAGTTAGTCCTTAAACTTCTACTATTAGTAAAATCAATCCTTCAACTAAATTTTCATCCCAATTAGTCCTTAAACTCCTGCTATTACTAACATCAATCCTTCAACTAACAAGCCTCAAGGCTTTTCTCTTTTTTTTTTCTTTTTTAAAAACTAAAAAAACATAATCAACATATTGGATTTAATCAAAATGAACGGTTGAATTTATTCACCGTTAGTAATCTAACTGAAAGTTAATAGATGTATTAACTTTACTAATATCAGAAGTTTAAGGACTAATTGAAACAAAAAAATAGTTGAAGGATTGATTTTACTAATAACAGGAGTTTAAGGACTAATTGGGAAGAAAAAATAGTTGAATGTGCCTATTTGCAAATGGGATAAAGTTTAGGGGGTGCGTTTACACTTTTCCCTAATATATATTTTTTGTTTTTACACTAAATTTATTTTTTAATTTTATATATGAAGCACTTACGGGGACGTGAATTTTATCTCAACCTCTATCACAATTTAAAGAGGCTTGATTGTAAAATAATACTTGAGTTGCCTGAAGAGACATTGAATACTTGGTTGTATATAAGCTTGCAGAGGCAAATTTAAAGGATTTTTGTAAAGATTATTTGAGACAAAAAGTAGATAAAGTCTTCAAATCGAAGTGACTGGACATAGCTCTTTATTGGAAAGAGTGAACCAGGGTAATTTTTTTGTGTGATCTTCTCTTTCCCTTCTCTGTTTATGTTTGTTTTTCTCTAACATTTGGGGATTGCTTTTGAAGTTCCTAACACTCTTCCTTTAGAAATTGTTTTCCTGTGTGTTTAATCTTGTTTTTTCTTGTGTGCAAAACTGTTTTTCGAAAGGATTTTCGAAAAATTAAGAAACACAATTCAACCCCACTTCTTATGTTTCCATGTGCCTCTTTCAAACCTAACCACACGACATCCCTAATGCATCTTTTAAAAAATAGTTACTCAGATTATTTGTGCAAATAATTGACAAGTTTTAACGAATTTATTTTACCCAAAAATTATTTACAGGACTAAAAAAACCCTGAATCAATATTATGTGATCTTTTATATTTTCTATTTCTTCTTTTAGGCATCAACAGATAATTTTTTTTGCTGTGATGGTCGACTTGCTTAAATTGCTTCAGCTGGTTTCTTTTGGCTAATGTTTTTGGTTCTGCGGTGGTCCTCTTGGTTCTTGTGGTAATTTGCAATGTTTCTCTTTGTATTGTTTTGGAAAAAGGAATGATGGGGTTGCTGTGCGCTACTTTCTGTCCAATTTTGGTTGGAGACCATATCATGTTGATCAAGGTTTGGAATTTGGAATAGGGATAAATGCAATTGTCTGTCGTGTGGTTTTGGGTTTTTGAGAATGTAATTAATGAGTAAATTGGTTTTGGTTTGGGGTGTAAGTTGGTTCTCAATCAGGTGGAATATTTTGTTTCCCTTGGTTGAGCACTAACATATTTTCCATGTCTTTTTGTGGTCCTTGTCTTTTATAGATGGGTTAGAGTACCCCAAATACTCTCAATAATAAATTTTTGCTTATAAAAAACAAAAATCCTATTCGAGATTGAACGTGGTATATAGGTCTGCAAAGCAACCTCGATTTTAAGAGATCAAACACGACACTCACGATCATAGAGGGATCCTAAATAACACAAATTCCAAATTATTTTAATTTGTCAGTTACAAAATATAACAAAATAAAAGAATAATAAAAAAAAAGATACGCATCACAATTACTCATGCTAACAGACCAAATTTGAAGCTAACATGCTTTTCTATTTGCAAAATCTTGACTCACACAAAATTAAAAATAAACATTCCTCAAACAGATTTGAAACACTTGGGGTTGCACCTTGCTTTTATACCAAAGATGAACATGTTGAAACCAAAACGGTTATAGTTTCTGGTCCTTCGAAGTTTTGATATTAACAGAAGTATTAAATTAGATGAACAAGCTTAATTGTTATCTAACATCTTGTTTAAAGTGTGCATCCAATGAATTTTCTAATTTTTATAGTCTATTGTAACTAGTTTCACGGTCAATGAACTTTAGATTATTGGACTTAGTCTAAAACTTATGATGTTTTGCAAGCGCTTCCAATCAATCTGTTTTAGAAGTATGCAACCAATAAGAAATAAAGTTCACTTATGCGTATGGACCGTCCATACAATAAACGCAATATTCAAATATTATCTTTCGTACAAAAGCCTTTCTGATGTCTGATCATAGTACTATCGAGCAAATAAAAGCATGTATGTTCCTAACACAAGTCTGCTTAAACCAATGTTTTTAAAATCGGACTAATCATTGATCCGGTGAAGATATTGGTTCAAGATTTAATGGTCCAACAGTGGTTGAACCATGATTGAACCGGTTGTAATTAAAAATATTTTTAAATTTTATATTATATATTTAATAATAAAAAATAAACCACATTTTATATTGTATATAATATAATCCATATTCTTTTCTATTTAGCTCCTTTTTGAAGATTTGATGTGAGTATTATTCTATTGGCAATTATCATAATATATACTTATTAACTATTGGCACTTAATGTTAGAGTTTTATTAACAAAAATTAACATTTACGAAAATTAACGTAAAATAATGTGCATTTGCTATCATGTCATCTAACATTCAGTAACTATCTCTCTCTCAATGGTTTGCACCAAGTGTTGTATAGTGGAGCATTATTCACCCACAGGAGGCAACACTTGCCCCTCAGATACGAAGATATCACGAGTGATGGTTCAGTATCAAACACATTCAACTCGAGGAGGAATTATTCCACCAAAAGAGCGGAAATGAAGAGTGGGAACGGCCCACCACTGGAGGTGATATCAGGTATGATATCGCAAGGACACAATGGCAGAAGTTCAAGGGGAGAACTGTTCGACGGTAGGGTCGACACCACGGAAGAAGTGGGCAGGAACGTTGCGGCTGGTAGAGGGGAATTCATTGGTGGTGATATCAAGATCTTTGTAGAGTGAGATTTAATTTTGGTAGAGGATTCGATAAAGGGAAGAAAAGAGTAGTCAGTGTGTCTCTAATAAGTCACACATTGTAAGAGTGGCTCCACTGTGCAAAAGGATAGTCTATAAAGCGCTGCCTGGGAAAACCGGTCCAAAACGTGGAACCTCCTGTTTTGTCCGGTTTGATCCCGGTTTGGGCGGTTTTAAGCCGGTTCGTATGAAGTCCAGTTTTATGTGTATTCCAGACCAGACACCTGATCGGTTCCCGGTCCAACCGGTTGAACCGGCCGGTCCGGTCCACTTTCGAAAACCATGGCTTAAACCAAGTGGACTCTACCAAGATAGGAAAGATAAAATGTAACTTTTGGGAACAATAAAGACAGTTATGTTCTCAGCTATCTGATAATCTATGCTACCTTTTTCAGAAGACGTAGAACAAGTTATCACACCAAACATGTTTCAACGAGCTTATGCATCAAATGCTTCATCAAAACGGATATATTTATGGTAAAAGTGTAAACACCCCCCAAACTTTAGCCCATTTGTAAATAGGTACCTTCAACTATTTTTTCTTCCCAATTAGTCATTAAACTTCTACTATTAGTAAAATCAATCATTCAACTATTTTATTTTATTTTTTGTTTCAATTAGTCCTTAAACTTCTGATATTAGTAAAATTAATCCATCTATTAACTCTCAGTTAGATCACTAACGATGAATAAATTCAACTGTTAATTTTGATTAAATCCAATACGTTGATTATATTTTTGTTAGTTTTTAAATTTTTTTTTTAAAAAGAGCAAAGTTGTTAGTTGAAGGGTTGATGTTAGTAATAGAAAGAGTTAAGGACTAACTGGGATGAAAAATTAGTGGAAGGATTGATTTTGCTAATTGATGTAAGCCCAATGGAGACCAATTTGGATCAAGAAACCATTCAAGGTCTTGGTGGCCCAATGACAAGAGCAAGAGCAAAGAAAGCTCAAGAAGCTCTAACTCAATTGGTGGTTCTCTTAATGGACACAAGCCCAAGTTCAAGTCAAGAAGATAATGAGCCCAAATGCACAACTTTGCTCATTCAAATAGAAGAAATATGAGGAAGGGCGTGTGGGTCCAATTTGAGTTGTTTTTCTTCTTAATTTCAATAAGTGTATGGATCATGGAATGTGGGTCCAATTTTGCTATTTGTTGCAAATTGGGGCAGCCACCTTTTCCTAATTTTGCACATGTTTTATATGTCATAGGTGAGTGAATAATTGTTGTAAATTGTGTGGGAGTTACACTTGTAAGTTGAGAAGAAAGTGTAACATCCACATAATGAGGGAGAGCAGTCCATTTAAAGAGGGAGGGGGGGTAACTCTTAATAATTGTGGCTGCCATGAATTAATTTTGGTGGCTACATTAAGATGGGTTTTTAGTGTGTGATTAAGTGTCTTGAATTAGGCTAGTAATGTGGGAGTTTTAGTTTGTCCTAGGATTCCATGTGTGGGGCGCAAACTTCAATTGGGGGCTGAGTTAGAATAGGTCTTAAAGTGAGTCATTAGTCACATAATTAGGCCATTCAAGTGGAGGTTATGCTTTGTCTTTGGATGGCAAAAGTTTGGCTGCCCACAACTATTTGTAAAGGCCTAAACACATTGGAATAACAACTTTGATGTTATTTTGGATCAAATCCATTCTTGTGAGAATATTGTTCTCCTAGGTTCTTGGTTGAACCAAGCTAAGTTCTTATCAAGAATCCAAGATTCTTGTGGCGAACATCATTAGGCTTATCAAACTACATGTTTGTGGCGCCATCCATCTCTCATCTTCTTCCATTTTTGTTTTCTTTCTTCATTTGATTTTGGTTACAAATTGGTTGCACTAAGTTCTTGACTAAAATTCAACCAAAAAGATCATTTCAAAGGCAACTATCCATTTGGTTGCCATCAAGTGGTATCAAAGCTTAGGCTTTGGTTAAATTTTGAGTTTATTTCTTCATCTTCTACCTTTCTTCTTTTCTACTTAAAAAAAAAATATTTACACTTTGATTCTGTTGTGAAGGGAATTTTTCGTGGTTGTTGTTCTTGCTCAAAAACAAGTTTTCAAGAGTGATTCTCTTCTTCAAAGTTTGAAAAAAAAAAAAGAAAAAAAAATGCGCAAATTATAAGAGAAAAAAATTGTGCATGAAATCTTGAAAAAAAAAGAGAAGAGAAAAGTCTGTTTGAGCAATTTGTATTCTTGAAAAAAATATTTCCCTTCTTCCTTTGTTCTTATTTCCAAAGCTTTGTTTTTCTAGCCTTTCTTTTGTTTCCTTTGTTTTTTTGATAAGTTTTGTGATTTTTGTTACTTGAATTTTTTGGATTTTTGTGTGGTTTTTGTGTTTGACTCTTCTAAGAATTAAAGGAGGACAATTGGGTGGAAAAAGGTAAAGAGTGACAAATTACATCTTCTGTGGAAAAAGCCAAAAGAGTGAAAAAAAATATACATTTGTGTGTACAAGTGAGGGAGTGTAGTGAAGAATTACATAAACTCAAGAGATGACAAACCAAGATGATAGTCCACCACTTTCTCCAAGGTCAGCGGCCATTCATGCTAGAATGGCTACTCAAGTTCAAGCTCTTACAAGGCAAATGGAGGCAATGCAAGAAAACTATGATAGACAACTTACCAACCTTCAACACAATGATGATTCTAGTGGATATGAGAGTGAAAGAGGAAGACCTAGAGGAGGAGGACATATAGGAGGAGGACGTAGAGGAGGGAGACGTGATAGAGGACTTGAAGGGGTCAAAATCAAATTTCCTCCCTTTATGGAGAAGAATGATACGGAGGCTTACTTGGAGTGGGAGTTAAAAATAGAACAAGTCTTTGATTGTAATTCTTACAATGAAAGTAAGAAGGTAAAAGTAGCCGCCCTTGAGTTCAAAGAATATGCCTTTGTGTGGTGGGACCAATTACAAAAAGAAAGGAGGAGACATGGAGGAGAGCCCATAGACACTTAGGAGGAGATGAAATTTGTCATGAGGAAGAGGTTTGTCCCAAATCATTATCAAAGGGACATTCACAACAAATTACAAAGGCTTACCCAAGGGACAAAAAGTTTTGATGAATATGTCAAGGGGATGGAATTGGCCTTACTTAGGTCAAAATTTCAAGAAGATAGGGAGGCTACCATGGCAAGGTTCTTACATGGCTTGAATCAAGATATTCAAGACATAGTGGAGTTACAAAATTATGTGGAGCTTGAAGATTTGGTTCAACAAGCGATTAAGGTGGAGCAACAACTTAAGAGGAGGAAGTCCAAATTTTATTCTTCTTCTTCCAAATTTTCATCTTCAAATTGGAAGGACAAATTAAATAAGGAGGGTGCACCATTTTCCAAAGAGGTCGTGAGCACTCCTCAAAGAAAGAAGCCAATGGAAACAAGTTCTAGGAGCCGTGATGTAAAATGTTTCAAATGCCTAGGACATGGACATATTGCATCCCAATGCCCAACAAAGAGGACCATGGTGGCAAGGAATGGAGAAGTGGTCTCCCAATCCGAGGCTTCAAGTGAAGAGGAGGGTGAAGAAGAGGAGATCATTTCGGAAGGTGACTTGTTTATGGTAAGGAGACTTTTTGGAAGCCAAGCAAAAGAACATGAAGAAAGCCAAAGGGAGAATACATTTCACACTAGATGTCTCATTCAAGGAAAGGTATGCTCTTTAATTATTGATGGTGGTAGTTGTGCCAATGTTGTGAGTTGTAGATTGGTTTCCAAATTGAATCTTGTTTCTAAGGCGGCACATCCAAGACCATATAGGCTTCAATGGTTAAGTGAGGTTGGTGAAATGGTTGTGAATAAAGAAGTTGAGGTTCCATTTTCAATTGGAAAATATCAAGATAGTGTAATGTGTGATGTGGTGCCAATGGAGGTAAGCCATATGTTACTTGGGAAGCCATGGCAATGTGATAGGAAGGCCACCCATGAAGGGTTCACAAATAAATTCTCTTTCATGTACCACGACCGAAAAGTCATTCTTTCTCCTTTATCTCCAAAGGAAGTTAGTTAAGATCAAATAAAAATGAGAGAAAAAAGAGAGCAAGAGAGAAAAGAAAGAGAATGAGAGAAAAAAATTGAGAAAACAAATGATGAAAAAATAAAGAAAAATCATGAGGAAAAAAGTAAGAAAAATAGAGATGAAAAAGAGAGCTATTTTGCATCAAAAAATGAGGTTAAAAATGCTTTGATTTCAAGGCAGCCCCTATACATGCTTTATTGTAGGGAATTTTGTTTACATGCTAATGCCTCTAATGATCTCTCTTTGTCTAGTGGTGTTAAGAATCTTTTACAGGAATTTGGAGATGTTTTTCCAAAGGAAGTGCCACACGGCCTTCCACCTCTAAGAGGAATTGAGCACCATATTGATCTCATTCCGGGTGCATCATTACCCAATAGGCCAGCCTATAGGAGTAATCCTCAAAAGACTAAAGAGATTCAAAAACAAGTGGAGGAGTTGATGCAAAAAGGGTGGGTGCAAGAGAGTTTGAGTCCATGTGTTGTCCCGGTAATTTTGGTACCTAAAAAGGATGGTACTTGGAGGATATGCACGGATTGTAGGGCCGTGAACAACATCACAATTAAGTATAGGCATCCTATCCCTAGACTTGATGATTTACTTGATGAATTACATGGTGCTTGTTTATTTTCTAAAATTGATTTGAAAAGTGGGTACCATCAAATTAGAATAAGGGAGGGGGGTTAATGGAAAACTGCCTTTAAAACTAAATATGGTTTGTATGAATGGATGGTAATGCCTTTTGGTTTAACAAATGCACCTAGTACTTTCATGAGGCTTATGAACCATGTTTTAAGAGATTTTTTGGGCAAGTTTGTTGTGGCGTATTTTGATGATATCTTGATATATAGCAAAAACTTAGATGAACATCATGAGCATTTAAGAGTTGTTTTGCTTGTATTGAGAAAAGAAACATTGTATGCTAATTTGGAAAAGTGTACTTTTTGTGTGGACCATGTAATTTTTCTTGGTTTTGTGATTAATGCTATAGGGGGTCCATGTTGATAAAGAGAAAAATAAGGCCATTCAAGATTGGCCAACCCCCAAAAATGTGAGTGATGTGAGAAGATTTCATGGTTTAGCTAGTTTCTATAGAAGGTTTGTTAAGAACTTTAGTACTTTGGCTGCACATCTTAATGAAATTGTCAAAAATAATGTGGGATTTAAGTGGGGGTAAAAACAAGAGCATGCTTTTAAGGAACTTAAGAAACAACTCACCCATGCACCAATACTTGTTTTGCCTAATTTTGCTAAATCTTTTGAGATTGAATGTGATGCTTCTAATGTTGGTGTTGGGACTGTTTTGATGCAAGAAGGGCATCCAATTGCTTATTTTTGTGAGAAATTAAGTGGAGCTTCCCTTAATTATCCCACCTATGATAAGGAATCGTATGCCTTAGTAAGGGCTTTGCAAACTTGGCAACACTATCTTTTGCCCAAAGAATTTGTGATTCATAGTGACCATGAGTCCTTAAAATATTTGAAAGGACAAGGAAAGTTGAATAAAAGACATGCCAAATGGGTTGAATTTATTGAACAATTTCCATATGTGTTCAAGCATAAAAAAGGTAAGGCCAACCTTGTGGCGGATGCATTATCAAGGAGACATGCTTTACTTTCTACTCTTGAAACAAAATTGTTTGGACTTGTATGGATTAAAGATTTGTATGAGCATGATAAGCACTTTTCAAATATCTTTGCTAATTGTGTGCATTCAGCCCAAAATGGATATTTTAGGCACCAAGGGTTTTTTGTTCAAAGCAAAGAGATTATGTGTGCCTAAAAGTTCCATAAGGGATTTACTTTTGAATGAGGCGCATGAAGGGGGTTTAATGGGGAATTTTGGAGTCCAAAAGACTCTAGACATTTTGCATGAACATTTCTATTGGCCTCATATGAAGTATGATGTGCAAAAATATTGTGAAAAATGCATTGTGTGTAGAAAATCAAAATCTAAAGTAATGCCTCATGGACTTTACACTCCTTTACCTATTCCTAATTTTCCTTGGATTGACTTGTCTATGGACTTTGTTGTGGAATTGCCTAGATCTAGGAATGGTAAAGATTCAATTTTTGTTGTGGTGGATAGATTTTCCAAGATGGCACACTTTATCCCTTGCAAAAAAATTGATGATGCTTGTCATGTTTCTGATTTGTTCTTTAAGGAAGTGGTGAGACTTCATGGTCTCCCAAGGAGTGTTGTAAGTGATAGGGACACCAAGTTCCTAAGTCACTTTTGGAGGACATTGTGGGGGAAAGCTAGGTACAAAGCTTCTCTTCTCCACTACTTGCCATCCTCAAACGGATGGGCAAACTGAAGTTGTGAATAGGTCACTTTCTTCCCTTTTAAGGGCCATGATTAAAAAGAATATTAAATCTTGGGAGGATTGTTTGCCTCGTGTGGAGTTTGCTTATAATATGGATGTTCATAGTACTACTCAATATTCTCCTTTTGAAGTAGTTTATGGATTTAACCCTTTAACTCATCTTGATTTATTGCCATTGCCTAACTCCTCAATTTTAAAGCATAAAGATGGTGGGGCCAAGGATGAATTTGTGAGGAAGTTACATGAGCAAGTAAAAGTCCAAATTGAAAAAAGGCTGAATTTGTGAGGAAGTTACATGAACAAGTAAAAACCATGTTCTCACACTCTTGAGATTTCTGTTTATGCTCACTGGTGAGCTTTACATACTCTCTCTTGAGGGATTTGAAAGCGTTAGATAAGCAGTTGGATTCCTCCAGTAACTCCTCATAGGCATCAAGTAATCCCTTATAGTCAGGATGTACCTCATCGTTTGAGTCTGAGTCAGTGTTGGCCATCAGACAAAGATTGGCTTCTTCTTCTGTTTCTTCATCAGAAGATGCTGGCTCCATATCCTCCCAAGTAGCCATCATTCCTTTCTTATTATTCTTGAAGAATTTCTTAAAAGGAGCCTTCTCGAGTTGAGGACATTCAGCCTTGATGTGACCAGGCTTCTTGCACTCATAGCAGACAATTGGACTTTTGTCTGTTGGAGTGGATTCTTTGAAGTTCTTGTATTTGTTGAACCTTCTGAATTGCTTATCCCTCTTGAACTTCTTTTTATGTAGGAGAAGCTTTATCTTCCTGGTCAGGAGAGACAATTCTTCATCACTCTCAGAATCCTCGTGTTCAGACAGGTCAGCTTCACTGGATTACTTGTCTGCCTTTAGAGCCTTGGAAACTTTTGCTGACTTTTGATCAGCTTTTAGAGCAATTGACTTGCCCTTCTTTGGTGCAACTTCATCTCCAAGTTCTTGCTCATGAACAGTGAGTGTTCCAAGAAGTTCATCCATAGTCAAGGTAGTGAGATCCTTGGCTTGAGAGATAGCAGTGACCAAAGGTCTCCACTGTTTAGGTAGACTTCTCATAATCTTTCCAACCTTCTTAGCATTGGTATAGACTTTACCAAGAGATTTTAAACTATTGACTATAGTTTGAAATCATCCTATCATTTGAGCAACAGATTCTCCTTCCTCCATGACAAACAGTTCATACTTTCTGACAAGTATGGCAATCTTTGACTCTTTGACTTTGGTTGTTCCTTCATGTGTGACAGCTAAAGTGTCCCATATTTCTTTGGTAGAGTCACAAGCACATACATTCTCAAACTCATCAGGACCGAGAGCACAAATGATGTTATATCTAGCTTTATGGTTCAGCTTCCATTTTGTCTTTTCTGCAGTAGTCCACTGAGCTTTTGGTTTGTTAGTGTTATCACCATTCTTGGGAATGAATGGACCATCTGTAATGACATCCCAAATATCAGAGTTTGTAAATAGAATGAACCATTGAAATCTATCTTTCCAATAGTTGTAGTTTTCTCCATTGAAGTAAGGAGGTCTGGTTAGGGAAGCTCCTTCAGTCTAGTGACTTCCACTTGAACTAGCTCTAACAGTCATGTTTATTCTTCAGGACCTTTTACCTCTACACTGTTAGATGCTCAACCCAGAGGCTGAGCTCTAATACCAACTGAAATAGACAACTATAAACACGAGAAGGGGGTTGAATTGTGTTTATCAGAATTTAAACAAATTTGAAATCTTTTCACAAACAGAAGCTTGGTTTGGGCATGAGTGGAAAGATACGGAGATGAGCACAGTGACTGTCTGATGAAATTTTAACAGTGACTTAGACAAACACACCACTTTAAAAATGGATAAGAAAACTAAGGCAACTTAAAAGTTTATAAGGAAAGAGATATTGACATAGCTATTTATCCTGGTTCACTCTTCAAAGCAAAGATCTATGTCCATTCCTTGGCAGCACCAAGTTTTATCCACTATAACTGATCAGGTTACAGACTCCAAGTATTGTTTACACACCTAGACTCTTCAGGCTCCAAGACAAGTATTCTTTGCACACCTAGCCTCTTCAGGCTCACTCAGGTTTGTTTGAGAGATTTGGTTTGTAATAAATAAAACTTCAGACAGACAGATCTTTCACTAACACTCAGAGAGTGGTTTAAATGTAAAGCTTAGGAAAGTTTGCGTAATAACTTCAAATGATTGAAGAATACAGAATGAAAGAATGAAGATATTAATGCGCAGAGTAATGGCTCTTTAATGCTATGTGTATTCTCTATACTTCATCTTCAATGACTTCTGTATTTATAGTCTTCAAGCATTTAGGATCCGTTAGATACATTCCCTCAGATGTTGGCTTCAAGCAGAACTTCATTAAATGCAATAGAGTCGTTCTGGGCAGCCATTAATGCAATAGGAACGTTGGTTGTACTCTAACATGAAGGATCATGGCTTTATGCATCATGATACAGCCATATCAGAGTTGTGCAGAGAGCTTTTTGTACTTTGCTGAGTACAATTCCCTTTTCGTGTAAGGACCAGAGGTACTAGGGAATAAAGCATGTTGGAAGCATTCTTTAACTGGTCTTTGGTTCTGATAACCGAGGTTGCTTGAGAGAGTAACTTATGACTTTTCTTGATAGGCATAAGACTAAGTAGGAGAGAAGGGTTCAAGTCTCTTTCTAATGGGACTGCCAACAAAAAGCTTGTTTGGTCCTCGATTCTTCAACGAGTAACCTCAGACAAGTATAGGAACTCATGGGGAGACAGGTTGAAGACGTATCTTGAATGATGACAACCCAAATGGTGAGGTTGCCTTTGATGATCTTTTTGGTTGAATTTTAACAATTAATTTGCGGAACAATTTTTTGAGATTAAAATAAAGGGAAGAAAAGAAACAAATGGATGGAGAATAGAGATGGTGATGGCGTCACAAACTAGAGAGTTTGATAAGCCAAGTGAGGTTCGCCACAAGAATCGTGGATTCTTGATAAGAACAAGATGGCTCAACCAAGAACCAAAGAGAGACAATTCCCCCACAAATGGATTTAATCCAAATTCAACATCCAAGTTTACTATTCAACATGAAAATGGAGTGTACAAATAGAGTATTAGGCTGCCAACTTTTTGGCTTCCAAAAGAGATCATAACCCCCACAATAATTAGCCTAATCATGTCACTAAATGGCTCACTAATCCCTCCTTAACTCAGCCTCTAATGGTGAGTTTATTATTCTCTCATAACCATCATTATGTGGCTGCCACACTTTACTTCTCATATTAAAAAGTGTAACTCCCACATAATTAACAAAACAATAAACAAACTAATAACTTATAGGAGTTACTATTGGCATGCAAACCAAAGATTCCTCCTACTAAGCTCCGAAATTCGTGTACAACATGGACTTAAGTGGGCTTGACCCATTTGCAACACTTAGCCAATTTGGACACACACACATAACCCATTACACTTATTGAATTAAAATAAAACAACTAAGTGGACTCATAACTAGAGCATGCCCCATTTGAAAATGATCATGGGTCTTCTAGTTGAATGAGATAGGTCATCAATTGGGGCTCCATTCCATTTGGTCTCATTATTGGGCTTGCTTCTATCAAAATAGCCCCCATGTAATTAAGAGCTTGTTGGGCTTTCTTCTGTCTAACTTTTGTCATGGGCCCACCAAGTCCTTGATTTGATTCTTGATCCATGGTCCTCATTGGGCTCATATCATTCTTGTTGGAAATTGGACTTGCCCCCCCTTGGCCACTATCATTAAAAGAAGTCAATAATCATAGTCAACAGACAGGTTGACTTTCGCTTATCTAGACAGGTAGTCACTTATGAGCAGATAGATGATTCTTACAGTTTTAATCTGCACACTAGATAGACAGGTTAGCAACCAATATGAATGTTAATTAAATCATTAACCAATGTTTAGTTCTCATCAAAACTTAGGAAAATGCATATCAGACATTTTAGAGACTTGACAATCTCCCCCATTTTGATGATGACAAACATTGAGATGATTTAATGAACCTCAAAAAATATCAACAAAGAAAATAGCATATATCAGACAGGTTGAAATTTTCTTAAGCGGACAGGTCATGAAGATACTTGATCAGACATTAAGATTAATTATATAATCCGTTTAATGTCCGAAGTGTTCTTTTACCTTAGCATATGGGTATGTATTTCTACTGTTAATGTCCGGAGTGTTCTTTTACCTTAAGGAAAAAAAATTATCACCATTTTTGGTATACTTATTTAATAACAAAATAATATTTTTTGAAAGTAACCAGCGTTTTAAATACGTTTTATTTTCCGTAAATGGGTAACTATGTAATGCCCAAGTTAGGGTGTTACATTAGTGGTATCAGAGCTGGTCGAGTCTTTCAGGAATCTTTGGGTTTGTCTATTGTATTGATGTTGTGTGTTCTTTGACTGGGACTTGTTTGAATTACTTCTTAGAAGTAATGTGTGTTAATCAGTGAGTTTACGTTTCATTTTTTGGTTGCCATTTTACTGATTATGTCCTGCAAGTCAGTATGGAACCAGGATGTACATGTGGACGTGGTCTTGGAAGAGGTTATGGTGGAATGGACTTTGCGGCACAGGCAATGGCTGATGTTGATGCTGCAATTGCTTTTCAGACTGCAACAATTGTTGCTCAGAACCAACAAGAGCATATGAGAGTTGAACAAGCAGTCGAGGGCAAGAATCTGACTGCTTTTAGACTCCAGAATCCATCTCAGTTCGATGGAGATGTAGATCCTACGAAGTTTTATCTGTGGATCCAGGAATTGGAGAAGAGATTAGAGCTGATTCACACCCCTGAGGGAGTGAAGGTGTCCTATGCCACATTTCTGCTGGTGGGAGATGCCGAGTACTGGTGGAAAGGCACCAGGCAACTGTTGGAAGCCGAGTATCAAGAGATAACTTGGGAAGCATTCAACAACAAGTTCCTGGACAAGTACTTTCCCCAAAGTGCTAGAAATGAGAAAGAACAAGAGTTTCTGCATCTACATCAGAGGGACGTGTCTGTTGGGGAATACGCGGCAAAATTTGAGTCACTTGCCAAGTATTTCCACTTTTTCCAGAACTACCCAGATGAAGAATGGAAGTGTGAGAGGTTTGAAGGAGGACTGCGCTTCGAAATCAAGGAGTCGGTACTACCACTGGAAATCAAGAACTTTCAGCCTTTAGTGGACCAGTTGCGTCGAGCGGCCGATTTCTCAAAGATAGATCTACGGTCAGGCTACCATCAGATCCTCGTGAAGGAAGAGGGTGTTCCTAAGACAGCGTTTCAGACACGCTATGGGCATTATGAGTATTTGGTGATGCCGTTTGGAGCGACGAATGCTCCTATGATATTCATGGATTACATGAATAGGATTTTTCGTCCTTACTTAGATCAGTTTGTCGTTGTCTTTATCGATGACATTCTAATCTATTCTTCAAACAAAGAAAAGCATGTTGAACATCTCAGTATAGTTCTTGAAACCTTAATGGAGAAACAACTTTACGCAAATCCAGAAAAGTGTGAATTTTGGTTAAACCAAGTTCAGTTCTTGTATCTAGTGAAACATTGACAAATAAATATTGCAGTACATCTTGTACTTCTATATATTAATACAAATATACTTTGTTGATTAAAAAAAAACTGCGAGGGGGAAAAATTATCAAAATAAAGCAAAAATTATCAAGTGAAACATATGTCATCTTGATAATAGAAGCTTACTATTCATGATGGGGAAAACTTAAGATAAATACATTTTTCTACTTCTTTTCATAAATAAGAGTGGTAAGAAATTAAAAGTGTAAAAAATAATATGTAATGTTAATCTTTTCTTATATAATGAGCAATCACTTACATTGGAAATTCAATGAGTTGTAATGAGCACTCACTCAAACTGAGCAATCACTTGCATTGCCTCTTGTTTCTATATAAAGTTGCTATATGAAGAATTACCATGAGTCCTCCTATGAGGCTATTTGCCTAGGTACGTCAATTGCATCTATACTACTAACCTACTATACACATAAGAAACAAATCTTAAATGGAATTGTCAGCAAATAAAAAGAATGATGATTCTTACCCCAAAAAAAAAGGTTAAAAGAAAGAAAGAATGATGATTGATTTTTCAACGTGAAAATAGAGATGCTCTAATAGTGGCTGATTTGCGAGCGTCTTAATTCCTAGTTGGAGACAATAAAGTTAAATTAGTTCATAAAATAAAATTTAAAAATTAAAAAAAAAATATTTTGCATTTAATTGATAAAATAAAATTAAAAAAAAATCAGCTTCTTAATTTAAAACATTTAATTGATAAAATAAAATTATAAATGGCTTTAGAGATGAGTAAATAGTGATGCCCAACTATTCTAAAATATTGATAATTGATTGTAATTTTAATAAAAAAATTCTAAATTGATTTGCCAGGACATAAAAAGAATGATGATTGATTTTTAAAAAGGAAAATAGAGATCTCTAATAATGGCTGATTTGTCAACGTCTTAATTAGTGATTATAATCAGTGAATAGAAGATAAATAAATCAGTTAATGATATTAAAATACAGTCAAAGATAATAAAAATAAATCAAAACATTAATAGAAATATTAATTATAATAAATAGTAATAAAGGAGGCATTTAAAATACTTAAATTTTAAAACAAATTATTCGACAGAATACATCTATAAATACTCATATGCTTTTATGTTTACAAGCAAGCCAATAAACCAAACCAAGATTATTTCTAACAAAGTTTGAATATTGCCCTTTCTCTTCATCTCTTCTTTATTTCTTTCAACATGAACTCCCTGAAAAGCACCAAGATCTTTGTAACCCTCGTGCTTCTGTTCCTCACTGCTGGTAAAAAGATGTGGATTAGTCTTTAGATGCTCTATTTATTTAATTTGGGCATAAAGTGCTGAAGAATGAAAGAAATAATAGGGATTGTTTTTCCTAATATTACTGTTTGAATGTGCAGGTAGCGAGGTACAGGCAGGTAGTGTCATTGTCTGCCACCGTGAAGAGCCCATTACTCATTGCACTGACGGCTGTGCTAAATTGTGTGATATCAAATATTTAGCCATGAGTAGAACTGGAAAAACAATAGGAGCTTGCAAGGATGATAACCATTGTGAATGTTCATGGGTATGTGGTATTGAATGATTTAGGAATAAGGATACGTACATTATTTGTTTTGTTTACAATATATATGCTCCAATAATTTGAGATGTAATCTGACTCCTTAATTATATGCTTAATTACAATTTTAGTCCCTTTTAGTATTCGGGTGATTTTGGTCCCCAACTTTTTTTTTGCTTAATTTTAGTCACGCACTTTAAAAATGGGCAATTTTGGTTATACTATTAACTTGACATCCAAATTTAATTTTAACCGTAGTGACTTGGCAAGTGCGATTATGTTGACATGTATTTATCTTTAATTAAAAAATAAAAAAACTAAAAGAAATAATAAATAAATAATGAATGAATGAATAAAAAATGAAACAAAGATTTTTAAAAACCAAAAAGGGGTACTCAATGATAAGATCTGATTTTCTTCTATTCATCACCAAGAAACTGATTTAAGTTCTGGTCCAACCACTCAAAGAAAGATAAGAATTTTCTGACTTTAATTATTTAAAGTCACCTACCTTTTCTTAATGCTCTGTCATTGGATTCATCCAACGTACCAGAATAATGAATAGATTATTAACGATAAAACAAAATATTAACGAGTTAAGAAAATACTTAAAAATACTAGAAAAAT
This sequence comes from Sophora flavescens, assembly GCA_030762895.1. NCBI lineage: Eukaryota > Viridiplantae > Streptophyta > Magnoliopsida > Fabales > Fabaceae > Sophora > Sophora flavescens. Next base: position 156,031,740 of record CM061063.1, on the reverse strand, counting down.
TAGAACAAAATAACCATCTTGTTCACCAACAAGAATTGGTTAGAAAAAGAATAAAACAAGAATTAGAAAATTACATAGGATAATGGGATTATCCGAAGAGTTACAAGCAGGATTTAAAGAATTAGAAAGAATTACATAAGAAATAAACAAAAATATTATTCAACTAATAGAAAAGACAGATAAAATTGCAAATTACACTTGCAATAAGCTACAAAGAGGAAAAAATGAAATAGAAAACATCAAAGAAACCTTAAATAATATTAGTAAAGGAAAAGGAATAAATGAAAATGAGGATATTATTAGAATAAAAATTATTTTGGAACAACTAGAAAACCTTTTAGAATATGAAGAAAATAATAGATGTGTAACAAAAAATGAATTAATAGAAATTTTGGAAACCAAAAATTTAAAAGAAATAATGATTAAAAAAGAATTAGATCCAGAATCATCAAGAATACCTACACATGTATCCGCATAGAGAGGATAAAAGATGAATATATGGAAACATTAAGTTGAAGAAGAAAATAATCAAATACACAAGATTGAAAAAATCGATAACAAAAATATAGAAGATAAAGAAAATGAAAAAATAATTCTAAATTACAGCTCATCTTCAGAATCTGAAGAAAACCATATAAAAATGGAAATAGGAGAATATAGTGGAAAAAAACCTAAAAGAAAATGGGAAGAATATAAATATACACCTAACGGAGCTTGGGATAAGTATGAAGAAGAAACCATGTATAATCGCAAGAAAGAATAATAATAAATGGACAAAAGTTCAAGAAGAATTTAAACCTCGATACCATAATATGGGGAATATACTTGATCTCGGTTGTATAAAGAAGATGTACTATTAAGATGGACTAATGAAATAATCCTAATGATCCTAACCGATGAAAAATTCAAACAACTAAGCTTCATATAAACCAAAAACTTTGTAACATTTAAAACAACTGGAAATGTAAAAAAGTTTTTAATAGGAATTAAAGATGAGGAATGGATTAATTATGGATTAATGGTAGATAATAGTGCGGACTATGTTAAATTAATTATGACATTAATACACCAAGAATTTTTAGGATATAATATGATGGAAAAAAGAGAGAAGGTAAACAAGACACTAATTGAGAATGCTAAATCGCATTTAAATAGAATACAAATATGTGATATGTGTCAGATTGAAAGCTTTATCTGCGAATATCAAAAATACTATTATCAACTAGATGAAGAGACTAAAGAAATATATAAATATATTTTTATAGATGAACTACCATATCCACTAAATTCAAAGATTAGTAGACTATGGGAATCAAAACCAGAAGAAACAGCAAATACTCTAGGAGGAATTATAAAACTCTTATACCAAGAATTAAGAGAACAATGTTTGAATAGAGAAACAATAAGACAATTAAATAGAGGAAGTACTGTCATTTGTTGTGACCTTCCAGAAATAGAAAAATCAGGAAAATATGATTGTGAAAAGAAAATAAAAAGGAAAAAATACTATAAGAAATCAAACTTACGAAAGACTTATCCAAGAAAGAAAACTTATTATAAAAATAATAAAAAGAAATATTTTAGAAGAAAAAGATCAACACCAAGAAAATACTGCCCAAAGGGAAAGAAGAAATGTGTATGTTGGATTTGTAATGTCGAAGGACGCTATGCCAACGAATGTCCTCAAAAGAAAGATAAAGACTTTAAAGAAAAATCAAAATTAATAAAACAAGTTTTTCAAATATATGAACTTGAACCATTAGAAAAAGAATTAAGCAATTCGGAAGTAAGTATATATGAATATACAGAAGATGAATTATCTTCAGAAGAAGGAGAATCCGAATAGTACCTATATAAAAATATTAATAGAAAAAAGCAATAATGTAACAGAAGCCTATATAGATACTGGAGCAAGTCTTTGCCTTGCAACAGAAGCACTCATTGATAATTGGGAAAAAATGGAAAAGCCACTAAAAATACAAATTGCAGATGGATCAATACATCCTCTGTATTGGATAGCAAAAAGAATTACTTTAGTAATACAAGAAAAAATATTTATAATACCAACAATATATAAACAAGAAACCGGTATCGATATAATTATTGGAAATAATTTCCTAAGACTGTATCAACCATTTTGTCAATATTTAAAATATATTACCCTCAAGACACCATATATTTACCAAAAACAACAGAGAGAAATTATCAAAATTCCAATTATTCACTTTTCTGAAAGTATTTACTCATCAAAGTCACGCAAGTTGAACCGTGGTGAGATTATTAGTTTAATTTGCATAAAAATTCGACATGTACTAATAAATTTAGAACCAAAAAGAATACTTCCACCTCGTATAGAAGAACTTTTGGACAAGGTTTGTAGTGAAAACCCTTTACATCCAAGAATCAACAATAATACCGAATTAGTTGAACTAAAATTAAAAGACCCAACAAAAGAAGTAAAATGTAAACCAATGATTTACACAAAACAGGATATAGATGAATTTGCAAAAGACATTGAAGAAATGTGCCAAAAATGATTAATTAGACCGTCAAAGAGTAAGCACTCAACCCCAGCTTTCTATGCAGAAAATCATAATGAAATAAAAAGAGGAAAAGGAAGAATGGTAATTAATTATAAGCAAATTAATGATGCTATGGAAGGAGATGCCTATTTTCTTCCAAGAAAAGACTTGATTATTGAAAGAATTAGGAATATGGATTGGTTTAGCACCTTTGATTGTAAATCAGGTTTTTACCAAATAAGATTAACTGAAGAATCAAAAGCACTAACAGCATTCGATTCTCAAGGAATTTAAAGACTTTTCTCTTATTTATATTGATGATATATTAATCTTTTCGAATAAAGGATTGAATGATCATTTTGAAAAGATAGAATTAGTCCTTAATAAGTGTTATAAATATGGAATAGTCTTAAGTAAGAAAAAGGTTGTTCTAGCTCAAAACAGAATTAATTATTTAGGATTGGAAATCAAAAAAGGAAAAATAATAATGGAGCGACATGTATTAAAAAAACTTCAGAACTTTCCAACTAAATTAAAGGATAAAAAGGATTTACAAAGATTTCTTGGACTATATATTAACATATATTTCAAATGAAGGTTTCATCAGGAATCTTGCAGCGGAAAGAAGAATACTCCAACAAAAGTTGAAGAAAGATGTCCCTTGGACATGGACTGATGAAGACGATAGACTTATTATAAAAATGAAAGACTTATGCCGGGATCTTCCTGAGCTTTATCATCTATCGGATGATGATATAATAATTATTGAGACTGATGCCTCAAATGACTGTTGGGGAGGTGTTATGAAAGCAAAACCCCCTGGATACAAAAATGAATTACTGTGCCGATATATGTCAGGAACTTTTTCAGATAGTGAGATTAATTATCCCACTCATGAAAAAGAGACATTGGCTTTGATCCGTATGTTGGAAAACATCGGATTTATATACTGGATAAGGACTTTATTGTCCGGACCGATTCTACTTATGTTGCAGGTTTTAAGAACTTAAACCATAAAGGAACTTACAAACAAGGACGATTGATTAGATGGCAAATGCAACTTGCCGAATACAATTACTCAATCTCTCATATTAAGGGAGACAAAAATGTTCTTGCAGATATTTTATCAAGAGAATGGAGCAGCAAACAGTTGAAGATATAAAGAAGCAGATTCAATACCAAAGAATGCTCGAGAAACAGAAGATAATGGAGCTTGACCTGATCAAGGCAAACATTGAAGTACTGGAGTTTCAATTACATGCAAAAGGAGAATCTATAAAAGAGGATCCTATGAAAAATATAAAGCAACAGGTACAGGAAAGCACTAATGAAAAATGGTACACCATTTTTAATGGACCACACCCAGGTGTTTACGATGAATGGCACAAAGCAGCCCCTCACTGCATTGGACTCTCAGGAGTTCATCATAAAGGATTTCGTACCAAGGAAGAAGCTGAAAAAGCTTTGACAGACTATCAGAAAGAACACAACAAGGGCAAAGAAGTTTATCTTGGCTCAAGGACTTTTTCAGATACCATAAAGACTCCACCAGTTCAAAAAACTTCATTAAGGATACTCGGAAGAGTTCCTTCTTCCATTGATGACTACCAAATAACTTCAAGAAAAGATCATGAACTACAAGTCCAATTTTCCAAAGAAAAATTCCATGAAAACCTAAAAAGACTAACCAACTGGTCCGAAAAAGAAAAAAATAATTGCTTTTACATGGTTAACCGAAATATTTTCGGAGTTAAAGCCATAATTACTCCCGAAGCATCATCGATTCTTACATTTAATATGTTCCAATTTGGACTTATTGAATGTCTCTACTTAGGTCAAGACTTGGAAGAGATTAAATTGTTCCCATATAGTTTAAAAGAAGCTATCCAGAACTATAAAAGAAATGTCGTAAAAGATAGAACTATCTTCTTAAAGTTCTATTCGACTTATCCAGACTTTGTCACTAAGCAACCCACAAAGAATTTAATCTTCATTGGAGTAAGCAATAACAGCTTTTCCATGCGAGATGAACCTACTGGAGAAGATTACAGTGAAGAAAAGATTGTCACAATCCTAGCAAATCAACTGGCGAGTATCTTTACTCAATGTCAAATTATTGGTAAAGATTCCTTCATAAAAGCCATGTATAAAGGACCACATACTCTGCTACTCAGCAAGACTAGTGGAAAATTGATTAGAGAAAGGGACTTAGCATTACTGATGAACTTTGAACTACCTTTCTACACACTTCAAGGATTGTCAATGAATTATCAGTCAGCTGTCCTTAATTTGTTGTGCTCAATGATTAAGGAGAATGGGAATCACGCGTGTGAAAGATGCGTGAAGAAAGAAGACTGTCGGCAAGAAGATAAGGATTCAAACGAAGCCATTATTGAAGAATGACGTAAACACTGACGTCATCAAGCATTATTAGGGGAATGACGTAAGCAATGACGTCATCATGAATTATTAAAAGTCTGATAGATTGTAATAATGTAGGGACTTTTCTGTAATTTACTTAGCCCCTTAAGTGTATAAATAAGCTCTCAAAGGCAAAGGAGAAGGTAGAGTTGAAGAGTTTCAATCCTCACCTTTCTTCTCTCTGAGAAGTTCTAAGCTATGATTAGCGAATCCTTGAGAGTGGATTCAACCAGTTCGATGTACTTCATATAAATAAACACTACTTTCATATATCCCTCTACTTCACTTTATTACTTTCATTACTTCCAAATTACTTGTTGAAACCAAAATCTCAACTCAAACTAGACGGAAGCTGCGGTGGACCAAGTAACCCAGATACAATTCCAAAAACATCAGATCAGGTATGATTCATCAACCATTTAGTTTCATTCAAATTAATCATGTCTGAAATAGAAATGGAAAGAATTAGTAATACTGATGTAGAACATCTACAAATTACTGAAGAAGATGGAAACTATGAAGGAAGTATTTTAATAGATCCAAAATTATTTCAAAAAATTCAAAAGGAAGATTTAAATTTATCTAAAGATGCAAACATGAAGAAATTAGGAGGAATAATGAAACGATTTAACCAGAAAGAAAATATAATATATTATGGGAAAATAATTAATGAAACCCCAATAGATATATCTGAAACACAGGGAAACACTTGTATACAGCTATTGAATAAAAAAGAAATTAATAGATCTAAAAAGGAATTTAAAAAAGGAATCACATAGAAAGAAAATAGGTTATATTCATATAGGAGCAATACAAGTCTTAATTAAGGCAACCTTTCAAGAATGAATAGATTCACCCATAGAATTAATACTAAAAGATGATAGAATAACAGATCCTAAGGACAAAATATTAGGAGTAATCGAAGGAAACTTAGCTTATGTTAAACTAAAATTTGAAATACATCCAAATATTGGAATACCATTAGATACTCAAAGACTAGATCAATCTTTAACTGTGGAACATAGATTTTTAAGAAATAATTTAATGAGACCAGGGGATAAGATTTTCTCAATTACTTATTGTGTGAATTATGCACCAACGAATTCTCATCGCATTATCACTTTTAGAAATAATGATAGAATAGATATACCAAGACTCTTTGAAGAAATAGGAAAGATTTATTATCCAAAAAGAAATGAATTAACTGAACTAGGAATTTCTATAAAAAATCCAAGATCACTAGGCTTTAGACAGATCCCAAAACCAATTACTTTTCCTGAAGCAGAAAGTAATACGGAAGAAGAAAATATAAACAAATTGTCAAATCAAGTCAGAGACTTAGCCCAATACCTAAGAAATAGAATATGAATAAAGAAAAGGAATTAATATATATTTATGAAAATTCTTATAATAAAATAAATCAAGATAAAAAGAATATAAAAGAATTTATAAATATTTATGATAATCATCTCAAAAGAAATAAAAGGGATAAAAATCGAGAACAAATAGAAAGATATATTATAGAAAAAGAAAAAGAACTTAATAGTATAAGAAATAAAAGAGAAGAACATAAAAAACAAATAATAGAAAAAAATAGAAGAACTGATTTCGAAAAAATCCTATCAACCATCAACTAGTTATTTTAAAATAACAGTACCAACTTTTGAAGATATTGAATAAAACAATAGAAATATATTCTGAGTTTGATAATCAAACAGAAAACGAAATAATAAGTGTATTAGTAATGGATTTACCTATTGACTGCAAACAATTAATAATTGAAAAAATAAAAGCACAATTCAGACAAGAAGATTATTATCTTGCAACTATTTCGTTGGATATAGAATGGAATTATATGGAAGAAATAGGATTAGCTTTTGAATATGATAGACTATCATTATCTGATATATATGAAGATTGGGATTTATTAGATGATTAATTTGGATCAGGAGATATTAAGTGTTTTGACTATGAAAATACCTAAAGATTGTAAACAAATAATAATTAATAAATTAAAACATCAATATTGGCAAGAAGAATTTTATTTAAAACAAATAATAGAAAGAGTACAATTAGCTTTTTGTAAGGAGAAAAGAAAACTATTAATCGAAGAAATAATGGAATTAGATGACGAAATAATGGACTACGGGTATGAACTACTTGTAACTCAAATTATGCATGAAAATTATCCAAATTATGTATAATTACTACCACTACCTGGGAAAAAATAGAGTGGTACCAACTGGTATCAGAGCTAAGTACTAGCTAATTAATAATGAGTTCTCGAAATATAGAAAAATTTGTTCACCATTTAAGTATGATAGATTTAACAAATCAAAATAAACTAAAAGAATTAATACAAGAATTAAAAGATGAAACTACTTATACATATAATAAACACATGGAATATCATCGTGATTGTAGAGAATACGAGAGAAAAATAGATTTAATAAAAATCCTAATTAATAAGTTAAGAATATAGATAGATTAACAAGGATCTTATCCAACGACCCAAACTAGCGAAAGACACCTACCTTTACGCGCCACAAACGCAGAGAAATCGAATCCCTAAAAGAAGTCACATTTCTTTTTCCCCATTATCTGCAACAATAAAATAGTAAATCAGAATCGATGAACACCAAATTTGAAACCAGGATTCCTCTCAATCCACGATGAAGTAGCAGGGCATCCCCACACTCACACCAGTCTGGCTGTTCGCGGCTTCAACAGTGAATATAATTACAGATCATTCAGGCATCACCAAGAAACTGGAATTGACGTACGCAGAGATTAGGGACATGAGGAGATGTGATTCTTGGTGATGAGGAGAAGAAGGAGGTGCGAAGATGTGATTCTTGGACATGAGGTGTGTGACACAAAGAAAAGAAGAAGGAGATGAGATATGATTCATGTCCCAGAGAAGAAAGGGAACCTTCGAGCACCCCTTTTGGTTTTTGGGCAATTTTTCATTTTTCATTTATTTATTACTTCTTTTAGTTTTTTTTTTTTATGAGGCAAAACATGTCAACACACTCACTTTCCCCGTCACTAGTCACTAACAGATTTAAAATTTGGATGTCAAACAACGTGGATTAAAATACGTGGATTAAAATTACCCATTTAAAAATACGTGGATTAAAATAGACACTATAAGTTGGGGGGTCAAAATCGACAAGTCAATGGTAGGATCAAAACTATCCATTTTAAAAATATGTGGACTAAAATAGACGCTATAGCTTAGGGAACTAAAATCGACAAGTACTAAAATAGGGATCAAAACTATAATTAAATCTTAATTATAATTATATCTCTCTATAGACACTATAAATTGAGTTGGAATGATAAATAATTTTAGGGTTTTTTTAACCCGTGCAAGCGGGCATATCTTTATAACATGTTGATTAAATACACATTTTTCATTAAATTTGTCTACCTAGTTAATGATTTTTTTTTTGAAAAATGATTTTCTCTCCTTATTTATTATTCTACTTATTGTATGTACTCATTTACCTATATAACGTCTCTCTCAATGCACATTCTCTTTCCACAATTTATTATCATAAGATACAAGTTGTTTCAAAAAAAAAATCATCAGATACAAGTTTTTTTTTTTGTTGATAATTAGCGAGACATACTGCAGATAAAAACGATTCATATATAGGAAGATAAATAATGAATCGTTGGCACATTCTCTTTCCCTTTCTTTTTTGATTAGTAGCGATATATACTTTTTTTTTTTTTTTGGTTAAAATAATGTTTTAGTCCTTATACGTATCACTCATTTTTAAATTAGTCCCTATAAAAAATATTTTTATATTAGTCCCTACATGTGTAACAGTTACCAAATAGGTCACTGACATTTAATGGTCGTTAACGACGATCATTAAGTTTGTCCTTACATATGTCACTCATTTTTAAATTGATCCCTACATGTGTCACTCATTTTTAAACAAATGATGGTGCCCTGATTGGTCCTTATATGTGTTACTCATTTTTAAATCGGTCTCTATATATGTCACTCATTTTTAAATTAGTCCCTACATGTTTCACTCATTTTTAAATCGGAAGATTCATTCTCTCACCTCCTCCATCTTCTCTGTCCCTCTCTCAACTCTTCCTTCCCCAAATTGCCCCCGATTGTGCTTTAGCAACCACAATCTTCCGATTGGCCCACACTTCCACCTATGACGACGAGGTTTCACAGCGATTCGGGATCGCTCCAGCGTATCGATTATAGGAGGGTTATTATGGAGAGCACAACAGCTTGCAGGCAAGCATGCTGGAATCTTCAACAGTACTGGATTGCACTTACTCGATTCATCATGGAATGATATTTGTTCCGATCGGATATGAAAGTTGGTTAAATTCCAACTGAGTGATTCCATTAGGCTTGCTACAAGCCGTTGTATTTCATATCCACTCTGTGAGGGTAATCCGATCATGTAGAATATTCCAGTAGGCTTGCCTGCAGGTTGTTGCGCTCTCCATAACAACCCTCCTAGAATCGGTACGAAGCTCAAACAAATGCCCCAATTTTTCAGTACCAACGCACGGCACGCCTCGATTGGAGCGATCCCGAATCACCGCAAAACCTCGTCGTAGGGACTAATTTAAAAATGAGTGACACGTGTAGGGACTAATTTAAAAACGAGTGACACATATAAGGACCAATGGGGGGCACCAGCATTTGTTTAAAAACGAGTGATACATATAGGGACCAATTTAAAAATGAATGACACATGTAGGGGCCCGCTTAATGATCGTCATTAACGGCTGTTAAACGACAGAGACTTTGTTGAGACTAATATAAAAATATTTTTTGTGTAGGGACTAATTTAAAAATGAGTGACACGTATATGGACTAAAACATTATTTTAACGTACTTTTTTTAATTAACGCTCCAGTCTCATATTCAATTGGGAAATAATGTTGGCATATAGGGTGCATTTGGGTAAACAACTTAATTAAGAGCTTATCACATAAGACCTTATCGTATGAGAGCTTATGCCATAAGCGCTTAAAGAAAGAAAAAGAAAGAAAGGGACATGAGAGGATTCGAATAGTGAAAAACACAGAGAGGGTGTTTAGTGCATAAGCTCTTATAATAGTTTCATAAGCTTCTCCCAGTAACTTACGAAAATAAGTCAAAAACTCCTTACGGGATGTCATAAGTTATTTTTATAAGCTCTGTCAAACACACTGCATAAGAGTTTATGTCATCAGATAAGTCAAAAGGAGCTTAAATAAGCTATTACAAATGCCACCATAATCCTATTGAAGGTTCTAAAGCAAAAACCGTCTCTTATGCAATTGGAAAATATGCATCATTTTTATTTCAACACAATATTACATCGCTACTCATCTTTAAAAAAAGTTGTATTGATAATAATAAAGAGAGGAGAGAAGATGTGTCCTGAGAAGAGAGACATTATATAGAATAATGAATTCTTATAATAAATAGGGGAGAGAGACAATCATTTTTTAAAAAAAATCATTAACTAGGTAGAAAAATTTAATGAAAAGTGTGCATTTAAAGAATCTAAAGCTGTACAATATTGTACCGGTTAGAAAAACTCAAAATTTTAACCTGCAATTATATAATTTTTTTTTTATAGATTTTAGGAGTTGTAATTTCAAAAAGATAAAGTTTCAATATATATATTTAAGTTCATTGTATCACAAACTTACTGCATTAATGAAATATTGAATTATAGCAGCAACACGCTTATTATGATCAGGATGTCACTGTATTAGTATTCTAAATTAAGAAGAAATAAATTCAGAAAACCACAAACTTAATTAATTTGGGAATTAAATTTTGAAAATAATAATTTCAAAAAGTTTTTTTAGGCAAATTTCAGAAAATTAAAGTTTCAATATATGTATATTTATATTTAAGTTTCAATCCAACTACGACTTGTGAAATCTTGAATTACTGTAGGAACCGCGCTTGTTAGGATCAAGATGTCAACGTGTTAGTATTCGTAATTAGGAAGTACATTAGAAAACCACAAACTTAATTAATTTTGGAAAATTATTTTCAAAAAGTCCATCTTCAAAAAAAAAAAAACCAAAATAAGAGGGTTGAAGAGTTTGGATATATACTTGTTTCGCTTTTAGAAAATCTTGTAATCAAAAATATTTTAAACTAAGATATTTTAGTTTTAAAAGAAATTAGTTTCAGACAAACTTCGTCCATTCATATTCAAGATTTGAGAATTATATGACTCAATTTCATTTTTTAAATTTGTGATAATATTTAATTTTATAAATAGATAAAATTTCAAATTAAAAAATGTCATTTTAATTCATTTTTACATGTTAATTGACTGTTATGTGAGATGATGATAATAATAATAATAATAATAATAATAATAATAATAATAATAATAATAATAATAATATATACAAAATAGAATAAATGTAAGAATCTGTTTTCCATGTTTTGATCTATCAGCATGTACATCAGTCAGCTTTTTCCTATGTGCCATACATATAATAAAACATGCAAGGGATGATGGGATGGCATTTGAAAATCAAATTGAAAAGCATCTCAGTTATATAAGAAGAAAAAAATCAATGCATATATTTCAAATTCAAATTTTAAATTGAAAAAATCAAATAAATGCAAAATTACTTATTAAAGCAAATCAAAAGAGGTTCTGAAATTTCAAATGACAACAAATTGAAAGCAAATAAATCAAATCAAATTAATAACATAAGGAAATAATCGTTCACCAAAATAAACAAAAAAGGAAATAATTAAAATGCATTAAAACACGCATTAATTTTCTAAGTTAATTATTAATTAAAAATAATTAAATGCGTCGATACATTAAAATATATTTAAATTTTAAATTAATTTTTTATTCAATATTATATAAAATGTTAAGAATATATTTTATCAATAATCTATTTATATATATATATTTATTTATTTGAGACTCCAGTCTACATAAAATTTGTGCACGTGTCATCTAATGACAAACTGTCAAAGGCAAAATGACACATGTCAGCTTTTGAAGAATCTGCAATCAGCCTATCATTTTTTAGGGCAAAAGTAATCTTGGGTTGTTTATTGCATTTATAGAATTTATGGAATATTTTAATTATCTGATGGGAATAATCAATGTAATACTCCCTCCGGTCCTTAATATAAAAAACAAATTGATACTTTTTTTGTCCAAAGTATAAGAAACATGCATCAACTTTCACACATATTAAATGCTAATTTCCAATATTACCCTCATTTATAATATGATTTATATTTACTAGATATATCAACTTTCCATACAAGTGAGTTTGTTCATTAATTAAAAGAGGTATTTTTGGAAATTTATATGAATATTAATTACAATTAGCTTATTTCAATACATTTCCTTGGTTTGTGTGTTTTAGAGTTTTGTTTCTTATATTAAGGATCGGAGTGAGTATATATGAAACAAGCAATGATTGTGTATGCTCAAGGAGACGTGGAATATTGACATATTAATGCAAATATTATGATTCGGAAATAAACATGGAATGTTACCGCAAACATTTTTTTGAATCAAAACATTACAAAATACTAACAATTGAATCATATAAATTATTTCCAAAAATACCCCATGAGAAAATTTTGAAGGTAATATACATTTGAGACTCCAAACTACATAAAATTTGTGCTCGTGTCACCTAATGACAAACTGTCAAAGGCAAAAGGACATGTGTCAACTGAGGAGAGTAATCCCTCGAGGTACTGGATTACATTGAAGGGTTGACCTCTCCCAATCAGGTTTTCTCTATACGCAAGAGTCAGTGATCGAACCCCTGACCACGTGCTTAAGAGACCCAAGCCGGTTACCACTTGGACCAACCACATGTTGGTAGTGGGCTGATTAGATAATAATTAAGTCCAATTTTTATCATTTTATTTTTTAATTTTCGTACTATTTTTAGGCTGAATTTTTCTATGACCTTTTGTATTCTACTAGGCTCACTAAATGATTCCTAGTAGAGCTCTAAGTCATTATAGTGGCTAATGGAAATTTATTATCATGTTTGTGCTTGCTTTCTAGGTAATGTACAAGCGGTTATCAATGTGCTTGGTAAATGCATGATAGTGGGAATTTAATCCACTTATTAATGTATTTGGTAAATGCATGGTAGTGAGAATTTATTTCTTATATTTAAAGGTTAGCCATAAGGAATTCATGTACTCCCTCTGGACTCAATTATAAACAAAAGGTACCTATATTTTTGGACTCAAATATAAGCAAAATCCAACTAACTCAACTCTTTTTAATGTAAGTATTCCAAAAATCAAGAAAATTAACCAATCAAACCAATTCTCCATTTACTTTTCAAGATCATTGCACATTCTCGAGACAAAAAGGGTAGTTTAGTAATTATAACTCATTGTTTTTTACATAAATCAACACAATTAAACTAAATTAACTAACTTTCTTAATACGTGTAAAATTAGTTATTTTTACTTATCATTGAGTCCGGAGATAGTACTCCCTACACAAATCAGTTTTGGAATATTAATAAAATTTGAAGAGTTTTCTCTATTGTGAGAGCTTCCCTTGGGTTCTTGGGTAAAAGAAACTCAACCTGATCTTATCAAGACAACTTGAGGTGATCAACCACATGACTTATCACTCACATTCTCACCTATATCTTGAGTGTGGCGTCAATATCCATTCATTTGCGTGAAACTTCAAGGCGGTCCGGATTTGTATCATATTGAATTGTTTATTTCATTTATAGAATTTATGGAATATTTTAATTTACCGGTGGGAATAATCAATGTAATATATACGAAACAAGCAATGAACTTGTATGCTTACGGAAATGTGGAATATTGACATTTTTTTCTCTCCTATGCTATTGACATATTAATGCAAATATAACTGATTCAGAAATAAACATGGAATATTACTGCAAATATTTTTTTGAATCAAAATATTACAAAATGCTAACAGTTGAATCATATAATTTATTTCCAAAAATCATCCTATGAGAAAATTTTGAAGGTAATATACATTTCAGACTCCAATCTACATAAAATTTGTGCATCAGTGCATGTGTCAACTAATGACAAACTCTCAAAGGCAAAAGGATATGTGTCAGCTTCTGAAGAATCTGCAATCAGCCTGCTATTTTTTAACGGGAAAGTAATTTTGGGTTAATTATTACATTTATAGAATTTATGGAATATTCTAATTTGGTGGTGGGAATAATCAATATAATATATATGAAACAAGCAATGAACGTGTATGCTTAAGGAAATGTGGAATATTGTCATATTAATACAAATATTATTGATTCAGAAATAACCGTGGAATATTATTGCAAATATTTTTTTTTTGAATCAAAACATTACAAAATGCTAACAATTGAATCATATAAATTATTTCCAAAAATCACCCATGAGAAAATTTTGAAGGTAATCAAACAAAGCAATAAATTCCATAAAAAGATAATCAAACGGTAATTAAATTAAAGTATTAAAGAGTAGGTTGTAAATAAATAAATTGTTAAATAAATGATAGTAAAATAGAATTTGAGACATTTTTAAATTCATAATTCAAATTTAAATATTTAAGACATTTTTGAGATTAATTATTTTCAAAAAAATTGTCTATGAGAAAATTTGAAGGTAATTAAACAAAGCAATAAAGTCATAAGAAAATAATCAAATGGTAATTAAACCATTAAAGAGTAGGTTGTAAATAAATAAATGAATGAATGGTAAAAAAGAGAACTTAAGACATTTTTAAATTCAAAATTTAAATTTAATTTTTTTGAAATAAATTAAATCTGTAATCTATAATAATAAACATATCTATAATAATAATAATAATAATACTAATAATAATAATATATACATTTGAGACTCTAAGATACAGGAAATTTGTACACGTGCCACTTCATAATAAACTTTGAAAGGCAAAAGAGCGTGTGTCAGCGTCTAAAAATATGCGATCAGCATAACATTTTTTTAGAGGGAAAGTTTTGGGTTGTTTATTGTATTTATAGAATTTATGGAATATTTTAATTTATTGGTGGCAATAATCAATGTAATATATATGAAACGAGCAATGTGTTATACCTGTCAATTTTAAATATTATGAAATTACTTTAGAAATAATAAAGTATGTATAAAATAAAATATTTTTGGTACAATAATGAATTAAATAAATATTTTATGTCACAAATAGGGTAGTTTATAACTTGACATGCTCTATATAATTAATATAGTTACTGATTTCATGTTAATTTATGGGCTTTTCCCCATAGTGCCCACTGATCAAGTACTCTTTGTCCAACCCTAACAATATAAAGAAAAGAAGGAGGAGAACTAGCAAAGAGCAAGCCTAAAGGAAGGATCTTTCTAGTGCTTTCTCCTATTTTCCTCTCATTTTTCGTTTCAAACCTATGAGCACATGAACAACCATAGAAAGGTGAGGGGATTTATTCATTTTATCTTAAACTATCGATACATACGTATATTTTGTTTCTTCTGTTATTTTCTAGGTGAGTGCTTCCGTACCCACGATAAATTTGGGGTATGAGATGGGTTTAGGTTCCCTACTTTGGGATGAGCAAAGGTAGGTGCTCTTGTCTTAATTTGGGTCGTTGGATCCAGATTCTTGTTGACCTGTCCATTCATTTAATTTATTAATTATAATTTTTATTAAATTTATTTTTCTCTCGTATTCTATACAATCACAAAACTCACAATGATATTCCATGTGTTTATTACATGTATCCGTGGCTTCATCTTTTAATTCTTGTATTAAATTTTTTAGTCGATTTTGATTTGTTAGATCTATCATACTTAGATAGTGAACAAATTTTTCTATGTATAGGGTGCTCATTGTTACTTAACTAGTACTTGGCTCTGTGATACCAATTCGGTACCACTCTATTTCTTCCCAGGTAGTGGTAGTAACTAGACATATTCTGGATGATTATTTTCGTGCATAATTTGGGTTACTAATAATTCATACCCATAATCCATTATAGATTCATCTATTTCCATTATATCTTTAATTAATTGATCTCGTTCTTCTTCACAAAATGCTAACTGTATTCTTTGTACTATTTGTTTTAAATAAAGTTTTTCTTGCCAGTGTTGATGTTTTGATTTATTAATTATTATTTGCTTGCAATCCTTGGGTATTTTCATAACCAAAATGCTTAATATTTCTTGATCCATTTAATCATCTAATAAATCACAATCTTCATATATGCCAGATAATGATAGTCTATCATATTCAAAAGCTAATCATATTTCTTCCATATAGTTTCATTCTATATCTAACGAAATAGTTGCAAGATAATAATCTTCTTGTCTGAACTGGACTTTTATTTTTTCAATTATTAATTGTTTACAATCAATAGGTAAATCCATTACTAAAACACTCAATATTTCACTTTCTGTCTGATTATCAAATTCGGAATATATTTCCATTTAATCGTTATCTTCAAAAGATGGTGCAGTTAATCTAAAATAATTAGATGATAGTTTTTGTGTTGAAGTCATTTTTTCTATTTGTTCTATTTTTTCTAATATATGTCTTTTATATTTTTATCTTTTATTTTTTATATTAAGGAGTTCCTTTTCTTTTTCTATAATATATTTTTCCATTTGTTTTCGATTTGTATCTTTTTAATCTTTCTTAAAATGATTATCATAGATATTCATAAAGTCTTTTATATTTGTTTTATCCTGATTTATTTTATTATAAGAATTTTCATAAATATTTTTTAATTCTTTTCCTTTGTTCATATTCTATTTCTTAGGTACTGGGCTAAGTCTCTGACTTGATTTGACAATTTATTTATATTTTCGTCTTCCTTATTAGTTTCTGAGAAAGTAATTGGTTTAGGTGTTTGCCTAAAGCTTAGTGATCTTGGGTTTCTTATAGAAATTCCTAATTCTGTTAAGTCATTTTTCTTAGGATAATAAATCTTGCCTATTTCTTCGAAAAGTCTTGGTATATCTATTCTATCATTGTTTCTAAACGTGATGCTATGATGTGAGTTTGTTATTGCATAATTGACACAATAAGTAATTGAGAAAATCTTGTCTCCTGATCTCATTAAATTGCTTCTTAAAAATCTATGTTCCATCGTTAAAGATTGATCTAATCTTTGAGTATCTAAAGGTATTCCAATATTTGGGTGTATCTTGAATTTTAACTTAACATAGGCTAAGTTTCCTTCAATAACTCCTAATATTTTATCCTTAGGATCTGTTATTCTATCATCCTTTAGAACTAATTCAATAGGTGAATCTATTCCTTCTTGGAAGGTTGCCTTAATTAAGACTTGTATTGCTCCTATATGAATATATCCTATTTTCTTTCTATGTGATTCCTTTTTTAAATTTCTTTTTAATTCAATTAATTTCTTCTTATTCAATAATTGTATACAGGTGTTTCCCTGTGTTTCAGATATATCTATTGGTGTGTCGTTAATTATCTTTCCATAGTATATTATGTTTTCTTTCTGATTAAAGCGTTTCATTATTCCTCCTAGTTTTTTCATGTTTGCATCTTTAGATAAATTCAAATCTTCCTTCTGAATCTTTTGAAATAATTTTGGATCTATTAAAATACTTCCTTCATAGTTCCCATCTTCCTCAGTAATTTGTAAATGTTCTACATCAGTATTATCAATTATTTCCTTTTCTCTTTCAGACATAATTATAAGCTGAATAATGGTTTATGAGTCATACCTGATCTGGTGTTTAAAATGATTCTGGGTTCTTTGGTCCACCGCAGCTTCCGTCTAAGTCAAGTTGGAAATTCAACGAGTAGTTGGAAGTAATGAAAGTAAAGTAGTAATATATGAAAGTAGTGTTTGTTTATTTATAAACAGTAGCGAAGTACATAGAACTGGGTGATTCCACACTCAAGGAATCGCTAAGCATAGCTTAGATCTTCTCAGAGAGAAAAGAGGTGAGAAATGAAACACTTTTCAAGTTCTGCCTTCTCCTTTGCCTCCGAGGGCTTATTTATACAAGCAGAAGGGTTAAGTAATTTACAAAATAGTCCCTACATTATTACAATCAATCAGATACTTTAATAATTCTTGATGACGTCATTGCTTACGTCATTCTTCAATAATAACATCGTCTGAATCTTTATCATCTTGCTGACAGTCTTTTTGCTTTACGCATCTATCACATGCGTGATTGCCATTCTCCTTAATCATTGAGCACAACAAGTCAAGGACAGCTGGTTGGTAATTCATTGAAAGTCCTTGTAACGTGTAGAATGGTAATTCAAAATTCGTCAGTAGTGCTAGGTCTCTTTCTCGAATCAATTTTCCACTAGTCTTGCTGAGTAGTAAAGTATGTGGTCCTTTGTACATGGCTTTAATAAAAGAGTCTTTACCAATAATTTGACACTGAGTAAAGATGCTTGCTAGTTGATTTGCTAGTATTGTGACAATCTTTTCTTCACTGTAATCTTCTCCAGTAGGTTCATCTCGCATGGAGAAACTATTATTACTTACTCCAATGAAAATTAAATTCTTTGTGGGTTGTTTGGTGACAAAGTCTGGATATGTTGAATAGAACTTCAGAAAAATAGTTCTATCCCTTGCGACATTCTTTTGATAATTCTGGATGGCTTCCTTCAAATTATATGGAAATATTTTGATTTCTTCCAAGTCTTGACTGAGATAAAGGCATTCAATAAGTCCAAACTGGAACATGTTAAATGTGAGAATTGATGTTGCTCCAGGAGTGATTACGGCCTTAACTCCGAAAATATTTCGGTGGACCATGTAAAAACAATTAATTTTTTCCTTTTCGGACCAGTGGGTCAGTCTTTTTAAGTTTTCGAAAAAATTTTCTTTGGAAAATTGAACTTGAAGTTCATGATCTTTTCTTGAAGGGATTTGGTAGTCATCAATGGAAGAAGGAATTCTTCCAAGTATCCTTAATGAAGTTTTTTGAGCTGGTGGAGTCTTTATGGTTTCAGAGAAAGTTCTTGGGCCAAGATAGACTTCTTTGCCCTTGTCTTGTTCTTTTTGGTAATCTATCAAAGCCTTTTCTGCTTCTTCTTTGGTACGAAATCCTTTGTGATGGACTCCGGAAATTCCAATGCAGTGAGGGGCTGCTTTGTGCCATTCATTGTAAACACCTGGGTGTGGTCCATTGAAGATAGTGTACCATTTTTCATTAGTGATTTCCTGTACCTGTTGTTTTATATTTTTCATGGGGTCTTCTTTGATGGGTATTCTTTGTAATTGAAACTTTAGTACTTCAATATTTGTTCTGATCAAGTCAAGCTCCATTATCTTCTTCTTCTCGAGCATTTCTTGATATTGAATCTGCTTCATTATGTCTTCAGTTGTTGATTGCTCCATTCTCTTGATAAAATATCTGCAAGAACATTTTTATCTCCCTTAATGTGAGAGATTGAGTAATTGTATTCGGCAAGTTTCATTTGCCATCTAATCAATCGTCCTTGTTTGTAAGTTCCTTTATGATTTAAGTTCTTAAAACCTGCAACATAGGTAGAGTCGGTTCGGACAATAAAGTCCTTATCCAGTATATAAATCCGATGTTTTTCCAACATTCGGATCAAAGCCAATGTCTCTTTTTCATGAGTGGGATAATTAATCTCACTGTCTGAAAAAGTTCATGACATATATCGGCACAGTAATTCATTTTTGTATCCAGGGGGTTTTGCTTTCATAACACCTCCCCAACAGTCATTTGAGGCATCAGTCTCAATAATTATTATATCGTCATCCGATGGATGATATAGCTCAGGAAGATCCCGGCATAAGTCTTTCATTTTTATAATAAGTCCATCATCTTCATCAGTCCAAGTCCAGTGGGCATCCTTTTTTAATTTTTGTTGAAGGATTCTTCTTTCTGCTGCAAGATTTTTGATAAAACCTTCATTTGAAATATATGTTAGTAATCCAAGAAATCTTTGTAAATCCTTTTTATCCTTTAATGTTGTTGGAAAATTTTGAAGTTTCTCTAGTACATGTCGTTGCATTATTATTTTCCCTTTTTCAATTTCTAATCCTAAATAATTAATTCTATTCTAGGCTAGGACAGCTTTTTTCTTGCTTAAAACTATTCCATATTCATAGCATTTGTTAAGAACGAATTTTATCTTTTTAAAGTGATCATCCAATCCTTTGTTTGAAAAGATTAATATGTCATCAATATAAATAAGACAAAAATCTTTGAATTCTTTGAGGATTGAATCAATATGTCGTTGAAAGATTCCTGGTGATTGCTTTAATCCCATTGGCAGTACATTCCATTCATATTGTCCTTGAGGACAACTAAATGCTGTTAGTGCCTTTGATTCTTCAGTCAATCTATTTGGTAAAAACCTGATTTACAATCAAAGGTACTAAACCAATTCATATTTCTAATTCTTTCAATAATTAAGTCCTTTTCTTGGGAGGAAATAAGCATCTCCTTCCATAACATCATTAATTTG
Organism: Sophora flavescens; assembly: GCA_030762895.1. Classification (NCBI taxonomy): domain Eukaryota; kingdom Viridiplantae; phylum Streptophyta; class Magnoliopsida; order Fabales; family Fabaceae; genus Sophora; species Sophora flavescens. The sequence goes on along the minus strand of CM061063.1, from coordinate 156,011,327 downwards.
CTTGTAATTAATTACCATTCTTCTCTTACCTCTTTTTATTTCATTATGATTTTCTACATAAAAAGCTGGTGCTGAGTGCTTGCTATTTGATGGTCTAATTAGTCCTTTTCCACACATTTCTTCAATGTCTTTTGCAAATTCATCTCTATCTTGTTTTGTGTAAATCATTGGCTTACATTTTACCTCTTTTGTGGGGTCTTTTAATTTTAATTCAACTGAGTCAGTATTTTTGTTAATTCTAGGGTCTAAAGGGTTTTCACTACAAACCTTATCTAAAAGTTCTTCTATGTAAGCTGGTATTATTCGATTTGGTTCTAAATTTATTAAGATATGGCGAAGTTTTGTGCAAATTAAGCTAATTATCTCACCACGTTTCAGCTGTTGAAACTTTGATGAATAAGTACAGGTAGAAGTATGGATAATTGGTATCTTGATAATTTCTCGTTTTTGTTGTTGATAAATATATGGGGTTTTTAAAGTGATATATGTTAAGTATTGACAAAACGGTTGATATAAACGTAAGAAATTATTTCCAATAATTATATCGATTCCTGTTTCTTGCTTATGTATTGTTGGTATGATAAATATTTTTTCCTGTATTATCAAGGTAATTCTTTTTGCTATCCAATACAAAGAATGTATTGATCCATCAGCAATTTGTATTTTTAATGATTTTTCCAATCTTTCCCAATTATCAAGCAATGCTTCGGTTGCAAGGCAAAGACTTGCTCCAGTATCTATATAGGCTTCTGTTACATTTTTACTTTTTTCTATTAATATTTTTATATAGGTACTATTCGAATTCTCCTTCTTCTGAAGATAATTCATCCTTTATATATTCATATATACTTATTTCTGAATTGCTTAATTCTTCTTCTAAAGGTTCAAGTTCGTATAGCTGAAAAACTTGTTTTATCACTTTAGACTTTTCTTTAAAATCTTTTTCTTTCTTTTGAGGGCATTCATTAGCATAATGTCCTTCAATATTATATATCCAACATATACATTTTTTCTTTCCCTTTGGGCAGTATTTCCTTGGTGTCGTTTTCTTTCTTCTGAAATATTTCTTTGTATTATTTTTGTAATAATTTTTCTTTTTAGAATAAGTCTTTCGTAGATTTGGTTTTTTGTAATATTTTTTCTTTCTTTTTATTATTTTATCACAACCATATTTTCCTGGTTTTTCTATTTCTGGGATGTCACAACAAATGACAGTACTTCCTCTATTCAATTGTCTAATTGTTTCCCTATTCAAACATTGCTCCTTTAATTCTTGATATAAGAGTTTGATAACTCCACCTAAAGTATTTGCTGTTTCTTCGGGTTTTGACTCCCAAAGTTTATTAATTTTTGAATTTAATGGATAAGGTAATTTATCTATAAAGATATATTTATATATTTCTTTAGTTTCTTCATCTAGTTGATAATAGTATTTTTGATATTCGCAGATGAAACTTTCTATCTGACACATATCACATATTTGCATTCTATTAAGATGTGACTTGGCATTTTCAATTAGAGTTTTATTTGTCTTTTCCCTTTGTTCCATTAAATTATATCCTAAAAATTCTTGGTGTATTAGAGTCATTATTAATTTAACATAGTCTGCGATATTATCTACCATTCTTCCGAAGTTAATCCATTCTGTATCCTTAATTCCTATTAGAAATTTTTGTACATTCCCTGTTGTTTTGAATGTCACAAAATTTTTGGTTTCTATAAAGTTTAATTGTTTAAATCTTTCATCAGTTAGGATCATTAGAATGATTTCATTCGTCCATCTTAATAGTACATCTTCTTTATTTCTAAGACAGTCAAGGTCAAGTATATTTCCTGTATTATGGTATCGAGGTTTAAATTCTTCTTGAATTTTTGTCCATTTGTTATTATTTTTCCTTGCATATCCTTTATTATACATAGTTTCTGTTTCATATTTATCCCAAGCTCCTTCAGGTGTGTATTTATATTCTTCCCATTTTCTTTTAGGACTTTTTCCACTATATTCTCCTCTTTCCATTTTTATATGGTGTTCTTCGGATTCTGAAGATGAGCTATAGTTTAAGATTATTTCCTCATTTTCTTTATTTTCTATATCTTTTTTATCAATCTTTTCAATTTTATCTATTTGATTATTTTCTTCTTCAACTAGTTTAAGTTGCTCTAATAATTGTTGAATCTCTTCTAGATCGTTTGATTTTCTTAATGTTTCCATATATTCTTCTTTTATCCCCTCCATGAGGATACATGTGTAGGTATCCATGAAGATTCTTGTTCTAGCTCTTGTTTAATTATTATTCCTTTTAATTTATTGGATCCCAAAATTTCTTCTAGTTCATTTTTTGTTATACATCTATTACTTTCTTCATATTCTAAAAGGTTTTCTAGTTGTTCTAAAATAATTTTTATTCTAGTAATGTCTTCATTTTCATTTATTTCTTTTCCTTTACTAATATTGTTTAAGGTTTCTTTAATGCTTTCTATTTCATTATTTCCTTTATGTATTTTATTACAAGTGTAGTTGGCAATTTTATTTGTATTTTCAATTAATTGAATAATATTTCTATTAATTTCTTTCATATTTCTTTCTAATTCTTTGAACCCTGCTTCTATTTCTTCGGATAATCCCATTATCCTATACAATTTTCTAATTCTTGTTTTAATCGTCTTATTCTTTTTCTAACCAATTCTTGGTGGTAAATAATATATTCGTTTGGTTCTAGTGTTTCTAATATTTCTAAGTATTTTCTTAATTCCTTAATGTTTTGTTTTATTATTAAGAGTCTATCCATTATTTTGATGCGTCGGATGAATCCATCGGTTGATAGTCACTAGGTGTGATTGACAAGGGTACCGTACCCTCTTATTATTAAGGGTACCGTAGCAGTGCCCTATTTTCTATCTAATCCCTCAATCCAAAATCACACACTATTCATTTACCTTATTTCTTCCGGTGCTGCTGTGTCTGAAAATGGAACGCAAATTTTTTTTGCAAAATTGCTAAACGGACACGATTTCTTGGACACTTATCGTTACATCGTATCAACAGTGTCGCACAGTACGGCAATGTAGCTGCACTGTACGGCACTGTAGCATTTTTTTTTTAAATTTAAATTTTTTTATAAATAATTTTTTTGATTAGGTATATGTCAATATCTGGTGAATCGGGTACAAATATCTGGTGAATTCAGTTCATTACCTGGTGAATGAGTTTTTTTGAGAAATAATTTTTTTGATTAAGTATGTGCAAATATATGGTGAATCCGGTATAAATATCTGGTGAATTCAGTTCATTGTCTGGTGAATAGGTTTTTTTGAGAAAAAAATTGTGGTTTAAGTATGTGTAAATATATGGTGAATCAGGTATAAATATCTGGTGAATTCAGTTAATTATCTGGTGAATGTGTTTTTTTTTATAAATAAATTTTGTTGGTTAAGTATGTGTAAATATCTGGTGAATCGGGTACAAATATCTGGTGAATTCAATTCATTATCTGGTGAATGAGTTTTTTTGAGAAATATTTTTTTTGGTTAAATATGTGCAAAATATTTCTGGTGAATCAGGTATAAATATCTGGTGAATTTAGTTCATTATTTGGTGAATGAGTTTTTTTTAGAAATAAAGTTTGGTTAAGTATGTGCAAATATATGGTGAATCAGGTATAAATATCTGGTGAATTCAGTTCATTATTTGGTGAATGTGTTTTTTTTTATAAATAAATTTTTTGGTTAAGTATGTGTAAATATCTGGTGAATGAGTTTTTTGATAAATAAATTTTTTGATTAAGTATGTGTAAATATATGGTGAATCATGTACAAATATCTGGTGAATTCAGTTCATTATCCGGTGAATGAGTTTTTTTTAAAATAAATTTTTTATTTTTTAAAAAAAGTCAAAACTTAAAAAAAAATAAAAAATAAAATTGGTGCTATAATAATACTACTATAGCATTATCGTATTTGTGTCCGAAAATCCGTTTAGCGGACCTCTTTTTTTTTTGGCCGAGCGTGAACGCGAGCCACATATTAAGGAGAAGCTGGGACTATTTGTCCCTCGCTACGTTATGCAGGGGAGCAGCAAAAGCTGCTGTGACCCTTTATTTTTTTAATTATATATATAAACTATATATTAAATTATTATATTAAAGTATTATTATAATACAAATATATATATATATATATATATATATATATATATATATATATATATATGTTCCTCCCGAATTCCGATTACTCGGAATCCGATGAACTCGATATACGAATGACGAGATATTTAGAATATGGCTTGCCAGAGTGGTCTCTGCTCCTACGTATCCGTGAATGAATCAGAGCCACGTAGTTCTTGTTTTGTATACCTGAAACAATAGTACTCAAGTTGGTATATTTCTCTACTCTTAAATGTTCCTAGAAAACTCCAGGTATTGACAGGGTTTTGAAAATCGGACCGGACCGACCGGTCCGACCGGGAACCGTGATCTTGACCGGTCCGGTTTACAGGGAAAATCGTCCCTGTATTGAACCGGTGGAAAAATCGGAGAACCGGTTCAAAACCGGTCATAACCGGTAGTGAACCGGCCTGAACCGATTTCCTAAAAAAAAAATTTAGTATAAAAGGATTTAGGTCATCCTAGCCAAAACCCAATTCTTTTGTTTTCTAACATATGTGGGCTGGTTGTAGATTTTGGGTTGGTTTTCCCTATGAAGATGATTTTAACATATATTTTTATATTTATTTAGTTTAATTTCAAAATAAAAAAATTGTGCTTAATAATTTTAGTTGTTATGTTGTTTTTTAGTTGTTATGTTTGTTTTTTTGTTTAATATTGTTACAAATATTATATTAAAAATTAAAATAATATTATTTAATTATAACCGGTTCAACCACGGTTCAACCTCGGTTGGACCATTGAACCTTGAACCGCTGCCTTCACCGGTTCGATGGCCGGTCCGGTTTTGTAAACCTTGGGTATTGAATGAGGTTTTTCTTGTGCTTCCTTCCTCTAACTCTCTATTTATACACCTTTTATCCGATCAGGTTGGTTAACAAGAACCTGGAGAATGGGACAATTGTTATCCTTATTTTTTGGTTGACGAGATCCCCCAAATCTCTGAAGTGGATACTCAGCATCCGACTTAATCTTCTAACTGTTCCTCTAATTGGTGTGGTGCTCGTATATTCCCACTAACCAATCCCCGTATTTCGTGCTAACCGATTATGTCGAGATTATCGTAATTATTTAATGAAGATTAAGTTTGTAAAAATATATTTATTTATATTCTGATTTGAGACTTAGGAGATGATTTTGGAGAAAACAAACTCTAGTTAAAATTTGGGTTTAAAACTCAGACGGAAAGCGGTCTATGTTTTTAACTGACAGTATAATTTTATACTGACAGAAACCATAATTTGACCCGAAAACTGAAATTTGTAGATTTTTTATATTTTGTCCGTGAGGAATTTTACTTTCCAAATTTCTGATCAGAAATAAAATATTATGTGTATTCAGACGAATTTTGGCAAAAGTTCGAACGGAAAACAGTCGGTGTTTTCACTGACAGTAAGATTTTAATGATAAAAAAACCTAATTTTTACTCGTGAACGAAATGGTTTATATTTAAATCATATTTTCAACGAGTTTGGTTAGTTCGAAAATTTTCAAAAAAAAAAACGAAATATTATGCTTTTATTTGGTCGTAAAACCCTAATCAGGAAACCGACGGAATCGGCAACGGAACTGTAGATATAGAACGGGACACCGGAGGAGATGATATATGGAATGACTCATCAAGAATTTATGATGCAACTAATGTTAGAAATTATGAGTTTTTAAGCGAAATGACCAAAATGCCCTTTTAGCTTAACCTAACCGACGTTTAGTTAAATTCTAACCATGGTTAGTTTATGTGGACAAGGAGCAGCCATACCACTCTAATAATGTGAGCCACATATTTATTAACCATAGTTAGCAAAGTAACCTTAGTTAAGTTAATTATTAACTATGGTTAATAATATATTAATTAAATAATCACAAAACCCATGAATCTATTTCTAATGAACCAAACAAGACCTAATTCCTACCCTATTTAACCCCCAAAAACCGCAGTTAGCCCTCCCTTTTCAGTCATCTTCTTCATTTTCTTCATTTCTTCACACTTAACACATAAACTCCATTGTTGATCTTCAAGAGCTCCAAGTGATTTCCATTAACAAGCTTGCCAAGATCATCATCAATTCTTCTTTTACTCTCTTAACTTAGGTAACATGATCATCTCCTTTCTTTTAAAGCTCTGGTTCGTCATATTCTTGAGTTTCCATTCCTACCTTCATTATCCAAGAGCATGTGATCAAAATAATTTTCTTTCCTATTGAACCTTATTTGGCCGAACCTATGTAGTAACATGGGTTTGGTATTTTGTTGTTTGTTTTGAAAGTTAGTACTTGATTTAAGTTCTATAATACTTGTATAGCTTAAATCTAAGAGTTTAGGTTCAACAAAAATCCCTAGCTTAGATTCCTATTCATGGCCGAAACTTAGTAAAATGTGAGGTTGTAATATTATGTTCATGTTTCCAAGTTATGGTAATTTATCTAGGCTACCAGGGACGTAAGTAACTAGTATCCAAAAGCTTAGGTTAAGAAAAGAACCCTAACCCTCATTTGAATTGATTGACCGAATCCAACAAAAATGGTTAAGGGATGATTTGTTGAATTAAATGTTATTGTGTTGTTTGATTGAAGGAGGAATTGGTAACGTGTAGCGGGATAACGAGGAATGTCAATTTCGGAATTCCAGTGATAACCCAGGTGTGGGAAAGAAACATTCCATCGTCGAAAATCGATAAGTAGTAGATTACGTAATAATTGTGTAGGGTGACCTAAACCCTACTAGTAGTCGAGTAATCGACAAGACCAAAATCACATTGGAACCTTTTCTGTAAAACCAATGGTGATTCGAGGATTGTAGGTTTATCGGCATAGGTTAATTTTGTGATATTGATATGGAGAATGTCTGTCACGGCCGTGATGATTGTCATGGCCAGGCCGTGACAGGTTACGACTTGTAGAATTCTTTCATTTTCTGTCTGTCACGCCGTGATGGCTATCACGGCCAGGCCGTGACAGAGTTTGACTTTTGATTTTATTTTTGTGATAAATTACTTTAGGTGATGATGTGATATTTGAATATTTCTTGATGTTATGCATGATCTGCTTGGTTTTTAATATTGTGCTTAGTGGATTGTAAGCAAAGATATATGTTGTTCGGTAGATAATTGTTTGGCTGTGAGAATAATGGTGGTTTAGAGGTGTCTAACCTAAATGAATTGTTTTAAAGAGGTGTTGTGACACAGTATGAGTTGAGGCTTTGATGAAGGGTTAAGGCACTAGGATGTTGTTACAATGGGTTGGTAAGATTCATGTATTGGTGTTGTTGCTCACAACCGTGTATTGGTAATATAATACATGAGGTCATGAGTTCTCGCTAGACCGTTCCACCTTAGAAATAGGTTGTGCAGCTATAGTGTCATTGAATTTCATTGAGCACCCCCGGGAGTTGAAGGGGTGTGCACCGGGAGCATCGTGCAGCTATAGTGTCATTGCATTGCGTGAGCATTCTCATGATGAAAGAGAATATGCACCGGGAATTTGGATCCTTTGAGAATGAGCATTCTCACGCATTCTCCCCATGCAGAATGCGTGATGGAAATGGTAGTGGCCACGTCAGCATAAAGTGTTAGATTGCATGAGTGAGGGTAGATGTTGATATAGTGATTTATGGAGGATAGTTAGTGTTGAATGATGTTATGTCTGTGACAATTACTGAATAATATGCTATGACTCTTTTCTGCTTTTGGATGATAGAATTGCTTCTTATCCCCTATATTTATGTATCTTTGTGGGTTTACTTTATTTACGTTAGAAGACCCGATGGAGGATTATGTTGCTGAGGAGCTGGACGGAACTTGGTATGAAACGGAGGTTGCTGAGGAGTTGGATAGAACTCCTTACGAACCAGAGGCTGGTGGTCGAGCAATGACCCATGGTGATTAGAGTATAGACATTATGGCCAGTGTGTCTAAGGAGTATTTTTATATTTCCCGCTAAGTATTATTGTTGTTAAGTATATGCCTGTGAGGGATCCTACTGAGAGGATATCCTCAACAGTGTTTTGTAATATGTTTATAAGACTTAAGTGTGTATGTATAACCTAAATACGGTGTGTTGTTTTTGATTAACTAAAGTTGTATGTTATGTAACTTAAGTTTTAATTTTCACGTATTTTTTTCATGCTAAGCGCACGATTAAGAAATGAACTAAGAAGACTTTAATCTAATAAAACACCGGGGCACGACGGGGTGTGTCATTTGGTATCAGAGCAGTTTGATCCTGATCAGACTGCAAGGTTTAGGATGTTGTTACTGGCCGTGTCTAGTTGAATCCACATCGGATTTTAACTATACTTAGAAGTTGGGTAGAGTGTCCGAAACCAATGAAAAAAAAATATTGGTATGGCATATGGTATTTATATACTTGCCTATGTAATATTATATGTCATACTAATAAGAGCGGATGATTTCTTTTAACAGAATCATTGGCTCGAGGAAGACGACGTCCAACTAACAGTGGTGACAGAACTCTAGAAAGAATTATTGGAGCTGTCAATGGTGATGCGGACCATACTAATAATGGAGGACGATCATCTACGACTCCGAATACTACGAAAACAATAGCTGCTGCTATGCTCTTGCAAACCCAGCAGAATGCTGAGATGCTGCAGATGAACAGAGAGCAGGTAGAAATAAAGAATCAGAGAAGGGCTGTAGCAGCTGAAGATGCCGGATTGACTAATTTTATGAACGGAAAGCCACCTCAATTCAGAGGAGAGTATGACCCAGAGAAGGCTGATTGGTGGATACAAGAGATTGAGAAGATATTCACTATTATGCGTTGCAGCGAGGAAAAGAAAGTGACCTATGCTGCCTTCATGTTGACTGAAGGAGCAGAATTATGGTGGAAAGGAAAGAAAAGACTGTTGGAAGCTGAGGACTGAAACATTAGCTGGCAGTTATTCACCGACTTCTTTTTCGAAAAATATTTTCCGCGTCTCATTCGACGCGAGAAGGAAAATGAATTCACAAACCTCAAACAAGGCAACATGTCCGTAAGTGAGTATGCATCACGTTTTGAGGCTCCGATCAAGTTTTTGGAATATTATCATAGATTTTCGAATGAAGACTGGCAATGTAGAAGGTTTGAGGAAGGACTTAGAAATGAACTGCAGAGAGCCATCGTGCCTCTCGACATTCAGTATTTCCCAGAACTAGTCGAGAGATGCAACGCCATCAAAAGCATAGATCTGAGTATTTCTAATGAACAGAAACAACTGAGGAGTGGAGGTTCTAATCGATCAAATTTTCAGAGGCGCGGAGGAAGTGGTTCTCAATGGAGGCTGAGACCATATGCTAAACCAGAACAGAACCCTGCACCAGCACCAACGGCTAGATCGAGTCAGCAACCGCAAGACTTAGTTTGCTTTAGATGTGGAGGACCGCATTATGCAAAGGACTGTACAAATAGGCCTAGCTGTTTCAACTGTGGAAAATCAGGTCATATGGCACGAGACTGCAGACTGCGGTTTGTGCAACAACCAGCCGCTGCAGGAAGAAGAGCTGGAAACAATAGAGGTGGAGCTGGAAGAGGAGTTCCGGCCGCGAGACCACAAGTGGCAAGACCTCAAGCTACTGGAAGAGTGTTTACTATGAGGGGAGCTGGATCCTCTCAATCTGATGATCTTATACAAGGTATGTGTTTGATAGCTGGTAGACTCTCATATGTGTTGTTTGACTCAAGCGCTACACATTCATTTATTTCTTATGAGTGTGTAGATCATTTGCATTTAACTGTCTCTCATTTACCTTATAATTAATATTATAATTACTAATTTATATGTATATTCAACTGACATTGAAATTAATTTTGTTTGTAGTCTCGATTTCAAATTGACGGGTGGTCGTGCGGCTATTATGTGATGTTTCATATGTTGAACGTGTGTAGGCATTTACGGATGGATGGAATAAGGTAATATTTAAACAACTTGTTAGATTATATATTATAGTTTTGAAGACGACTTGCGTTAATGTTATTGTTATTATTTCAACGTGTGTAGGCATTTAACGACCAATCGCCTCTTCAAGAAGATGAGTTTAGAGACTTGAGGATGCGCTTAGCTGAATTCTTCTTCAAGTATGCGGCTGAAAAAGGAATTGACAAGATACCTCCGCAATACTTAGATGAATAGTTTTTTTGTTAGACTTTAGAAACTAATTAATAACATGTATATATATATCCTTAAATTGGTAGTTTTGTTTTTAGACATTAGAGACTAAAATTTATATATATATATATATATATATATATATATATATATATATATATATATATACTTGTAGATATTTATATTTTTCCTATACATGGGTTTTGGATTTAAGTCCCCCCATTGTTCCTTTGTATATTTCTTTTCTTTTTGTTAATATTGAAATTTAAGGGTAGTGTTTGCAATTCTGTAATGTGTGTGATATTACGTATTCTTTGGGATATTTACTGAATGCAGGGATAGCTGAGGGGAGTGATATTTTAAAACTGAATTAAAAAAAACTATTAACGTCAGTTGTATCAAACAACTGACGTTAATAATATTTTATAAAATATACAGTACACTATTAACGTCAGTTGTATTAGGAAACTGACGTTAAAAATAAAACCTTTAACATCAGTTCTTTAACACAACTGACGTTAGTTTGAACAACATTAACGTCAGTTGTGTTAAATAACTGACATTAATAGTTTTATTTTTAACGTCAGTTGTGGTAAAGAACTGACTTTAAATGTTTTAATTTTAACGTCAGTGGTTTATTACAACTGACGTTAAAATATTAACTATTAACGTCAGCTGCATTTACGTCAGACAATATTTTGACGTATAAAATCAATTTTAACTGACGTAAAAAACACTTATTGCACTAGTGTTGGTTCCTTCTGCTCAGCAGCCATCCTCAGATCTATACTTTCAAAGGCACTGCATATCTCGACTAGTTCGGGGAAATACTGAATGTCAAGAGACACTACCGCCCTCTGCAGTTCATTTCTAAGTCCTTCCTCGAATCTTCTACATTGTCAGTCCTCACTTGGAAATCTCTGATAGAATTCCGAAAACTTAATCAACGCCTCAAAACGGGACGCATAATCACCTACCGACATATTGCCTTGTTTGAGATTTGTAAATTCTTTTTCCTTCTCACGTCGAACTTGACGCAGAAAATACTTTTCGAAAAAGCAATCAGTAAATAAATTCCAGTTAACATTTGTCATCGGCTTCCAACAATCTTTTCTTTCCTTTCCGGAACTGATATGGGCTGGGATATGTATCTAGTTAAACATTGACGAATAAATATTGCAGTACATCTTGTACTTCTATATATTAATACAAATATACTTTGTTGATTAAAAAAAAAAACTGCGAGGGGGAAAAATTATCAAAATAAAGCAAAAATTATCAAGTGAAACATATGTCATCTTGATAATAGAAGCTTACTATTCATGATGGGGAAAACTTAAGATAAATACATTTTTCTACTTCTTTTCATAAATAAGAGTGGTAAGAAATTAAAAGTGTAAAAAATAATATGTAATGTTAATCTTTTCTTATATAATGAGCAATCACTTACATTGGAAATTCAATGAGTTGTAATGAGCACTCACTCAAACTGAGCAATCACTTGCATTGCCTCTTGTTTCTATATAAAGTTGCTATATGAAGAATTACCATGAGTCCTCCTATGAGGCTATTTGCCTAGGTACGTCAATTGCATCTATACTACTAACCTACTATACACATAAGAAACAAATCTTAAATGGAATTGTCAGCAAATAAAAAGAATGATGATTCTTACCCCAAAAAAAAAGGTTAAAAGAAAGAAAGAATGATGATTGATTTTTCAACGTGAAAATAGAGATGCTCTAATAGTGACTGATTTGCGAGCGTCTTAATTCCTAGTTGGAGACAATAAAGTTAAATTAGTTCATAAAATAAAATTTAAAAATTAAAAAAAAAATATTTTGCATTTATTTGATAAAATAAAATTAAAAAATTAAAAAAAAAATCAGCTTCTTAATTAAAAACATTTAATTGATAAAATAAAATTATAAATGGCTTTAGAGATGAGTAAATAGTGATGCCCAACTATTCTAAAATATTGATAATTGATTGTAATTTTAATAAAAAAATTCTAAATTGATTTGCCAGGACATAAAAAGAATGATGATTGATTTTTCAAAAGGAAAATAGAGATCTCTAATAATGGCTGATTTGTCAACGTCTTAATTAGTGATTATAATCAGTGAATAGAAGATAAATAAATCAGTTAATGATATTAAAATACAGTCAAAGATAATAAAAATAAATCAAAACATTAATAGAAATATTAATTATAATAAATAGTAATAAAGGAGGCATTTAAAATACTTAAATTTTAAAACAAATTATTCGACAGAATACATCTATAAATACTCATATGCTTTTATGTTTACAAGCAAGCCAATAAACCAAACCAAGATTATTTCTAACAAAGTTTGAATATTGCCCTTTCTCTTCATCTCTTCTTTATTTCTTTCAACATGAACTCCCTGAAAAGCACCAAGATCTTTGTAACCCTCGTGCTTCTGTTCCTCACTGCTGGTAAAAAGATGTGGATTAGTCTTTAGATGCTCTATTTATTTAATTTGGGCATAAAGTGCTGAAGAATGAAAGAAATAATAGGGATTGTTTTTCCTAATATTACTGTTTGAATGTGCAGGTAGCGAGGTACAGGCAGGTAGTGTCATTGTCTGCCACCGTGAAGAGCCCATTACTCATTGCACTGACGGCTGTGCTAAATTGTGTGATATCAAATATTTAGCCATGAGTAGAACTGGAAAAACAATAGGAGCTTGCAAGGATGATAACCATTGTGAGTGTTCATGGGTATGTGGTATTGAATGATTTAGGAATAAGGATATATTATTTGTTTTGTTTACAATATATATGCTCCAATAATTTGAGATGTAATCTGACTCCTTAATTATATGCTTAATTACAATTTTAGTCCCTTTTAGTATTCGGGTGATTTTGGTCCCCAACTTTTTTTTTTGCTTAATTTTAGTCACGCACTTTAAAAATGGGCAATTTTGGTTATACTATTAACTTGACATCCAAATTTAATTTTAACCGTAGTGACTTGGCAAGTGCGATTATGTTGACATGTATTTATCTTTAATTAAAAAATAAAAAAAACTAAAAGAAATAATAAATAAATAATGAATGAATAAAAAATGAAACAAAGATTTTTAAAAACCAAAAAGGGGTACTCGATGATAAGATCTGATTTTCTTCTATTCATCACCAAGAAACTGATTTAAGTTCTGGTCCAACCACTCAAAGAAAGATAAGAATGTTCTGACTTTAATTATTTAAAGTCACCTACCTTTTATTAATGCTCTGTCATTGGATTCATCCAACGTACCAGAATAATGAATAGATTATTAACGATAAAACAAAATATTAACGAGTTAAGAAAATACTTAAAAATAGTAGAAAAATTAGAACAAAATAACCATCTTGTTCACCAACAAGAATTGGTTAGAAAAAGAATAAAAAGATTAAAACAAGAATTAGAAAATTACATAGGATAATGGGATTATCCGAAGAGTTACAAGCAGGATTTAAAGAATTAGAAAGAATTACATAAGAAATAAACAAAAATATTATTCAACTAATAGAAAATATAGATAAAATTGCAAATTACACTTGCAATAAGCTACAAAGAGGAAAAAATGAAATAGAAAACATCAAAGAAACCTTAAATAATATTAGTAAAGGAAAAGGAATAAATGAAAATGAGGATATTATTAGAATAAAAATTATTTTGGAACAACTAGAAAACCTTTTAGAATATGAAGAAAATAATAGATGTGTAACAAAAAATGAATTAATAGAAATTTTGGAAACAAAAATTTAAAAGAAATAATGATTAAAAAAGAATTAGATCCAGAATCATCAAGAATACCTACACATGTATCCGCATGGAGAGGATAAAAGATGAATAAAAATATAGAAGATAAAGAAAATGAAGAAATAATTCTAAATTACAGCTCATCTTCAGAATCTGAAGAAAACCATATAAAAATGGAAAGAGGAGAATATAGTGGAAAAAACCCTAAAAGAAAATGGGAAGAATATAAATATACACCTAACGGAGCTTGGGATAAGTATGAAGAAGAAACCATGTATAATAAAGGATTTGCAAGAAAGAATAATAATAAATGGACAAAAGTTCAAGGAGAATTTAAACCTCGATACCATAATATGGGGAATATACTTGATCTCGATTGTATAAAGAAGATGTACTATTAAGATGGACTAATGAAATAATCCTAATGATCCTAACTGATGAAAAATTCAAACAACTAAGCTTCATAGAAACCAAAAACTTTGTAACATTTAAAACAACTGGAAATGTAAAAAAGTTTTTAATAGGAATTAAAGATGAGGAATGGATTAATTATGGATTAATGGTAGATAATAGTGCGGACTATGTTAAATTAATTATGACATTAATACACCAAGAATTTTTAGGATATAATATGATGGAAAAAAGAGAGAAGGTAAACAAGACACTAATTGAGAATGCTAAATCGCATTTAAATAGAATACAAATATGTGATATGTGCCAGATTGAAAGCTTTATCTGCGAATATCAAAAATACTATTATCAACTAGATGAAAAGACTAAAGAAATATATAAATATATTTTTATAGATAAACTACCATATCCACTAAATTCAAAGATTAGTAGACTATGGGAATCATAACCAGAAGAAACAGCAAATACTCTAGGAGGAATTATAAAACTCTTATACCAAGAATTAAGAGAACAATGTTTGAATAGAGAAACAATAAGACAATTAAATAGAGGAAGTACTGTCATTTGTTGTGACCTTCCAAAAATAAAAAAACCAGGAAAATATGGTTGTGAAAAGAAAATAAAAAGGAAAAAATACTATAAGAAATCAAACTTACAAAAGACTTATCCAAGAAAGAAAACTTATTATAAAAATAATAAAAAGAAATATTTTAGAAGAAAAAGATCAACACCAAGAAAATACTGCCCAAAGGGAAAGAAGAAATGTGTATGTTGGATTTGTAATGTCGAAGGACACTATGCCAACGAATGTCCTCAAAAGAAAGAAAAAGACTTTAAAGAAAAATCAAAATTAATAAAACAAGTTTTTCAAATATATGAACTTGAACCATTAGAAGAAGAATTAAGCAATTCGGAAGTAAGTATATATGAATATACAGAAGATGAATTATCTTCAGAAGAAGGAGAATCCGAATAGTACCTATATAAAAATATTAATAGAAAAAAGCAATAATGTAACAGAAGCATATATAGATACTGGAGCAAGTCTTTGCCTTGCAACAGAAGCACGCATTGATAAATGGGAAAAAATGGAAAAGCCACTAAAAATACAAATTGCAGATGGATCAATACATCCTCTGTATTGGATAGCAAAAAGAATTACTTTAGTAATACAAGAAAAAATATTTATAATACCAGCAATATATAAACAAGAAATCGGTATCGATATAATTATTGGAAATAATTTCCTAAGACTGTATCAACCATTTTGTCAATATTTAAAATATATTACCCTCAAGACACCATATATTTACCAAAAACAACAGAGAGAAATTATCAAAATTCCAATTATTCACTTTTCTGAAAGTATTTACTCATCAAAGTCACGCAAGTTGAACCGTGGTGAGATTATTAGTTTAATTTGCACAAAAATTCGACATGTACTAATAAATTTAGAACCAAAAAGAATACTTCCACCTCATATAGAAGAACTTTTAGACAAGGTTTGTAGTGAAAACCCTTTAGATCCAAGAATCAACAATAATACCGAATTAGTTGAACTAAAATTAAAAGACCCAACAAAAGAAGTAAAATGTAAACCAATGATTTACACAAAACAGGATAGAGATGAATTTGCAAAAGACATTGAAGAAATGTGCCAAAAATGATTAATTAGACCATCAAAGAGTAAGCACGCAACCCCATCTTTCTATGTAGAAAATCATAATGAAATAAAAAGAGGAAAAAGAAGAATGGTAATTAATTATAAGCAAATTAATGATGCTATGGAATCACTACAAGAAAGTCACGATTTAGCGTCGAACTATTAGCGTAGGCCACGACTCCGACGCTATAGCATCGGCCAAGCTGACGCAAAATGGACGCAATACTGTTACCCGGTTTTTTTTTTTTTACTTTGGATTCAATTTTGCGTGGGCCAAGCCGACGCTATTTTAAGACATTTTGCGTCGGTTTTGGCCGACACTACGTTGATCAGTGTATTAGCGTCGGACCTGTCGACGCTATAGTGGGCTGGAGCTAATATTTTCCCTCTTTTGTATCATTCTTCTACACTATTCCTTACCGCGCACTGATCGAGAGCTCGAAGACTTCGCGGGATCGGACAAACTTGCGCAGCCGTCGCCACCGCTGCAGCACCATCGGTCCTCGGTCTCCTTCGCCGCCGTCGGTATGTTTCTTTATCACTATCTTTCCTTCTCCATCTCAATGGACCATGTTCCTTCTCCATTTCTACTTCTCTCCTCCTTCACTCTCACTGCCTCGCCGCCGGTGGCCGTCTCACTTGGCGTCGTTCAGAACTTCGCCTCCTTCACCGCACTACTCTGCCTCTAATCCTTCAGAGTTCAGTCTCGCTCTGACACTCTCACTTCTCCCACTCTTACTCCGCCGTTCTTTCACAGTCGCCGACCAGAAACTCCACGAAACTCAGATCCATTTTGCCCACGTTCCGATTCGCCGCCCAGTTCCAATTTGCAACTCTGTCTTGCGATTTGCTTGTCTCTTGCACATTTCTGAAGTTTTGGACCCTGTAGATCGACATCCTTGTAGGCTAGAGCTTCTGCTTTGTAACATACCCTCTTCGTCAATGGCACCTCCCAACAGTACTTTGGTGGTTTCAGGGCTTATGATGCTCTTGTTTTCCACTCTAAATTAGCTAAACAAGCTTATGTTTTCACTAAAGTTTTGATCTGCATTTTATTTACCTAGTTTTGTTTATGTGGGTTTTTACTCTGAATTCTGCATATTTTAATCTGGTTTCTCTGAGATGCATGAGATGATATTGGTGAATGTGAGAGATTAGAACAGAACCCTTTATCTTGCTGGAGATTGCACAATTATATGAATTTTTTCAATTAAATTGATTTTATCTTTAGTCACCCATCATGTGTTTGCTAAATTGTTTGAACCATAGATGAGAATGGGGTATTATGTTAAATTGATCAGAATGGTGTTAGCTGGTCAGAGTGGGGTAATTAGCTGATGATCTTTATTTTGACAAATATCCATCGGTATCCGCCTACCAGCAAACCCCACACTCATTGATTTTACACTTGTCATTTTTCTAAGCCTAGCGGATTGAAGTAGAAAACAAGCAATACTATATCAATTTACTTCAATTCAGTGAAATACAGTGATCCGAGGTGTTTTCATGGATTGGAATTCAAAATCTGTTATGCACTTAGTTAGTGAGTAGCTTTAGCTGAGTTCCCTTTTTAACATACCTGCAGTATAGTCTCTATATAAGAGATGCACCTCTAGACTCTGTGATTGATCAATTCTAATGAGAATCTTCTCCATTCATATCTTTTGTTACTGCATGCCATTGTTAGATTTTAACATGGTATCAGTCTGATTTTCTTAGGAATAGCCATGCTTTCTCCATTGCAAAGACTGATCCATTTCGCCTTTTTCTCTCTTTTATCTTCAAGAAGCTCGTTCTTTGTTTGAAAGCTTCATTCTTCTTCTTTCTCTGCCAATTTCGCATGGCTAATCCTCCAATAGACCCTTCCAATCCTCTTTTCTTGCACCCAAATGAAAACCCTGGTGCATTCAATGTTTCTCTTTGTTATGGATGGTACCAATTACCATTCATGGTACCAATTAAACTTGTCTCAAACAAGTATGCTTTTAATATCAACCATGAAAGAAATTGAATGTGAAAGATCCCTTTTGACATTTACTGAGTTCTTATTTTGTGCAGTAATATTTACTTGAGTTCTTATCCTTGCGATGATAGAAAACATATTTAGGAAGTTTATGAAAACTATAATTGGCATCCCATATATGGATGTATCATCTAAAGACCTTGTAGTAAGAAAATTTGGTAGCTAATGAATTGGACTCAGTTTCACATGTTTGTAACAACCTTTCATTGGAATTCTCAAATATTTATGTTTGTGGATTTGGGTTGGACCTGGGCTCTAAATCTCAATCCATTTGAAATGACGATTAGCAGTTTAAACTTCTCAATTGCTACATTTTTTCAGTTTCATTTTTTATACACTAACACCCAGAATGCATTATTGGATAGGAAACATGAATAAGGATGTAATTGGATTTATATTGTGGCTCTCTCTTCACTACTCATTCTCATAGTTTTTGTGTATTGATGGTTGGGTACAAGTACATCTTTACTTGCAATGCAATCTTTGTGAAGTTAAAAAAATGCAATCCATGTTTAATGGATCACTAACTTGGAGCTGAAAAAGAATGACTGTCACATGTCTTGTTGTTTCTTTATATGCGTGTAAATAAACCATTTTATGAGGAAGTTTTGCACATCAACCAGCTTTGTGTAGAGGAAACTGTTGACCCCATTTTGCTTTCTTCTGTTTGTGAAGCCAATCTATCATATTTGTTTGGTTTTGGTACTCACTACTCACTTTACTCTGCTCTTTATTTCTAGCTAGTGGATTTCCATTAACTCGTTGCTTACCGAAGAATACAAGCAAAGATCAAACCTGTTACTCCTTTAGATCCCACGAAATCCTCGCTCTTGAAGGTCGGTGTTTTATTTGTTTCTAACTGGAACTTGATGTTTCCCTATGATGATTTTTTTTTTACCATGCCATATAGTTTTGATTGGTTTTGTGAAATAGTTGCTAATTGCTATTGCATATCCCTTCCCCTAAATTAATCCATTATCATGCATCTGTATAGCATTTGACACACTTCTTACCTTACTTGGTTTGAGGTTAAATTTGATTATCACGTATTTAGATCTTTATTGTGTATCTAAATACTAAACATACATAAACATGCACCTAGTGATTTATATGCATATAGTCAAGTAGCTTCATCCCATCATTATGAATCTGAGTAATTTTGTTTGATACCCCATGTATTTCATGTAATCTGCTTATGTTTAGTTTTCTGTGTGTGATGAACCCTTTGAGATGCCTTTTTTAAATTCATGAACAGTTATTGAAATACGATCATGTTGTGTGCTATAAATTCATTTCCTGTGATCTAATATCTCTTCTGTACTATTGTACAAGTCTTCCATCCCCCTCCTCTTAGATTAGGATTTTAGATGGACAATGAATTTGAGGATATATGTAGTGGAGAGCAGAGCTCAATAGGTGTGAACTTGTTTGAGATGCATGATGCTGGACTAGGTGCTATACATCGCTATTTTCACAAAAAAATTCCGAAGTTTTTCTGGTACCCCTAGTGGCTGATAATTGTATGTTTACCACGTAGAAAATGGATCGTAGTTGGATGTATGATAGGGTCAATCCTGATAGGCGAGGCTTGAAAGATGAATTTGTTAGTGGAGTTGATGAGTTTGTCAACCATGCTAAGGAACAACCCTACTTTTTGTCCGAAGGAGGGATCAGATGTCCTTGTGCAAAGTGTAAGTGCATGAAGCTATTGGATGCAAGCGAGGTAAAGGTTCACTTGTACAAGTTCGGGTTTAAGACAAACTATTTGATCTGGACTGAACATGGAGAAGTGGAGCCAGATATGGACCTAGGGGGTCATTCAAACAGTACTTGTCATGTGGATAATGATGATGAATTTATGTCAATGAATCATATGGTGTATGATGCTTTAAGGCCATTTGCCGATGCCTCCCATGTCAATGCTAACATGGGGAACGAGACACTTAATGAAGACGAGATGCCCAATCCCGAAGCTCAACGGTTTTACGATACATTAATCTCTGCAAACCAGCCCATTTGTGAAGGAGCTGCCGAATCTAGGTTATCAATATCTGTTAAGCTTTTGGCAGGTAGATCTAACTGGCATGTTCCTCAAAAGGGAATAGATTATTTTGCACAAATGCTTGCCAACGTAGCTAAAGAGCTAGGATCAAAACAATGCTTACCCGAGAACCATTACCAAGCAACAAAGTTGGTGTCTAAGTTAGGGTTAAAGGCTGAGAAGATTGATTGTTGTGTAAATGGTTGCATGTTATATTACAAACTGGATAGAAAATTATCTGAGTGCAAATTTTGTCAAGCTGCAAGGTATGTTCCTCCAAGGAAAGGGATGGGAAAACACAAAAATGTTCCGGTGAAGAGAATGTTTTATTTGCCAATCATTCCCAGGTTACAAAGATTGTATGCATCAATAGAATCTGCGGCTCGAATGAGGTGGCATCATGAAAATAAGGCGAGTTCGACCGTTCTACGCCATCCGTCCGATGGGAAGGCATGGAAACACTTTGATGATGTTTATCCAGATTTTGCCAGTGAGCCAAGAAATGTAAGATTGGGCCTATGTCTTTGATGGGTTTACACCTTACATCCAAGCGTCGACTTCTCCATACTCATGTTGGCCGGTCATAGTTACGCCTTACAATCTTCCCCAGAAATGTGCATGACCAAACCATACATGTTCTTGACTTGTCTCATTCCTGGACCATCTAACCCAAAATCAAAGATAGATGTTTACTTGCAGCCCTTGATTGATGATTTGCAACAGATTGTGGAGATTTGGTGTTTTGACTTACGATATCTCGATGAAACAAAACTTTCTCATGAGAGCATGCTTAATGTGGACAATTAATGATTTTCCAGCCTATGGCATGTTATCTGGATGGGGTACACAGGGTAAATTGGCATGTCCTTATTGTATGGAAGACACAAAAGCTTTCACCTTGAAATATGGTGGAAAAAATTCTTGGTTCGATTGTCATCGTCGATTCCTGCCCAGAAAATCATTCTTTCAGAAGAAGTAAAAGGGGTTTTACAAGAAACAAGGATGAGAAAGATGGCCCACCTTACATGTTAACAGGGCAACAAATCTGGGAATTAGTTCGTGATTTCCCAAAAGTGACAGAGGTTGGTTGGGGCAGATTGCAAGGGTATGGCGGGTATCATAATTGGACCAAACAAAGTATATTTTGGGATCTTCCATACTGGAAGGACAACTTGTTAAGGCACAATCTTGATATGATGCACATAGAGAAGAATTTCTTTGATAATGTGCTAAACACTGTCATGAATGTCAAGGGTAAAACAAAGGACAATGAAAAGGCGAGAATGGATATATCTGTGTTCTGTGCACGCAGGGACTTGGAGATGCAACCCTTACCTAATGGAAAGATGGGAAAGCCAAAGGCAAGCTACACTTTGTCACCAGAAGATGCAAAATTAGTGTGTAAATGGATTAGCGAACTGAAAATGCCAGATGGCTACGCTTCAAACCTTGCTAGGTGTGCCGATGTCTCCAAGGGTAAGATGCATGGGATGAAAAGCCATGATTGTCATATATTCATGGAGTGCTTACTCCCAATTGCCTTTCGTTCGTTGCCAGAATGTGTATGGAAAGCACTAACTGAATTAAGTTGATTTTTCAAAGATCTATGTTGTAATACATTGAGGATGGACGACTTGGTTAGATTGGAGCAAAATATTCCCATCATCATATGCAAGTTGGAAAGGATTTTTCCACCGGGATTTTTTGATTCAATGGAGCATCTTCCAATTCACCTACCCAATGAAGCAATCCTTGGTGGTCCGGTTCAATATCGGTGGATGTATCCATTTGAAAGGTAATTAAATTAATTTTTTAAGTATTTACATCTTGATTGCTTTCTACTTACAACGTGAGACAACCTATTTCTGCTCTCACTATTTCAAGACCTTTAGCTTGTTGCCTACCACAAGTTTTAGGAACGATCCTCGATCGGGACATGAAGGCGTCCACCCAACGCTATCACTCTTGAACAAATCTGGTCGTCCTAGCGGGAAGTGTCAAACCCATTGGCTTACAGATGATGAATGGAAATCTGCTCATGTGCATGTGCTGATCAATTGCCATGAGGTTAAATCATATCTTGAGTAAGTAAAATTTGTATCCCTTCAAGTGTGTGCTTGACGCATTGAGTATTGTAGAGTTACTTATCAAAATTGTGCTTGATGTCAGTGCATTCTTGCAAAATCACTCCATCAATGATCAAGATGCTTCTGGTCGTATACATGCAGAATTTCCCACGTGGTTGAAGGAATATGTAAGTGTAATGTACAGAAATGATGAAATTATTAGCAATCACACCCTCTAAGCATATGTGTCTCTTCTATGTAGGTTTATGATGAGAGGAATAGGGTGATCAACACAAACATAAAGGCATTAGCTTGGGGTCCTATAACAAAAGCAACATCATGGCACATGTACTTTGTAAATGGGTACAGGTTTCACACTAAGGATTGGAGTGATGGTAAAAAAACCATAAATTGTGGGGTGCATGTAAAAGGTGTTACTGAAGGAGGAGAAGATGATTTTTACGGCATTATCCAACGTATCTTTGAATTGGAATATCATGGTTTGAGTAATAAGATTGCTATATTTTACTGTGAATGGTTTGATCCAACAAGGAATAGAGGCACAAGGGTCCATCCACATTATAATATTGTCGATATTAAGATGAATAGACGGTATGGTCGATATGATCCGTTCATTCTTGCAGAAAAAGCAAGACAAGTATATTATGTCCCTTATCCAGAAACGTGTAAAGACCTACGTGGTTGGTCTGCGGTAATCACCACAAAACCAAGGGGTCATGTGGAAGTCGAGGACATAGAGGATGAAGAGCCTTATCAGGCTGATGAGATGTCACCCGTTGTACCAATTACAGAAGTTGAACCATTACAAGGCTTACTTGATGAAACCATAAATGGGTTCGAACAAATAGTTGACCGTAATAACGATTCAATGGATCACGATGGTCAATCAGAAGATGAAGGTGTTTCGATAGAATGTAGTGATAAAGATGAGGAGAAGGGGGAGGACGAGGATGAGGATGAAGACGATTATGAGGATAGTGACGAGGATTAGATTAGATTATATGTTAAGAATATGCATTGTACTATTTTAATATGTATCCTAATGTGTCTTAACATGCACAAGTCAACTTTACATATATGTTTAGAATATGTATCTAACTATTTTAATGTGTATCTTATTATTTACAAGTTCAACTTTATATGCATGATTAGATCATATGTATATCTATATGTTATATTTTGCACTACAATAGATGTCAGGACGAGGTCGAGGGAAGATGCCTACCAATAGAGGTCGAGGGAGGCTTCTACGACCTGGCGATCTTGCTGCAGAGACATACCGCAAAATCCGTCAGAGACAGACTACAGAACCACCTTTTGAGCCTATAGCACCGCCGGTCCTTCCTTCCCAGCCGGTCGTCACACCACCACCTTCCGAGCCTACCCCAGACGTAGTCACTATGATCCCTACTCCGGGATACATGCCCCCTAGGCAATTTGAGTGTGGTTCATCTTCATACCGCATGCCACAGGAGCCTGTGTTGCAGCAGCCTCCCCACGAGGAGGTAAACCAACATGAGGAGGTGCAGGAGGGGGATGAGGAGCATGAGGAGCAGGAAGGGCGGGAGGAGGAAGAGGAGGGGCATGACGAGCACGCCCCTCGTCAGCATCGACCGAGGCAAGCGATGCAGGAAGGATCTTGTGGGAAGATCATTATATGTCCTATTGGGAAAGGGTAAGTTGGAACTTTATTTGTTTCTTTATATATTTATTAAGCACTTGGTTTTATATATGCATTTGATTTGACATTTGACATTGAGTTTGGATTTTTGGTAGGTGGACTCAGCAGAGGTTCTTTGCTGATGCGATTAAGTTTGCCATCACCTCACAATTTCGGGGTGTTCACCATTCTTTGGGTGTGACCCCTGATGAAGTGAGGAACTTTTGGTGGGTCAGATTTAGGGTAAGTTCTATATTGCTTTTTATTATTAGTCAGTGTAAGGGAGTATTTTAGTAGATTGCTTTTCATTCAAGTTGTTTATCTTTAAGCCTACGTTTGTTTAATTAACACAAGTTCACAGTTTTATTCAAGTTAACACATGTGAAGAGCTTATATATATATACTTATTTATCTGATTAACTATTTTGATTAATTCTTCTTGCAGGATAGAGTTTCTTGGGATCCTCGTCATTACGACACCATCTTTAAGGTCTTTCAGCAAAAATGTGCAAAGCGTCTTTCTGACATCCTCGGCAAGAAGAGGAAGAAGGGGATGCAACCTAAATGGATGGGGGACGAGGCATGGATTGGTCTTCTTGAATATTGGCAAAGTGATGCCTTCCTAAAGATATCAACACAAAATAAGACCAATCGGGCTTCAGAAAAGGGTGGTGCAGTTCACACGACAGGTCGCAGATCTCACCTTGAGGTGGCACTAGACATGGTATGTATTTACTTAATATTCATCGTTTAGTCCATTATCATATACTGATTTTCTTTGTAAATGAACATGTGTTGGCTTTTTGGGTAGGTCCAAACAAGTCAGGGGCCTGTGGATCCTGCTGAGTTTTTTAGAGCCACCCACCAGAAGAGTTCTGGTGAATGGGTTGATAGCCGCTCAAAAA
The DNA here is from genome assembly GCA_030762895.1 of Sophora flavescens. NCBI lineage: Eukaryota > Viridiplantae > Streptophyta > Magnoliopsida > Fabales > Fabaceae > Sophora > Sophora flavescens. The sequence continues at coordinate 155,986,494 of CM061063.1, read as the reverse complement.
GAACATATGTAAGTTAGTCTTATACATCATTTTTATATAACTTTGTTATCAATGTATGTACCTTAATAAGATTTGTTTGTGTTCTTTACTAGGAAGAGTATCGCGAGCGTTTGATTCAGATACAGACACAGGTTAATGACGCCTCCACAGATGGGATGCAGGAAGTGGATGGGGCGTGGAAGCTTCAATTGTGGCAGGATGTTGTTGGGGGTAAGACCCGAGGACGATGTTACGGAACTGCAGACATGTCTTTGAACGTCCGTCGTGGTATGTCTTCATTAACTCAGGAGTCTCATGTGTCTTCTAGCCATGGTAATGGGTTTGAGACTGAGGAGGTTGTTGCACTTCGTGAGGAGGCTACCAGAGCTAGGGAGGAGGCAGCCAAAGCTAGGGAGGAGGCTGCATTAGCTAGGGAACCGACTGTCAATTTGGAGGCCCAGTTTCACGCTATGATGGAGAGAATGGCAGCTTTAGAGCGTAATAGTAGTCGGGGTCGTCCGCATCCTGATTATGATGACGATCTTGATGACCATTCGTTAGATTAGGCATCATGTCATGGTCCCTCGCAGATGTTGATTTCCTTTACTTTGGACATTTCGCATTTACTTTTCAAGTACTTTGAAGTTTGTGTTCATTTACTTTGTTATGTACTGTGTGGATTATCATGGGCAGTTTTGGTTCATCAACAATTATACAAGCTGTTCTTGAGACAGAAGTATTATAATGGTTTGAGTTGTAAGTGGAGAAAGAGTTGGTTCTATTATGTTTTTTTTTTGTTGGGTGATATTTCAAGTTTTATGCTTTATTTGACTCTGTTAGACTTGTTAAAAGGTTGGAGTACCGCAAGTGCTAAAGCAGGGCTATTATTGTTTATTAAGGATATCGGTGCTAAAGCAGGGCTATTATTGTTTATTAAGGACATTTTTTATTTTATATTTCCAGGTTTGTAATAATATAGCTACTTAATAAAAAAAAAATTAAAAAAAAAACATTATTTGCGTAGGCTTGGCCGACGCTAAAGCCTACGCTATAACAAAATAAATTAGTGAAGGCTGGGCCGACGCTAACTTTAGCGAAGGCCAAGCCGACGCTAAAATGATCTGAAATAGCGTGGGCTTAGGTCGACGCTAATTTTAGCGAAGGCCAGGGCCGACGCTAATTTTAGCGAAGGCCAGGGCCGACGCTAAACTGCTCTAACAAAGCGTCGGCTAAAACCGACCCTAAGTTTAGCGTCGGTCATTCCCTATTGTCTTTTCAAGCCGACGCTAATTTTAGCGTCGGACATCATTTGCGAGGCTAAACGTTGCGTCGAGGCTTTTAGCGTCGACCACGACACCGACGCAAAGCCGACGCTAAAGTGGCCGTTAGCGTCGGCTTTTGCCTTGTAGCGTGGGCTTTTGGCCTACGCTAAAAGCTGATTTTCTTGTAGTGAAGGAGATGCCTATTTTCTTCCAAGAAAAGACTTGATTATTGAAAGAATTAGGAATATGGATTGGTTTAGCACCTTTGATTGTAAATCAGGTTTTTACCAAATAAGATTAACTGAAGAATCAAAAGCACTAACAGCATTCGATTCTCAAGGAATTTAAAGACTTTTGTCTTATTTATATTGATGATATATTAATCTTTTCGAATAAAGGATTGAATGATCATTTTGAAAAGATATAATTAGTCCTTAATAAGTGTTATAAATATGGAATAGTCTTAAGTAAGAAAAAGGTTGTTCTAGCTCAAAACAGAATTAATTATTTAGGATTGGAAATCGAAAAAGAAAAAATAATAATGCAGCGACATGTATTAAAAAAACTTCAGAACTTTCCAACTAAATTAAAGGATAAAAAGGATTTACAAAGATTTCTTGGACTATTAACATATATTTCAAATGAAGGTTTCATCAGGAATCTTGCAGCGGAAAGAAGAATACTCCAACAAAAGTTGAAGAAAGATGTCCCTTGGACATGGACTGATGAAGACGATAGACTTATTATAAAAATGAAAGACTTATGCCGGGATCTTCCTGAGCTTTATCATCCATCGGATGATGATATAATAATTATTGAGACCGATGCCTCAAATGACTGTTGGGGAGGTGTTATGAAAGCAAAACCCCCTGGATACAAAAATGAATTACTGTGCCGATATATGTTAGGAACTTTTTCAGATAGTGAGATTAATTATCCCACTCATGAAAAATAGACATTGGCTTTGATCCGTATGTTGGAAAAACATCGGATTTATATACTGGATAAGGACTTTATTGTCCAGACCGATTCTACTTATGTTGCAGGTTTTAAGAACTTAAACCATAAAGGAACTTACAAACAAGGATGATTGATTAGATGGCAAATGCAACTTGCCGAATACAATTACTCAATCTCTCATATTAAGGGAGACAAAAATGTTCTTGCAGATAATTTATCAAGAGAATGGAGCAGCAAACAGTTGAAAATATAAAGAAGCAGATTCAATACCAAAGAATGCTCGAGAAACAGAAGATAATGGAGCTTGACCTGATCAAGGCAAACATTGAAGTACTGGAGTTTCAATTACATGCAAAAGGAGAATCTATAAAAGAGGATCCTATGAAAAATATAAAGCAACAGGTACAGGAAAGCACTAATGAAAAATGGTACACCATTTTTAATGGACCACACCCAGGTGTTTATGATGAATGGCACAAAGCAGCCCCTCACTGCATTGGACTCTCAGGAGTTCATCATAAAGGATTTCGTACCAAGGAAGAAGCTGAAAAAGCTTTGACAGACTATCAGAAAGAACACAACAAGGGCAAAGAAGTTTATCTTGGCCCAAGGACTTTTTCAGATACCATAAAGACTCCACCAGTTCAAAAAACTTCATTAAGGATACTCGGAAGAGTTCCTTCCTCCATTGATGACTACCAAATAACTTCAAGAAAAGATCATGAACTACAAGTCCAATTTTCCAAAGAAAAATTCCATAAAAACCTAAAAAGACTAACCAACTGGTCCGAAAAAGAAAAAATTAATTGCTTTTACATGGTTAACCAAAATATTTTCGGAGTTAAAGCCATAATTACTCCCGGAGCATCATCGATTCCTACATTTAATATGTTCCAATTTGGACTTATTGAATGTCTCTACTTAGGTCAAGACTTGGAAGAGATTAAATTGTTCCCATATAGTTTAAAAGAAGCCATCCAGAACTATAAAAGAAATGTCGTAAAAGATAGAACTATCTTCTTAAAGTTCTATTCGACTTATCCAGACTTTGTCACTAAGCAACCCACAAAGAATTTAATCTTCATTGGAGTAAGCAATAACAGCTTTTCCATGCGAGATGAACCTACTGGAGAAGATTACAGTGAACAAAAGATTGTCACAATCCTAGCAAATCAACTGGCGAGTATCTTTACTCAATGTCAAATTATTGGTAAAGATTCCTTCATAAAAGCCATGTATAAAGGACCACATACTCTGCTACTCAGCAAGACTAGTGGAAAATTGATTAGAGAAAGGGACTTAGCATTACTGACGAACTTTGAATTACCTTTCTACACACTTTGCTCAATGATTAAGGAGAATGGGAATCACGCGTGTGAAAGATGCGTGAAGAAAGAAGACTGTCGGCAAGAAGATAAGGATTCAAACGAAGCCATTATTGAAGAATGACGTAAGCACTGACGTCATCAAGCATTATTAGGGGAATGACGTAAGCAATGACGTCATCATGAATTATTAAAAGTCTGATAGATTGTAATAATGTAGGGACTTTTCTGTAATTTACTTAGCCCCTTAAGTGTATAAATAAGCTCTCAAAGGCAAAGGAGAAGGTAGCGTTGAAGAGTTTCAATCCTCACCTTTCTTCTCTCTGAGAAGTTCTAAGCTATGCTTAGCGAATCCTTGAGAGTGGATTCAACCAGTTCGATGTACTTCATATAAATAAACACTACTTTCATATATCCCTCTACTTCACTTTATTACTTTCATTACTTCCAAATTACTTGTTGAAACCAAAATCTCAACTCAAACTAGACGGAAACTTCGGTGGACCAAGTAACCCAGATACAATTCCAAAAACATCGGATCAGGTATGATTCATCAACCATTTAGTTTCATTCAAATTAATCATGTCTGAAATAGAAATGGAAAGAATTAGTAATACTGATGTAGAACATCTACAAATTACTAAAGAAGATGGAAACTATGAAGGAAGTATTTTAATAGATCCAAAATTATTTCAAAAAATTCAAAAGGAAGATTTAAATTTATCTAAAGATGCAAACATGAAGAAATTAGGAGGAATAATGAAACGATTTAACCAGAAAGAAAATATAATATATTATGGGAAAATAATTAATGAAACCGCAATAGATGTATCTGAAACACAGGGAAACACTTGTATACAGCTATTGAATAAAAAGAAATTAATAGATCTAAAAAGGAATTTAAAAAAGGAATCACATAGAAAGAAAATAGGTTATATTCATATAGGAGCAATACAAGTCTTAATTAAGGCAACCTTTCAAGAAGGAATAGATTCACCCATAGAATTAATACTAAAAGATGATAGAATAACAGATCCTAAGGACAAAATATTAGGAGTAATCGAAGGAAACTTAGCTTATGTTAAACTAAAATTTGAAATACATCCAAATATTGGAATACCATTAGATACTCAAAGACTAGATCAATCTTTAACTGTGGAATATAGATTTTTAAGAAATAATTTAATGAGACCAGGAGATAAGATTTTCTCAATTACTTATTGTGTGAATTATGCACCAACGAATTCTCATCGCAGTATCACTTTTAGAAATAATGATAGAATAGATATACCAAGACTCTTTGAAGAAATAGGAAAGATTTATTATCCAAAAATAAATGAATTAACTGAACTAGGAATTTCTATAAGAAATCCAAGATCACTAGGCTTTAGACAGATCCCAAAACCAATTACTTTTCCTGAAGCAGAAAGTAATACGGAAGAAGAAAATATAAACAAATTGTCAAATCAAGTCAAAGACTTAGCCCAATACCTAAGAAATAGAATATGAATAAAGAAAAGGAATTAAGATATATTTATGAAAATTCTTATAATAAAATAAATCAAGATAAAAAGAATATAAAAGAATTTATAAATATTTATGATAATCATCTCAAAAGAAATAAAAGGGATAAAAATCGAGAACAAATAGAAAGATATATTATAGAAAAAGAAAAAGAACTTAATAGTATAAGAAATAAAAGAGAAGAACATAAAAAACAAATAATAGAAAAAATAGAAGAACTGATTTCGAAAAAATCCTATCAACCATCAACTAGTTATTTTAAAATAACAGCACCAACTTTTGAAGATATTGAATAAAACAATGGAAATATATTCTCAGTTTGATAATCAAACAGAAAACGAAATAATAAGTGTATTAGTAATGGATTTACCTATTGACTGCATACAATTAATAATTGAAAAAATAAAAACGCAATTCAGATAAGAAGATTATTATCTTCCAACTATTTCGTTGGATATAGAATGGAATTATATGGAAGAAATAGGATTAGCTTTTGAATATGATAGACTATCATTATTTGATATATATGATGATTGGGATTTATTAGATGATTAATATGGATCATGAGATATTAAGTATTTTGACTATGAAAATACCTAAAGATTGTAAACAAATAATAATTAATAAATTAAAACATCAATATTGGCAAGAAGAACTTTATTTAAAACAAATAATACAAAGAGTACAATTAGCTTTTTGTAAGGAGGAAATAAAACTATTAATCGAAGAAATAATGGAATTAGATGACGAAATAATGGACTACGGGTATGAACTACTTGTAACTCAAATTATGCATGAAAATTACCCAAATTATGTATAATTACTACCACTACCTGGGAAAAAATTGAGTGGTACCAACTTGTATCAGAGCTAAGTACTAGCTAATTAATAATGAGTTCTCGAAATATAGAAAAATTTGTTCACAATTTAAGTATGATAGATTTAACAAATCAAAATAAACTAAAAGAATTAATACAAGAATTAAAAGATGAAACCACTGATACATGTAATAAACACATGAAATATCATTGTGAGTATTGTGATTGTAGAGAATACGAGAGAAAAATAGATTTAATAAAAAACTAATTAATAAGTTAAGAATATGGATAGATCAACAAGGATCTGATCCAACTGCCCAAACTAACCAAAGACACATGCCTTTACGCGCCACAAAGACAGAGAAATCGAATCCCTCAAAGAAGTCACATTTCTTTTTCCCCATTATCTGCAACAATAAAATAGTAAATCAGAATCGATGAACACCAAATTTGAAACCAGGATTCCTCTCAATCCACGATGAAGTAGCAGGGCATCCCCACACTCACACCAGTCTGGCTGTTCGCGGCTTCAACAGTGAATATAATTACAGATTCGGGCATCACCAAGAAACTGGAATTGACGTACGCAGAGATTAGGGACATGAGGAGATGTGATTCTTGGTGATGAGGAGGAGAAGGAGGTGCGAAGATGTGATTCTTGGACATGAGGTGTGTGACACAAAGAAAAGAAGAAGGAGATGAGATATGATTCATGTCCCAGAGAAGAAAGGGAACCTTCGAGCACCCCTTTTGGTTTTTGGGCAATTTTTCATTTTTCATTTATTTATTACTTCTTTTAGTTTTTTTTTTATGTGGCAAAACATGTCAACACACTCACTTTCCCCGTCACTAGTCACTAACAGATTTAAAATTTGGATGTCAAGCAAGTCAATTCTAGGATCAAAATTACCCATTTTAAAAATACGTGGATTAAAATAGATACTATAAGTTGGGGGTCAAAATTGACAAGTCAATGGTAGGATCAAAACTATCCATTTTAAAAATATAAGGACTAAAATAGACACTATAGCTTAGGGAACTAAAATCACCAAGTACTAAAATAGGGATCAAAACTGTAATTAAATCTTAATTATAATTATATCTCTCTTTTTAAGAGTTTATAGACACTATAAATTGAGTTGGAATGATAAATAATTTTAGGGTCTTTTTAACCCGTGCAAGCGGGCATATCTTTATAACATGTTGATTAAATACACACTTTTCATTAAATTTGTCTACCTAGTTAATGATTTTTTTTTTTTGAAAAATGATTTTCTCTCCTTATTTATTATTCTACTTATTGTATGTACTCATTTACCTATATAACGTCTCTCTCAATTAACATTCTCTTTCCACAATTTATTATCATAAGATACAAGTTGTTTCAAAAAAAAAAAATCATCAGATACAAGTTTTTTTTTTGTTGATAATTAGCGAGACATACTGCAGATAAAAACGATTCATATATAGGAAGATAAATAATGAATCGTTGGCACATTCTCTTTCCCTTTCTTTTTTGATTAGTAGCGATATATACTTTTTTTTTTTTTTGGGTTAAAATAATGTTTTAGTCCTTATACGTATCACTCATTTTTAAATTAGTCCCTATAAAAAATATTTTTATATTAGTCCCTACATGTGTAACTGTTACCAAATAGGTCACTGACATTTAATGGTCGTTAACGACGATCATTAAGTTAGTCCTTACATATGTCACTCATTTTTAAATTGATCCCTACATGTGTCACTCATTTTTAAACAAATGATGGTGCCCTGATTGGTCCTTATATGTGTTACTCATTTTTAAATCGGTCCCTATATATGTCACTCATTTTTAAATTAGTCCCTACATGTTTCACTCATTTTTAAATCGGAAGATTCATTCTCTCATCTCCTCCATCTTCTCTGTCCCTCTCTCAACTCTTCCTTTCCCCAAATTGCCCCCGATTGTGCCTTAGCAACCACAATCTTCCGATTGGCCCACACTTCCACCTACGACGACGAGGTTTCACAGCGATTCGGGATCGCTCCAGCGTATCGATTCTATGAGGGTTGTTATGGAGAGCACAACAGCTTGCAGGCAAGCATGCTGGAATCTTCAACAGTACTGGATTGCACTTACTCGGTTCATCATGGAATGATATTTGTTCCGATCGGATATGAAAGTTGGTTAAATTCCAACTGAGTGATTCCATTAGGCTTGCTACAAGCCGTTGTATTTCATATCCACTCTGTGAGGGTAATCCGATCCTGTAGAAGATTCCAGTAGGCTTGCCTGCAGGTTGTTGCGCTCTCCATAACAACCCTCCTAGAATCATTACGAAGCTCAAACAAATGCCCCAATTTTTCAGTAACAACGCACGGCACGCCTCGGTTGGAGCGATCCCGAATCACCGCGAAACCTCGTCGTAGGGACTAATTTAAAAATGAGTGACATGTGTAGGGACTAATTTAAAAATGAGTGACACATATAAGGACCAATGGGGGGCACCAGCATTTGTTTAAAAATGAGTGATACGTATAGGGACCAATTTAAAAATGAATGACACATGTAGGGGCCCACTTAATGATCGTCATTAACGGCTGTTAAACGACAGAGACTTTGTTGAGACTAATATAAAAATATTTTTTGTGTAGGGACTAATTTAAAAATGAGTGACACGTATATGGACTAAAACATTATTTTAATGTACTTGTTTTTAATTAACGCTCCAGTCTCTTATTCAATTGGGAAATAATGTTGGCATATAGGGTGCATTTGGGTAAACAACTTAATTAAGAGCTTATCACATAAGACCTTATCGTATGAGAGCTTATGCCATAAGCGCTTAAAGAAAGAAAAAGAAAGAAAGGGACATGAGAGGATTTGAATAGTGAAAAACACGGAGAGGGTGTTTAGTGCATAAGCTCTTATAATAGTTCCATAAGCTTCTCCCAGTAACTTACGAAAATAAGTCAAAAACTCCTTACGGGATGTCATAAGTTATTTTTATAAGCTCTGTCAAACACACTGCATAAGAGTTTATGTCATCAGATTAGTCAAAAGGAGCTTAAATAAGCTATTACAAATGCCACCAGGTTCTAAAGCAAAAACCGTCTCTTATGCAATTGGAAAATATGCATCATTTTTATTTCAACACAATATTACATCGCTACTCATCTTTAAAAAAAGCTGTATTGATAATAATAAAGAGAGGAGAGAAGATGTGTCCTGAGAAGAGAGACATTATATAGAATAATGAATTCTTATAATAAATAGGGGAGAGAGACAATCATTTTTTTTTAAAAATCATTAACTAGGTAGAAAAATTTAATGAAAAGTGTGCATTTAAAGAATCTAAAGCTGTACAATATTGTATCGGTTAGAAAAACTCAAAATTTTAACCTGCAATTATACAAAATTTTTTTTTATAGATTTTAGGAGTTGTAATTTCAAAAAGATAAAGTTTCAATATATATATTTAAGTTCATTGTATCACAAACTTACTGCATTAATGAAATATTGAATTACAGCAGCAACACGCTTATTATGATCAGGATGTCACTGTATTAGTATTCTAAATTAAGAAGAAATAAATTCAGAAAACCACAAACTTAATTAATTTGGGAATTAAATTTTGAAAATAATAATTTCAAAAAGTTTTTTTAGGCAAATTTCAAAAATTAAAGTTTCAATATATGTATATTTATATTTAAGTTGATTGTATCACAAACTTACTTCATTACTGCATAATTTCAATCCAACTACGACTTGTGAAATCTTGAATTACTGTAGGAACCGCGCTTGTTAGGATCAAGATGTCAACGTGTTAGTATTCGTAATTAGGAAGTACATTAGAAAACCACAAACTTAATTAATTTTGGAAAATTATTTTCAAAAAGTCCATCTTCAAAAAAAAACCAAAATAAGAGGGTTGAAGAGTTTGGATATATACTTATTTCGCTTTTAGAAAATCTTGTAATCAAAAATATTTTAAACTCGTTTTGAAAGATATTTTAGTTTTAAAAGAAATTAGTTTCAGACAAACTTCGTCCATTCATATTCAAGATTTGAGAATTATATGACTCAATTTCATTTTTTAAATTTGTGATAATATTTAATTTTATAAATAGATAAAATTTCAAATTAAAAAATGTCATTTTAATTCATTTTTACATGTTAATTGACTGTTATGTGAGATAATAATAATAATAATAATAATAATAATAATAATAATAATAATATATACAAAATAGAATAAATGTAAGAATCTGTTTTCCATGTTTTGATCTCTCAGCATGTACATCAGTCAGCTTTTTCCTATGTGTCATACATATAATAAAACATGCAAGGGATGATGGGATGGCATTTGAAAATCAAATTGAAAAGCATCTCAGTTATATAAGAAGAAAAAAATCAATGCATATATTTCAAATTTAAATTTTAAATTGAAAAAATCAAATAAATGCAAAATTAGATATTAAAGCAAATCAAAAGAGGTTCTGAAATTTCAAATGACAACAAATTGAAAGCAAATAAATCAAATCAAATTAATAACATAAGGAAATAATCGTTCACCAAAATAAACAAAAGGAAATAATTAAAATGCATTAAAACACGCATTAATTTTCTAAGTTAATTATTAATTAAAAATAATTAAATGCGTCGATACATTAAAATATATTTAAATTTTAAATTAATTTTTTATTCAATATTATATAAAATGTTAAGAATATATTTTATCAATAATCTATTTATATATATTTATTTATTTGAGACTCCAGTCTACATAAAATTTGTGCACGTGTCATCTAATGACAAACTGTCAAAGGCAAAAGGACACATGTCAGCTTTTGAAGAATCTGCAATCAGCCTATCATTTTTTAGGGCAAAAGTAATCTTGGACTGTTTATTGCATTTATAGAATTTATGGAATATTTTAATTATCTGGTGGGAATAACCAATGTAATACTTCCTCCGGTCCTTAATATAAAAAACAAATTGATACTTTTTTTGTCCAAAGTATAAGAAACATGCATCAACTTTCACACATATTAAATACTAATTTCCAATATTACCCTCATTTATAATATAATTTATATTTATTAGATATATCAACTTTCCATACAAGTGAGTTTGTTCATTAATTAAAAGAGGTATTTTTGGAAATTTATATGAATATTAATTACAATTAGCTTATTTCAATACATTTTATTGGTTTGTGTGTTTTAGAGTTTTGTTTCTTATATTAAGGATCGGAGTGAGTATATATGAAACAAGCAATGATTGTGTATGCTCAAGGAGACGTGGAATATTGACATATTAATGCAAATATTATGATTCGGAAATAAACATGGAATATTACCGCAAACATTTTTTTGAATCAAAACATTACAAAATACTCACAATTGAATCATATAAATTATTTCCAAAAATACCCCATGAGAAAATTTTGAAGGTAATATACATTTGAGACTCCAAACTACATAAAATTTGTGCTCGTGTCACCTAATGACAAACTGTCAAAGGCAAAAGGACATGTGTCAACTGAGGAGAGTAATCCCTCGAGGTACTGGATTATATTGAAGGGTTGACCTCTCCCAATCAGGTTTTCTCTATACGCAAGAGTCAGTGATCGTCGAACCCCTGACCACTTGCTTAAGAGACCCAAGCCGGTTACTACTTGGATCAACCACATGTTGGTAGTGGGCTGATTAGATAATAATTAAGTCCAATTTTTATCATTTTATTTTTTAATTTTCGTACTATTTTTAGGCTGAATTTTTATATGACCTTTTGTATTCTACTAGCCTCACTAAATGCTTCCTAGTAGAGCTCTAAGTCATTATAGTGGCTAATGGAAATTTATTATCATGTTTGTGCTTGCTTTCTAGGTAATGTACAAGCGGTTATCAATGTACTTGGTAAATGCATGATAGTGGGAATTTAATCCACTTATTAATGTATTTGGTAAATGCATGGTAGTGAGAATTTATTTCTTATATTTTTAAAGGTTAGCCTATAAATCAGGAACTCATGTACCCCCTCTGGACTCAATTATAAACAAAAAGTACCTATATTTTTGGACTCAAATATAAACAAAATCCAACTAACTCAACTCTATTTAATGTAAGTATTCCAAAAATCAAGAAAATTAACCAATCAAACCAATTCTCCCTTTACTTTTCAAGAGCATTGCACATTCTCGAGACACAAAGAGTAGTTTAGTAATTATAACTCATTGTTTTTTACAAAATCAACACAATTAAACTAAATTAACTAACTTCCTTAATACGTGTAAAATTAGTTATTTTTGCTTATCATTGAGTCCGGAGGTAGTACTCCCTACACAAATCAGTTTTGGAATATTAATAAAATTTGAAGAGTTTTCTCTATTGTGAGAGCTTCCCTTGGGTTCTTGGGTAAAAGAAACTCAACCTGATCTTATCAAGACAACTTGAGGCGATCAACCACATGACTTATCACTCACATTCTCACCTATATCTTGAGTGTGGCGTCAATATCCATTCATTTGCGTGAAACTTCAAGGCGGTCCGGATTTGTATCATATTGGATTGTTTATTTCATTTATAGAATTTATGGAATATTTTAATTTACTGGTGGAATAATCAATGTAATATATACGAAATAAGCAATGAACTTGTATGCTTACAGAAATGTGGAATATTGACATTTTTTTCTCTCCTATGCTATTGACATATTAATGCAAATATAACTGATTCAGAAATAAACATGGAATATTACTGCAAATATTTTTTTGAATCAAAACATTACAAAATACTAACAGTTGAATCATATAATTTATTTCCAAAAATCACCCTATGAGAAAATTTTGAAGGTAATATACATTTCAGACTCCAATCTACATAAAATTTGTGCATGTGTCAACTAATGACAAACTCTCAAAGGCAAAAGGACATGTGTCAGCTTCTGAAGAATCTACAATCAGCCTACTATTTTTTAACGGGAAAGTAATTTTGGGTTAATTATTACATTTATAGAACTTATGGAATATTCTAATTTGGTGGTGGGAATAATCAATATAATATATATGAAACAAGCAATGAACGTGTATGCTTAAGGAAATGTGGAATATTCTCATATTAATACAAATATTACTGATTCAGAAATAACCGTGGAATATTATTGCAAATATTTTTTTTTGAATCAAAACATTACAAAATGCTAACAATTGAATCATATAAATTATTTCCAAAAATCACCCATGAGAAAATTTTGAAGGTAATCAAACAAAGCAATAAATTCCATAAAAAGATAATCAAATGGTAATTAAATTAAAGTATTAAAGAGTAGGTTGTAAATTAATAAATTGTTAAATCAATGATAGTAAAATAGAATTTGAGACATTTTTAAATTCATAATTCAAATTTAAATATTTAAGACATTTTTTAGATTAATTATTTTCAAAAAAATTGTCTATGAGAAAATTTGAAGGTAATTAAACAAAGCAATAAAGTCATAAGAAAATAATCAAATGGTAATTAAACCATTAAAGAGTAGGTTGTAAATAAATAAATGAATGAATGGTAAAAAAGAGAACTTAAGACATTTTTAAATTCAAAATTTAAATTTACTTTTTTTGAAATAAATTAAATCTGTAATCTATAATAATAAACATATCTATAATAATAATAATAATAATATATACATTTGAGACTCTAAGATACAGGAAATTTGTACACATGTCACTTCATAATAAACTTTGAAAGGCAAAAGAGCATGTGTCAACATCTGAAAAATATGCGATCAGCATAACATTTTTTTAGAGGGAAAGTTTTGGGTTGTTTATTATATTTATAGAATTTATGGAATATTTTAATTTATTGGTGGCAATAATCAATGTAATATATATGAAACAAGCAATGTGTTATACCTGTCAATTTTAAATATTGTGAAATTACTTTAGAAATAATAAAGTATGTATAAAATAAAATATTTTTGGTACAATAATGAATTAAATAAATATTTTATGTCACAAATAGGGTAGTTTATAACTTGACATACTCTATATAATTAATATAGTTACTTATTTCATGTTAATTTATGGGCTTTTCCCCATAGTGCCCACTGATCAAGTACTCTTTGTCCAACCCTAACAATATAAAGAAAAGAAGGAGGAGAACTAGCAAAGAGCAAGCCTAAAGGAAGGATCTTTCTAGTGCTTTCTCCTATTTTCCTCTCATTTTTCGTTTCAAACCTATGAGCACATGAACAACCATAGAAAGGTGAGGGGATTTATTCATTTTATCTTAAACTATCGATACATACGTATATTTTGTTTCTTCTGTTATTTTCTAGGTGAGTGCTTCCGTACCCACGATAAATTTGGGGTATGAGATGGGTTTAGGTTCCCTACTTTGGGATGAGCAAAGGTAGGTGCTCTTGTCTTAATTTGGGTCGTTGGATCCAGATTCTTGTTGATCTGTCCATTCATTTAATTTATTGATTATAATTTTTATTAAATCTATTTTTCTCTCGTATTCTATATAATCACAAAACTCACAATGATATTCCATGTGTTTATTACATGTATCCGTGGCTTCATCTTTTAATTCTTGTATTAAATTTTTTAGTCGATTTTGATTTGTTAGATCTATCATACTTAGATAGTGAACAAATTTTTCTATGTATAGGGTGCTCATTGTTACTTAACTAGTACTTGGCTCTGTGATACCAATTCGGTACCACTCTATTTCTTCCCAGGTAGTGGTAGTAATTAGACATATTCTGGATGATTATTTTCGTGCATAATTTGGGTTACTAATAATTCATACCCATAATCCATTATAGATTCATCTATTTCCATTATATCTTTAATTAATTGATCTCGTTCTTCTTCACAAAATGCTAACTGTATTCTTTGTACTATTTGTTTTAAATAAAGTTTTTCTTGCCAGTGTTGGTGTTTTAATTTATTAATTATTATTTGCTTGCAATCCTTGGGTATTTTCATAACCAAAATGCTTAATATTTCTTGATCCATTTAATCATCTAATAAATCTCAATCTTCATATATGCCAGATAATGATAGTCTATCATATTCAAAAGCTAATCCTATTTCTTCCATATAGTTCCATTCTATATCTAACGAAATAGTTGCAAGATAATAATCTTCTTGTCTGAACTGGGCTTTTATTTTTTCAATTATTAATCGTTTACAATCAATAGGTAAATCCATTACTAAAACACTCAATATTTCACTTTCTGTCTGATTATCAAATTCGGAATATATTTCCATTTAATCGTTATCTTCAAAAGATGGTGCAGTTAATCTAAAATAATTAGATGATAATTTTTGTGTTGAAGTCATTTTTTCTATTTGTTCTATTTGTTCTAATATTTGTCTTTTATATTTTTCTCTTTTATTTTTTATATTAAGGAGTTCCTTTTCTTTTTCTATAATATATTTTTCCATTTGTTTTCGATTTGTATCTTTTTTATCTTTCTTAAAATGATTATCATAGATATTCATAAAGTCTTTTATATTTGTTTTATCCTGATTTATTTTATTATAAGAATTTTCATAAATATTTTTTAATTCTTTTCCTTTGTTCATTTTCTATTTCTTAGGTACTGGGCTAAGTCTCTGACTTGATTTGACAATTTATTTATATTTTCGTCTTCCTTATTAGTTTCTGAGAAAGTAATTGGTTTAGGTGTTTGCCTAAAGCTTAGTGATCTTGGGTTTCTTATAGAAATTCCTAATTCTGTTAAGTCATTTTTCTTAGGATAATAAATCTTTCCTATTTCTTCGAAAAGTATTGGTATATCTATTCTATCATTGTTTCTAAACGTGATGCTATGATGTGAGTTTGTTAGTGCATAATTGACACAATAAGTAATTGAGAAAATCTTGTCTCCTGATCTCATTAAATTGCTTCTTAAAAATCTATGTTCCATCGTTAAAGATTGATCTAATCTTTGAGTATCTAAAGGTATTCCAATATTTGGGTGTATCTCGAATTTTAACTTAACATATGCTAAGTTTCCTTCAATAACTCCTAATATTTTATCCTTAGGATCTGTTATTCTATCATCCTTTAGAACTAATTCAATAGGTGAATCTATTCCTTCTTGGAAGGTTGCCTTAATTAAGACTTGTATTGCTCCTATATGAATATATCCTATTTTCTTTCTATGTGATTCCTTTTTTAAATTTCTTTTTAATTCAATTAATTTCTTCTTATTCAATAATTGTATACAGGTGTTTCCCTGTGTTTCAGATATATCTATTGGTGTTTCGTTAATTATCTTTCCATAGTATATTATGTTTTCTTTCTGATTAAAGCGTTTCATTATTCCTCCTAGTTTTTTCATGTTTGCATCTTTAGATAAATTCAAATCTTCCTTCTGAATCTTTTGAAATAATTTTGGATCTATTAAAATACTTCCTTCATAGTTCCCATCTTCCTCAGTAATTTGTAAATGTTCTACATCAGTATTATCAATTATTTCCTTTTCTCTTTCAGACATAATTATAAGCTGAATAATGGTTTATGAGTCATACCTGATCTGGTGTTTAAAATGATTCTGGGTTCTTTGGTCCACCGCAGCTTCCGTCTAAGTCAAGTTGGAAATTCAACGAGTAGTTGGAAGTAATGAAAGTAAAGTAGTAATATATGAAAGTAGTGTTTGTTTATTTATAAACAGTAGCGAAGTACATAGAACTGGGTGATTCCACACTCAAGGAATCGCTAAGCATAGCTTAGATCTTCTCAGAGAGAAGAGAGGTGAGAAATGAAACACTTTTCAAGTTCTGCCTTCTCCTTTGCCTCCGAGGGCTTATTTATACAAGCAGAAGGGCTAAGTAATTTACAAAAGAGTCCCTACATTATTACAATCAATCAGATACTTTAATAATTCTTGATGACGTCATTGCTTACGTCATTCTTCAATAATGGCATCGTCTGAATCTTTATCATCTTGCCGACAGTCTTTTTGCTTTACGCATCTATCACATGCGTGATTGCCATTCTCCTTAATCATTGAGCACAACAAGTCAAGGACAGCTGGTTGGTAATTCATTGAAAGTCCTTGTAACATGTAGAATGGTAATTCAAAATTCGTCAGTAGTGCTAGGTCTCTTTCTCGAATCAATTTTCCACTAGTCTTGATAAGTAGTAAAGTATGTGGTCCTTTGTACATGGCTTTAATAAAAGAGTCTTTACCAATAATTTGACACTGAGTAAAGATGCTTGCTAGTTGATTTGCTAGTATTGTGACAATCTTTTCTTCACTGTAATCTTCTCCAGTAGGTTCATCTCGCATGGAGAAACTATTATTACTTACTCCAATGAAAATTAAATTCTTTGTGGGTTGTTTGGTGACAAAGTCTGGATATGTTCAATAGAACTTCAGAAAAATAGTTCTATCCCTTGCGACATTCTTTTGATAATTCTGGATGGCTTCCTTCAAATTATATGGAAATAATTTGATTTCTTCCAAGTCTTGACTGAGATAAAGGCATTCAATAAGTCCAAACTGGAACATGTTAAATGTGAGAATTGATGTTGCTCCAGGAGTGATTACGGCCTTAACTCCGAAAATATTTCGGTTGACCATGTAAAAACAATTAATTTTTTCCTTTTCGGACCAGTGGGTCAGTCTTTTTAAGTTTTCGAAAAAAATTTCTTTGGAAAATTGAACTTGAAGTTCATGATCTTTTCTTGAAGGGATTTGGTAGTCATCAATGGAAGAAGGAATTCTTCCAAGTATCCTTAATGAAGTTTTTTGAGCTGGTGGAGTCTTTATGGTTTCAGAGAAAGTTCTTGGGCCAAGATAGACTTCTTTGCCCTTGTCTTGTTCTTTTTGGTAATCTATCAAAGTCTTTTCTGCTTCTTCTTTGGTACGAAATCCTTTGTGATGGACTCCGAAAATTCCAATGCAGTGAGGGGCTGCTTTGTGCCATTCATTGTAGACACCTGGGTGTGGTCCATTGAAGATAGTGTACCATTTTTCATTAGTGCTTTCCTGTACCTGTTGTTTTATATTTTTCATGGGGTCTTCTTTGATGGGTTTTCTTTGTAATTGAACCTTTAGTACTTCAATATTTGTTCTGATCAAGTCAAGCTCCATTATCTTCTGCTTCTCGAGCATTTCTTGATATTGAATCTGCTTCATTATGTCTTCAGTTGTTGATTGCTCCATTCTCTTGATAAAATATCTGCAAGAACATTTTTATCTCCCTTAATGTGAGAGATTGAGTAATTGTATTCGGCAAGTTTCATTTGCCATCTAATCAATCGTCCTTGTTTGTAAGTTCCTTTATGATTTAAGTTCTTAAAACCTGCAACATAGGTAGAGTCGGTTCGGACAATAAAGTCCTTATCCAGTATATAAATCCGATGTTTTTCCAACATTCGGATCAAAGCCAATGTCTCTTTTTCATGAGTGGGATAATTAATCTCACTGTCTGAAAAAGTTCCTGACATATATCGGCACAGTAATTCATTTTTGTGTCCAGGGGGTTTTGCTTTCATAACACCTCCCCAACATTCATTTGAGGCATCAGTCTCAATAATTATTATATCGTCATCCGATGGATGATATAGCTCAGGAAGATCCCGGCATAAGTCTTTCATTTTTATAATAAGTCTATCATCTTCATCAGTCCAAGTCCAGTGGGCATCCTTTTTTAATTTTTGTTGAAGGATTCTTCTTTCTGCTGCAAGATTTTTGATAAAACCTTCATTTGAAATATACGTTAGTAATCCAAGAAATCTTTGTAAATCCTTTTTATCCTTTAATGTTGTTGGAAAATTTTGAAGTTTCTCTAGTACATGTCGTTGCATTATTATTTTCCCTTTTTCAATTTCTAATCCTAAATAATTAATTCTATTCTGGGCTAGGACAGCTTTTTTCTTGCTTAAAACTATTCCATATTCATAGCATTTGTTAAGAACGAATTTTATCTTTTTAAAGTGATCATCCAATCCTTTGTTTGAAAAGATTAATATGTCATCAATATAAATAAGACAAAAATCTTTGAATTCTTTGAGGATTGAATCAATATGTCGTTGAAAGATTCCTGGTGATTGCTTTAATCCCATTGGCAGTACATTCCATTCATATTGTCCTTGAGGACAACTAAATGCTGTTAGTGCCTTAGATTCTTCAGTCAATCTAATTTGGTAAAAACCTGATTTACAATCAAATGTACTAAACCAATTCATATTTCTAATTCTTTCAATAATTAAGTCCTTCTTGGGAGGAAATAAGCATCTCCTTCCATAGCATCATTAATTTGCTTGTAATTAATTACCATTCTTCTCTTACCTCTTTTTATTTCATTATGATTTTCTACATAAAAGCTGGTGCTGATGCTTGCTATTTGATGGTCTAATTAGTCCTTTTCCACACATTTCTTCAATGTCTTTTACAAATTCATCTCTATCTTGTTTTGTGTAAATCATTGGCTTACATTTTACCTCTTTTGTGGGGTCTTTTAATTTTAATTCAACTGAGTCAGTATTTTTGTTAATTCTGGGGTCTAAAGGGTTTTCACTACAAACCTTATCTAAAAGTTCTTCTATGTAAGCTGGTATTATTCGATTTGGTTCTAAATTTATTAAAACATGGCGAAGTTTTGTGCAAATTAAGCTAATAATCTCACCACGTTTCAGCTGTTGAAACTTTTATGAATAAATACAGGTAGAAGTATGGATAATTGGTATCTTGATAATTTCTCGTTTTTGTTGTTGATAAATATATGGGGTTTTCAAAGTGATATATGTTAAGTATTGACAAAACGGTTGATATAAACGTAAGAAATTATTTCCAATAATTATATCGATTCGTGTTTCTTGCTTATATATTGTTGGTATGATAAATATTTTTTCCTGTATTACCAAGGTAATTCTTTTTGCTATCCAATACAAAGAATGTATTGATCCATCAGCAATTTGTATTTTTAATGGTTTTTCCAATCTTTCCCAATTATCAAGCAATGCTTCGGTTGCAAGGCAAAGACTTGCTCCAGTATCTATATAGGCTTCTGTTACATTTTTACTTTTTTCTATTAATATTTTTATATAGGTACTATTCGAATTCTCCTTCTTCTGAAGATAATTCATCCTCTGTATATTCATATATACTTATTTCTGAATTGCTTAATTCTTCTTCTAAGGGTTCAAGTTCGTATAGCTGAAAAACTTGTTTTATCACTTTAGACTTTTCTTTAAAATCTTTTTCTTTCTTTTGAGGGCATTCATTAGCATAATGTCCTTCAATATTACATATCCAACATATACATTTTTTCTTTCCCTTTGGGCAGTATTTCCTTGGTGTTGTTTTCTTTCTTCTGAAATATTTCTTTGTATTATTTTTGTAATAAATTTTCTTTTTAGAATAAGTCTTTCGTAGATTTGGTTTTTTGTAATATTTTTTCTTTCTTTTTATTATTTTATCACAACCATATTTTCCTGGTTTTTCTATTTCTGGGATGTCACAACAAATGACAGTACTTCCTCTATTCAATTGTCTAATTGTTTCCCTATTCAAACATTGCTCCTTTAATTCTTGATATAAGAGTTTGATAACTCCACCTAAAGTATTTGCTGTTTCTTCGGGTTTTGACTCCCAAAGTTTATTAATTTTTGAATTTAATGGATAAGGTAATTTATCTATAAAGATATATTTATATATTTCTTTAGTTTCTTCATCTAGTTTATAATAGTATTTTTGATATTCGCAGATGAAACTTTCTATCTGACACATATCACATATTTGCATTCTATTAAGATGTGACTTGGCATTTTCAATTAGAGTTTTATTTGTCTTTTCCCTTTTTTCCATTAAATTATATCCTAAAAATTCTTGGTGTATTAGAGTCATTATTAATTTAACATAGTCTGCGCTATTATCTACCATTCTTCCGAAGTTAATCCATTATGTATCCTTAATTCCTATTAGAAATTTTTGTACATTCCCTGTTGTTTTGAATGTCACAAAATTTTTTGTTTCTATAAAGTTTAATTGTTTAAATCTTTCATCAGTTAGGATCATTAGAATGATTTCATTCGTCCATCTTAATAGTACATCTTCTTTATTTCTAAGACAGTCAAGGTCAAGTATATTTCCTGTATTATGGTATCGATGTTTAAATTCTTCTTGAATTTTTGTCCATTTGTTATTATTTTTCCTTTCATATCCTTTATTATACATAGTTTCTGTTTCATATTTATCCCAAGCTCCTTCAGGTGTGTATTTATATTCTTCCCATTTTCTTTTAGGACTTTTTCCACTATATTCTCCTCTTTCCATTTTTATATGGTGTTCTTCGGATTCTGAAGATGAGCTATATTTTAAGATTATTTCCTCATTTTCTTTATTTTCTATATCTTTTTTATCAATCTTTTCAATTTTATGTATTTGATTATTTTCTTCTTCAACTAGTTTAAGTTGCTCTAATAATTGTTGAATCTCTTCTAGATCGTTTGATTTTCTTAATGTTTCCATATATTCTTCTTTTATCCCCTCCATGAGGATACAGGTGTAGGTATCCATGAAGATTCTTGTTCTAGCTCTTGTTTAATTATTATTCCTTTTAATTTCTTGGATCCCAAAATTTCTTCTAGTTCATTTTTTGTTATGCATCTATTACTTTCTTCATATTCTAAAAGGTTTTCTAGTTGTTCTAAAATAATTTTTATTCTAGTAATGTCTTCATTTTCATTTATTTCTTTTCCTTTACTAATATTGTTTAAGGTTTCTTTAATCTTTCTATTTCATTCTTTCCTTTATGTATTTTATTACAAGTGTAATTGGCAATTTTATTTGTATTTTCAATTAATTGAATAATATTTCTATTAATTTCTTTCATATTTCTTTCTAATTCTTTGAACCCTGCTTCTATTTCTTCGGATAATCCCATTATCCTATACAATTTTCTAATTCTTGTTTTAATCGTCTTATTCTTTTTCTAACCAATTCTTGGTGGTAAATAATATATTCATTTGGTTCTAGTGTTTCTAATATTTCTAAGTATTTTCTTAATTCCTTAATGTTTTGTTTTATTATTAAGAGTCTATTCATTATTTTGATGCGTCGGATGAATCCATCGGTTGATAGTCACTAGGTGTTATTGACAAGGCTACCGTACCCTCTTATTATTAAGGGTACCGTAGCAGTGCCCTATTTTCTATCTTATCCCTCAATCCAAAATCTCACACTATTCATTTACCTTATTTCTTCCGGTGCTGCTGTGTCTGAAAATGGAACGCAAATTTTTTTTGCAAAATTGCTAAACTGACACGATTTCTTGGACACTTACGGTTATATCGTATCTACTATGCTGCACAGTACGGTATTGTAGCGTTTTTTTTTAATTTAAATTTTTTTATAAATAATTTTTTTGATTAAGTATGTGTCAATATCTGGTGAATCGGGTACAAATATCTGGTGAATTTAGTTCATTATCTGGTGAATGAGTTTTTTTGAGAAATAATTTTTTTGATTAAGTATGTGCAAATATATAGTGAATCCGGTATAAATATCTGGTGAATTCAGTTCATTGTCTTGTGAATAGGTTTTTTTGAGAAAAAAATTGTGGTTTAAGTATGTGTAAATATATGGTAAATCAGGTATAAATATCTGGTGAATTCAGTTAATTATCTGATGAATGTGTTTTTTTTTATAAATAAATTTTGTTGGTTAAGTATGTGTAAATATCTGATGAATCGGGTACAAATATCTGGTGAATTCAATTCATTATCTGGTGAATAAGTTTTTTTGAGAAATAATTTTTTTGGTTAAATATGTGCAAAATATATCTGGTGAATCAGGTATAAATATCTGGTGAATTTAGTTCATTATTTGGTGAATGAGTTTTTTTGAGAAATAAAGTTTGGTTAAGTATGTGCAAATATATGGTGAATCAGGTATAAATATCGGGTGAATTCAGTTCATTATTTGGTGAATGTGTTTTTTTTTATAAATAAATTTTTTTGTTAATTATGTGTAAATATCTGGTGAATGGGTTTTTTGATAAATAAATTTTTTGGTTAAGTATGTGCAAATATCTGGTGAATCATGTACAAATATCTGGTGAATTCAGTTCATTATCTGGTGAATAAGTTTTTTTAAAAATAAATTTTTTATTTTTTAAAAAAATTCAAAACTTAAAAAAAAATAGTGCTACAGTAGTGCTACTATAGCAATGTCGTATTTGTCTCCGAAAATCCGTCTGTTTTGCTGACCTCTTTTTTTTTGGCCGAGCGTGAACGCGAGCCACATATTAAGGAGAAGCTGGGACTATTTTTCCCTCGCTACGTTATGCAGGGGAGCAGCAAAAGCTGCTGTGACCCTTTATTTTTTTAATTATATATATAAACTATATATTAAATTATTATATTAAAATATTATTATAATACAAATATATATATATATATATGTTCCTCCCGAATTCCGATTACTCGGAATCCGATGAACTCAATATATGAATGACGAGATATTTAGAATATGGCTTGACAGAGTAGTCTCTGCTCCTACGTATCCGTGAAGGAATTAGAGCCACGTAGTTCTTGTTTTGTATACCTGAAACAATAGTACTCTAAGTTGGTATATTTCTCTACTCTTAAATGTTCCTAGAAAACTCCAGGTATTGACAGGGTTTTGAAAACCGGACCGGACCGGCCGGTCTGACCGGGAACCGTGACCTTGACCGGTCCGGTTTACAGGGAAAATCGTCCCTGTATTGAACCGGTGGAAAAATCGGAGAACCGGTTCAAAACCGGTCATAACCGGTAGTGAACCGGCCTGAACCGATTTCCTAAAAAAAAAATTTAGTATAAAAGGATTTAGGTCATCTTAGCCAAAACCCGATTCTTTTGTTTTCTAACATATGTGGGCTGGTCGTAGATTTTGGGTTGGTTTTTCCTATGAAGATGATTTTAACATATATCTTTATATTTATTTAGTTTAATTTCAAAATAAAAAAATTGTGCTTAATAATTTTAGTTGTTATGTTGTTTTTTAGTTGTTATGTTTGTTTTTTTGTTTAATATTGTTACAAATATTATATTAAAAATAAAAATAAAATTATTTAATTATAACCGGTTCAACCACGGTTCAACCTCGGTTGGACCATTGAACCTCGAATCGCTGCCTTCACCGGTTCGATGGCCGGTCCGGTTTTGTAAACCTTGGATATTGAATGAGGTTTTTCTTGTGCTTCTTTCCTCTAACTCTCTATTTATACACCTTTTATCCGATCAGGTTGGTTAACAAGAACCTGGAGAATGGGATAATTGTTATCCTTATTTTTTGGTTGACGAGATCCCCCAAATCTCTGAAGTGGATACTCAGCATCCGACTTAATCTTCTAACTATTCCTCTAATTGGTGTGGTGCTCGTATATTCCCACTAACCAATCCCCGTATTTCGTGCTAACCGATTATGCCGAGATTATCATAATTATTTAATGAAGATTAAGTTTGTAAAAATATATTTATTTATATTCTGATTTGAGACTTAGGAGATGATTTTGGAGAAAACAAACTCTAGTTAAAATTTGGGTTTAAAACTCAGACGGAAAGCGGTCTATGTTTTTAACTGACAGTATAATTTTATACTGACAAACCATAATTTGACCTGAAAACTGAAATTTGTAGATTTTTTATATTTTGTCCGTGAGGAATTTTACTTTCCAAATTTCTGATCAGAAATAAAATATTATGTGTATTCAGACGAATTTTGGCAAAAGTTCGAACGGAAAATAGTCAGTGTTTTCACTGACAGTAAGATTTTAATGATAAAAAAACCTAATTTTTACTCGTGAACGAAATGGTTTATATTTAAATCATATTTTCAACGAGTTTGGTTAGTTCAAAAATTTTCAAAAAAAAAAAACGAAATATTATGCTTTTATTCGGGCGTAAAACCCTAATCAGGAAACCGACGAAATCGGCAACGGAACTGTAGATATACAACGGGACACCAGAGGAGATGAGATATGGAATGACTCATCAAGAATTTATGATGCAACTAATGTTAGAAATTATGAGTTTTTAAGCGAAATGACCAAAATGCCCTTTTAGCTTAACCTAACCGATGTTTAGTTAAATTCTAACCATGGTTAGTTTATGTGGACAAGGAGCAGCCATACCACTCTAATGATTTATGGAGGATAGTTAGTGTTGAATGATGTTATGTCTGTGACAATTACTGAATAATATGCTATGACTCTTATCTGCTTTTTGATGATAGAATTGCTTCTTATCCCCTATATTTATGTATCTTTGTAGGTTTACTTTATTTACGTTAGAAGACCCGATGGAGGATTATGTTGCTGAGGAGCTGGACGAAACTTGGTATGAAACGGAGGTTGCTGAGGAGTTGGATAGAACTCCTTACGAACCAGAGGCTGGTGGTCGAGCAATGACCCATGATGATTAGAGTATAGACATTATGGCCAGTGTGTCTAAGGAGTATTTTTATATTTCCCGCTAAGTATTATTGTTGTTAAGTATATGCCTGTGAGGGATCCTACTGAGAGGATATCCTCAACAGTGTTTTGTAATATGTTTATAAGACTTAAGTGTGTATGTATAACCTAAATACGGTGTGTTGTTTTTGATTAACTAAAGTTGTATGTTATGTAACTTAAGTTTTAATTTTCACGTATTTTTTTCATGCTAAGCGCACGATTAATAAATGAACTAAGAAGACTTTAATCTAATAAAACACCGGGGCACGACGGGGTGTGTCATTTGGTATCAGAGCAGTTTGATCCTGATCGGACTGCAAGGTTTAGGATGTTGTTACTGGCCGTGTCTAGTTGAATCCACATCGGATTTTAACTATACTTAGAAGTTGGGTAGAGTGTCCGAAACCGATGAAAAATATATATATTGGTATGGCATATGGTATTTATATACTTGCCTATGTAGTATTATATGTCATACTAATAAGAGCGGATGATTTCTTTTAACAGAATCATTGGCTCGAGGAAGACGACGTCCAACTAATAGTGGTGACAGAACTCTAGAAAGAATTATTGGAGCTGTCAATGGTGATGCGGACCATACTAATAATGGAGGACGATCATCTACGACTCTGAATACTACGAAAACAATAGCTGCTGCTATGCTCTTGCAAACCCAGTGAGAATCTTTGAGATCTGAGATGAACAGAGAGCGGGTAGAAATAAAGAATCAGAGAAGGGCTGTAGCAGCTGAAGATGCCGGATTGACTAATTTTATGAACGGAAAGCCACCTCAATTCAGAGGAGAGTGTGACCCAGAGAAGGCTGATTGGTGGATACAAGAGATTGAGAAGATATTCACTATTATGCGTTGCAGCGAGGAAAAGAAAGTGGCCTATGCTGCCTTCATGTTGACTGATGGAGCAGAATTATGGTGGAAAGGAAAGAAAAGACTGTTGGAAGCTGAGGACTGAAACATTAACTGGAAGTTATTCACCGACTTCTTTTTCGAAAAATATTTTCCGCGTCTCGTTCGACGCGAGAAGGAAAAGGAATTCACAAACCTCAAACAAGGCAACATGTCCGTAGGTGAGTATGCATCACGTTTTGAGGCTCCGATCAAGTTTTTGGAATATTATCATAGATTTTTGAATGAAGACTGGCAATGTAGAAGGTTTGAGGAAGGACTTAGAAATGAACTGCAGAGAGCCATCGTGCCTCTCGACATTCAGTATTTCCCAGAACTAGTCGAGAGATGCAACGCCATCAAAAGCATAGATCTGAGTATTTCTAATGAACAGAAACAACTGAGGAGTGGAGGTTCTAATCGATCAAATTTTCAGAGGCGCGGAGGAAGTGTTCTCAATGGAGGCAGAGACCATATGCTAAACTAGAACAGAACCCTGCACTAGCACCAACGGCTAGAGCGAGTCAGCAACCGCAAGACTTAGTTTGCTTTAGATGTGGAGGACCGCATTATGCAAAGGACTGTACAAATAGGCCTAGCTGTTCCAACTGTGGAAAATCAGGTCATATGGCACGAGACTGCAGACTGCGGTTTGTGCAACAACCGGCCGCTGCAGGAAGAAGAGCTGGAAACAATAGAGGTGGAGCTGGAAGAGGAGTTCCGGCCGCGAGACCACAAGTGGCAAGACCTCAAGCTACTGGAAGAGTGTTTACTGTGAGGGGAGCTGAATCCTCTCAATCTGATGATCTTATACAAGGTATGTGTTTGATAGCTGGTAGACTCTCATATGTGTTGTTTGACTCAAGCGCTACACATTCATTTATTTCTTATGAGTGTGTAGATCATTTGCATTTAACTGTCTCTCATTTACCTTATAATTAATATTATAATTACTAATTTATATGTATATTCAACTGACATTGAAATTAATCTTATTTGTAGTCTCGATTTCAAATTGACGGGTGGTCGTGCGGCTATTATGTGATGCTTCATATGCTGAACGTGTGTAGGCATTTACGGATGGATGGAATAAGGTAATATTTAAACAACTTGTTAAATTATATATTATAGTTTTGAAGACGACTTGCGTTAATGTTATTGTTATTATTTCAACGTGTGTAGGCATTTAACGACCAATCGCCTCTTCAAGAAGATGAGTTTAGAGACTTGAGGATGCGCTTAGCTGAATTCTTCTTCAAGTATGCGGCTGAAAAAGGAATTGACAAGATACCTCCGCAATACTTAGATGAATAGTTTTTTTGTTAGACTTTAGAAACTAATTAATAACATGTATATATATATCCTTAGATTGGTAGTTTTGTTTTTAGACATTAGAGACTAAAATTTATATATATATATATATATATATATATATATATACACTTGTAGATAGTTATGTTTTTCCTATACATGGGTTTTGGATTTAAGTCCCCCCATTGTTCCTTTGTATATTTCTTTTCTTTTTGTTAATATTGAAATTTAAGGGTAGTGTTTGCAATTCTGTAATGTGTGTGATATTCTGTGTTACTGTGATATTTACTGAATGCAGGGATAGCTGAGGGGAGTGATATTTTAAAACTGAATTAAAAAAAAAACTATTAACGTCAGTTGTATCAAACAACTGACGTTAATAGTATTTTATAAAATATACAGTACACTATTAACGTCAGTTGTATTAGGAAACTGACGTTAAAAATAAAACCTTTAACATCAGTTCTTTAACACAACTGGCGTTAGTTTGAACAACATTAACGTCAGTTGTGTTAAATAACTGACGTTAATAGTTTTATTTTTAACGTCAGTTGTGGTAAAGAACTGACTTTAAAGGTTTTAATTTTAACGTCAGTGGTTTATTACAACTGACATTAAAATATTAACTATTAACGTCAGCTGTATTTACGTCAGACAATATTTTGACGTATAAAATCAATTTTAACTAACGTAAAAAGCACTTATTGCACTAGTGTTGGTTCCTTATGTTCAGCAGCCATCCTCAGATATATACTTTCAAAGGCACTGCATATCTCGACTAGTTCGGGGAAATACTGAATGTCAAGAGACACTACCGCCCTCTGCAGTTCATTTCTAAGTCCTTCCTCGAATCTTCTACATTGTCAGTCCTCACTTGGAAATCTCTGATAGAATTCCGAAAACTTAATCGACGCCTCAAAACGGGACGCATAATCACCTACCGACATATTGCCTTGTTTGAGATTTGTAAATTCTTTTTCCTTCTCACGTCGAACTTGACGTGGAAAATACTTTTCGAAAAAGCAATCAGTAAATAAATTCTAGTTAACGTTTCTGTCATCGGCTTCCAACAATCTTTTCTTTCCTTTCCGGAACTGATATGGGCTGGGATATGTATCTAGTGAAACATTGACAAATAAATATTGCAGTACATCTTGTACTTCTATATATTAATACAAATATACTTTGTTGATTAAAAAAAAACTGCGAGGGGGAAAAATTATCAAAATAAAGCAAAAATTATCAAGTGAAACATATGTCATCTTGATAATAGAAGCTTACTATTCATGATGGGGAAAACTTTAAGATAAATACATTTTTCTACTTCTTTTCATAAATAAGAGTGGTAAGAAATTAAAAGTGTAAAAAATAATATGTAATGTTAATCTTTTCTTATATAATGAGCAATCACTTACATTGGAAATTCAATGAGTTGTAATGAGCACTCACTCAAACTGAGCAATCACTTGCATTGCCTTTTGTTTCTATATAAAGTTGCTATATGAAGAATTACCATGAGTCCTCCTATGAGGCTATTTGCCTAGGTACGTCAATTGCATGTATACTACTAACCTACTATACACATGAGAAACAAATCTTAAATGGAATTGTCAGCAAATAAAAAGAATGATGATTCTTACCCCGAAAAAAAAAGGTTAAAAGAAAGAAAGAATGATGATTGATTTTTCAACGTGAAAATAGAGATGCTCTAATAGTGGCTGATTTGCGAGCGTCTTAATTCCTAGTTGGAGACAATAAAGTTAAATTAGTTCATAAAATAAAATTTAAAAATTAAAAAAAAATATTTTGCATTTAATTGATAAAATAAAATTAAAAAATTTTAAAAAAAAATCAGCTTCTTAATTTAAAACATTTAATTGATTTAATTGATAAAATAAAATTATAAATAGCTTTAGAGATGAGTAAATAGTGATGCCCAACTATTCTAAAATATTGATAATTGATTGTAATTTTAATAAAAAAAATCTAAATTGATTTGCCAGGACATAAAAAGAATGATGATTGATTTTTCAAAAGGAAAATAGAGATCTCTAATCATGGCTGATTTTTCAACGTCTTAATTAGTGATTATAATCAGTGAATAGAAGATAAATAAATCAGTTAATGATATTAAAATACAGTCAAAGATAATAAAAATAAATCAAAACATTAATAGAAATATTAATTATAATAAATAGTAATAAAGGAGGCATTTAAAATACTTAAATTTTAAAACAAATTATTCGACAGAATACATCTATAAATACTCATATGCTTTTATGTTTACAAGCAAGCCAATAAACCAAACCAAGATTATTTCTAACAAAGTTTGAATATTGCCCTTTCTCTTCATCTCTTCTTTATTTCTTTCAACATGAACTCCCTGAAAAGCACCAAGATCTTTGTAACCCTCGTGCTTCTGTTCCTCACTGCTGGTAAAAAGATGTGGATTAGTCTTTAGATGCTCTATTTATTTAATTTGGGCATAAAGTGCTGAAGAATGAAAGAAATAATAGGGATTGTTTTTCCTGATATTACTGTTTGAATGTGCAGGTAGCGAGGTACAGGCAGGTAGTGTCATTGTCTGCCACCGTGAAGAGCCCATTACTCATTGCACTGACGGCTGTGCTAAATTGTGTGATATCAAATATTTAGCCATGAGTAGAACTGGAAAAACAATAGGAGCTTGCAAGGATGATAACCATTGTGAATGTTCATGGGTATGTGGTATTGAATGATTTAGGAATAAGGATACGTACATTATTTGTTTTGTTTACAATATATATGCTCCAATAATTTGAGATGTAATCTGACTCCTTAATTATATGCTTAATTACAATTTTAGTCCCTTTTAGTATTCGGGTGATTTTGGTCCCCAACTTTTTTTTTGCTTAATTTTAGTCACGCACTTTAAAAATGGGCAATTTTGGTTATACTATTAACTTGACATCCAAATTTAATTTTAACCGTAGTGACTTGGCAAGTGCGATTATGTTGACATGTATTTATCTTTAATTAAAAAATAAAAAAAACTAAAAGAAATAATAAATAAATAATGAATGAATAAAAAATGAAACAAAGATTTTTAAAAACCAAAAAGGGGTACTCGATGATAAGATCTGATTTTCTTCTATTCATCACCAAGAAACTGATTTAAGTTCTGGTCCAACCACTCAAAGAAAGATAAGAATCTTCTGACTTTAATTATTTAAAGTCACCTACCTTTTATTAATGCTCTGTCATTGGATTCATCCAACGTACCAGAATAATGAATAGATTATTAACGATAAAACAAAATATTAACGAGTTAAGAAAATACTTAAAAATACTAGAAAAATTAGAACAAAATAACCATCTTGTTCACCAACAAGAATTGGTTAGAAAAAGAATAAAAAGATTAAAACAAGAATTAGAAAATTACATAGGATAATGGGATTATCCGAAGAGTTACAAGCAGGATTTAAAGAATTAAAAAGAATTACATAAGAAATAAACAAAAATATTATTCAACTAATAGAAAATACAGATAAAATTGCAAATTACACTTGCAATAAGCTACAAAGAGGAAAAAATGAAATAGAAAACATCAAAGAAACCTTAAATAATATTAGTAAAGGAAAATGAGAATAAATGAAAATGAGGATATTATCAGAATAAAAATTATTTTGGAACAACTAGAAAACCTTTTAGAATATGAAGAAAATAATAGATGTGTAACAAAAAATGAATTAATAGAAATTTTGGAAACCAAAAATTTAAAAGAAATAATGATTAAAAAAGAATTAGATCCAGAATCATCAAGAATACCTACACATGTATCCGCATGAAGAGGAGAATATAGTGGAAAAACCCTAAAAGAAAATGGGAAGAATATAAATATACACCTAACGGAGCTTGGGATAAGTATGAAGAAGAAACCATGTATAATAAAGGATTTGCAAGAAAGAATAATAATAAATGGACAAAAGTTCAAGAAGAATTTAAACCTCGATACCATAATATGGGGAATATACTTGATCTCGATTGTATAAAGAAGATGTACTATTAAGATGGACTAATGAAATAATCCTAATGATCCTAACCGATGAAAAATTCAAACAACTAAGCTTCATAGAAACCAAAAACTTTGTAACATTTAAAACAACTGGAAATGTAAAAAAGTTTTTAACAGGAATTAAAGATAAGGAATGGATTAATTATGGATTAATGGTAGATAATAGTGCGGACTATGTTAAATTAATTATGACATTAATACACCAAGAATTTTTAGGATATAATATGATGGAAAAAAGAGAGAAGGTAAACAAGACACTAATTGAGAATGTTAAATCACATTTAAATAGAATACAAATATGTGATATGTGCCAGATTGAAAGCTTTATCTGCGAATATCAAAAATACTATTATCAACTAGACGAAGAGACTAAAGAAATATATAAATATATTTTTATAGATAAACTACCATATCCACTAAATTCAAAGATTAGTAGACTATGGGAATCAAAACCAGAAGAAACAGCAAATAGTACTCTAGGAGGAGTTATAAAACTCTTATACCAAGAATTAAGAGAACAATGTTTGAATAGAGAAACAATAAGACAATTAAATAGAGGAAGTATTGTCATTTGTTGTGACCTTCCAGAAATAGAAAAACCATGAAAATATGGTTGTGAAAAGAAAATAAAAAGGAAAAAATACTATAAGAAATCAAACTTACGAAAGACTTATCCAAGAAAGAAAACTTATTATAAAAATAATAAAAAGAAATATTTTAGAAGAAAAAGATCAACACCAAGAAAATACTGCCCAAAGGGAAAGAAGAAATGTGTATGTTGGATTTGTAATGTCGAAGGACACTATGCCAACGAATGTCCTCAAAAGAAAGAAAAAGACTTTAAAGAAAAATCAAAATTAATAAAACAAGTTTTTCAAATATATGAACTTGAACCATTAGAAGAAGAATTAAGCAATTCGGAAGTAAGTATATATGAATATACAGAAGATGAATTATCTTCAGAAGAAGGAGAATCCGAATAATACCTATATAAAAATATTAATAGAAAAAAGCAATAATGTAACAGAAGCCTATATAGATACTGGAGCAAGTCTTTGCCTTGCAACAGAAGCACTCATTGATAATTGGGAAAAAATGGAAAAGCCACTAAAAATACAAATTGCAGATGGATCAATACATCCTCTGTATTGGATAGCAAAAAGAATTACTTTAGTAATACAAGAAAAAATATTTATAATACCAACAATATATAAACAAGAAACCGGTATCGATATAATTATTGGAAATAATTTCCTAAGACTGTATCAACCATTTTGTCAATATTTAAAATATATTACCCTCAAGACACCATATATTTACCAAAAACAACAGAGAGAAATTATCAAAATTCCAATTATTCACTTTTCTGAAAGTATTTACTCATCAAAGTCATGCAAGTTGAACCGTGGTGAGATTATTAGTTTAATTTGCACAAAAATTCGACATGTACTAATAAATTTAGAACCAAAAAGAATACTTCCACCTCATATAGAAGAACTTTTGGACAAGGTTTGTAGTGAAAACCCTTTAGATCCAAGAATTAACAATAATACCGAATTAGTTGAACTAAAATTAAAAGACCCAACAAAAGAAGTAAAATGTAAACCAATGATTTACACAAAACGGGATAGAGATGAATTTGCAAAAGACATTGAAGAAATGTGCCAAAAATGATTAATTAGACCATCAAAGAGTAAGCACTCAACCCCAGCTTTCTATGTAGAAAATCATAATGAAATAAAAAGAGGAAAAAGAAGAATGGTAATTAATTATAAGCAAATTAATGATGCTATGGAAGGAGATGCCTATTTTCTTCCAAGAAAAGACTTGATTATTGAAAGAATTAGGAATATGGATTGGTTTAGCACCTTTGATTGTAAATCAGGTTTTTACCAAATAAGATTAACTGAAGAATCAAAAGCACTAACAACATTCGATTCTCAAGGAATTTAAAGACTTTTGTCTTATTTATATTGATGATATATTAATCTTTTCGAATAAAGGATTGAATGATCATTTTGAAAAGATAGAATTAGTCCTTAATAAGTGTTATAAATATGGAATAGTCTTAAGTAAGAAAAAGGTTGTTCTAGCTCAAAACAGAATTAATTATTTAGGATTGGAAATCGAAAAAGGAAAAATAATAATGCAGCGACATGTATTAAAAAAACTTCAGAACTTTCCAACTAAATTAAAGGATAAAAAGGATTTACAAAGATTTCTTGGACTATTAACATATATTTCAAATGAAGGTTTCATCAGGAATCTTGCAACGGAAAGAAGAATACTCCAACAAAAGTTGAAGAAAGATGTCCCTTGGACATGGACTGATGAAGACGGTAGACTTATTATAAAAATGAAAGACTTATGCCGGGATCTTCCTGAGCTTTATCATCCATCGGATGATGATATAATAATTATTGAGACTGATGCCTCAAATGACTGTTGGGGAGGTGTTATGAAAGCAAAACCCCCTGGATACAAAAATGAATTACTGTGCCGATATATGTCAGGAACTTTTTCAGATAGTGAGATTAATTTTCCCACTCATGAAAAAGAGACATTGGCTTTGATCCGTATGTTGGAAAAACATCGGATTTATATACTGGATAAGGACTTTATTGTCCGGACCGATTCTACTTATATTGCAGGTTTTAAGAACTTAAACCACAAAGGAACTTACAAACAAGGATGATTGATTAGATGGCAAATGAAACTTGCCGAATACAATTACTCAATCTCTCATATTAAGGGAGACAAAAATGTTCTTGCAGATATTTTATCAAGAGAATGGAGCATCAAACAGTTGAAGATATAAAGAAGCAGATTCAATACCAAAGAATGCTCGAGAAACAGAAGATAATGGAGCTTGACCTGATCAAGGCAAACATTGAAGTACTGGAGTTTCAATTACATGCAAAAGGAGAATCTATAAAAGAGGATCCTATGAAAAATATAAAGCAACAGGTACAGGAAAGCACTAATGAAAAATGGTACACCATTTTTAATGGACCACACCCAGGTGTTTACGATGAATGGCACAAAGCAGCCCCTCACTGCATTGGACTCTCAGGAGTTCATCATAAAGGATTTCGTACCAAGGAAGAAGCTGAAAAAGCTTTGACAGACTATCAGAAAGAACACAACAAGGGAAAAGAAGTTTATCTTGGCCCAAGGACTTTTTCAGATACCATAAAGACTCCACCAGTTCAAAAAACTTCATTAAGGATACTCGGAATAGTTCCTTCCTCCATTGATGACTACCAAATAACTTCAAGAAAAGATCATGAACTACAAGTCCAATTTTCCAAAGAAAAATTCCATGAAAACCTAAAAAGACTAACCAACTGGTCCGAAAAAGAAAAAATTAATTGCTTTTACATGGTTAACCGAAATATTTTCGGAGTTAAAGCCATAATTACTCCCGGAGCATCATCGATTCTTACATTTAATATGTTCCAATTTGGACTTATTGAATGTCTCTACTTAGGTCAAGACTTGGAAGAGATTAAATTGTTCCCATATAGTTTAAAAGAAGCCATCCGGAACTATAAAAGAAATGTCGTAAAAGATAGAACTATCTTCTTAAAGTTCTATTCGACTTATCCAGACTTTGTCACTAAGCAACCCACAAAGAATTTAATCTTCATTGGAGTAAGCAATAACAGCTTTTCCATGCGAGATGAACCTACTGGAGAAGATTACAGTGAAGAAAAGATTGTCACAATCCTAGCAAATCAACTGGCGAGTATCTTTACTCAATGTCAAATTATTGGTAAAGATTCCTTCATAAAAGCCATGTATAAAGGACCACATACTCTGCTACTCAGCTAGACTAGTGGAAAATTGATTAGAGAAAGGGACTTAGCATTACTGACGAACTTTGAACTACCTTTCTACACACTTCAAGGATTGTCAATGAATTATCAGTCAGCTGTCCTTAATTTGTTGTGCTCAATGATTAAGTAGAATGGGAATCACGCGTGTGAAAGATGCGTGAAGAAAGAAGACTGTCGGCAAGAAGATAAGGATTCAAACGAAGCCATTATTGAAGAATGACGTAAGCACTGACGTCATCAAGCATTATTAGGGGAATGACGTAAGCAATGATGTCATCATGAATTATTAAAAGTCTGATAGATTTTAATAATGTAGGGACTTTTCTGTAATTTACTTAGCCCCTTAAGTGTATAAATAAGCTCTCAAAGGCAAAGGAGAAGGTAGAGTTGAAGAGTTTCAATCCTCACCTTTCTTCTCTCTGAGAAGTTCTAAGCTATGATTAGCGAATCCTTGAGAGTGGATTCAACCAGTTCGATGTACTTCATATAAATAAACACTACTTTCACATATCCCTCTACTTCACTTTATTACTTTCATTACTTCCAAATTACTTGTTGAAACCAAAATCTCAACTCAAACTAGACGGAAGCTGCGGTGGACCAAGTAACCCAGATACAATTCCAAAAACATCAGATCGGGTATGATTCATTAACCATTTAGTTTCATTCAAATTAATCATGTCTGAAATAGAAATGGAAAGAATTAGTAATACTGATGTAGAACATCTACAAATTACTGAAGAAGATGGAAACTATGAAGGAAGTATTTTAATAGATCCAAAATTATTTCAAAAAATTCAAAAGGAAGATTTAAATTTATCTAAAGATGCAAACATGAAGAAATTAGGAGGAATAATGAAACGATTTAACCAGAAAGAAAATATAATATATTATGGGAAAATAATTAATGAAACCCCAATAGATATATCTGAAACACAGGGAAACACTTGTATACAGCTATTGAATAAAAAGAAATTAATAGATCTAAAAAGGAATTTAAAAAAGGAATCACATAGAAAGAAAATAGGTTATATTCATATAGGAGCAATACAAGTCTTAATTAAGGCAACCTTTCAAGAAGGAATAGATTCACCCATAGAATTAATACTAAAAGATGATAGAATAACAGATCCTAAGGACAAAATATTAGGAGTAATCGAAGGAAACTTAGCTTATGTTAAACTAAAATTTGAAATACATCCAATTATTGGAATACCATTAGATACTCAAAGACTAGATCAATCTTTAACTGTGGAACATAGATTTTTAAGAAATAATTTAATGAGACCAGGAGATAAGATTTTCTCAATTACTTATTGTGTGAATTATGCACCAACAAATTCTCATCGCAGTATCACTCTTAGAAATAATGATAGAATAGATATACCAAGACTCTTTGAAGAAATAGGAAAGATTTATTATCCAAAAAGAAATGAATTAACTGAACTAGGAATTTCTATAAGAAATCCAAGATCACTAGGCTTTAGACAGATCCCAAAACCAATTATTTTTCCTGAAGCAGAAAGTAATACGGAAGAAGAAAATATAAACAAATTGTCAAATCAAGTCAGAGACTTAGCCCAATACCTAAGAAATAGAATATGAATAAAGAAAAGGAATTAAGATATATTTATGAAAATTCTTATAATAAAATAAATCAAGATAAAAAGAATATAAAAGAATTTATAAATATTTATGATAATCATCTCAAAAGAAATAAAAGGGATAAAAATCGAGAACAAATAGAAATATATATTATAGAAAAAGAAAAAGAACTTAATAGTATAAGAAATAAAGGAGAAGAACATAAAAAACAAATAATAGAAAAAATAGAAGAACTGATTTCGAAAAAATCCTATCAACCATCAACTAGTTATTTTAAAATAACAGCACCAACATTTGAAGATATTGAATAAAACAATGGAAATATATTCTCAGTTTGATAATCAAACAGAAAACGAAATAATAAGTGTATTAGTAATGGATTTACCTATTGACTGCAAACAATTAATAATTGAAAAAATAAAAGCGCAATTCAGACAAGAAGATTATTATCTTCCAACTATTTCGTTGGATATAGAATGGAATTATATGGAAGAAATAGGATTAGCTTTTGAATATGATAGACTATCATTATCTGATATATATGAAGATTGGGATTTATTAGATGATTAATATGGATCATGAGATATTAAGTATTTTGACAATGAAAATACCTAAAGATTGTAAACAAATAATAATTAATAAATTAAAACATCAATATTGGCAAGAAGAACTTTATTTAAAACAAATAATACAAAGAGTACAATTAGCTTTTTGTAAGGAGGAAAGAAAACTATTAATCGAAGAAATAATGGAATTAGATGACGAAATAATGGACTACGGGTATGAACTATTTGTAACTCAAATTATGCATGAAAATTACCCAAATTATGTATAATTACTACCACTACCTGGGAAAAAATAGAGTGGTACCAACTGGTATCAGAGCTAAGTACTAGCTAATTAATAATGAGTTCTCGAAATATAGAAAAATTTGTTCACCATTTAAGTATGATAGATTTAACAAATCAAAATAAACTAAAAGAATTAATACAAGAATTAAAAGATGAAATCACTGATACATGTAATAAACACATGGAATATCATTGTGAGTATTGTGATTGTAGAGAATACGAGAGAAAATTAGATTTAATAAAAATCCTAATTAATAAGTTAAGAATATGGATAGTGTTGGAAAAAACTCTATGGGATATATACTTAAAGATGAAAACCATCATCATATCAAGACAAGTTATGTTCAATCATCAAGAATATAGAATGAAAGATAATAGCGGAAGCGTACCCGAATTCATGGAAAATATGATGGAGAAACTTCTGGTTCTTGGTCTTCCAAGTCAACATGCACAATTCTTCTTAAACCATAAAGAGCCTCTCCTTTCTAACGATGGGTGTTAGAAAAGAAAATTGGTTGCATATGACTTGGGGACCATAACCTTTTATAATGAGTCCATGCCCTTTCATGAAGAGTGATGTCCCTTCAAATTCAAACTCTTTCATGAAGAGTCATAATTATCCACACATTTCTTATCTCTAATTTTGCCCATCATAAAAATAGAAATAAGACCTTATGGTATCTACACAATAATTTTCATAACAATTATGTCCTTAGCCATAAACCTTACTTGAATTAGATCACTTTAATTTGACTAATTAAAAATAATGGCCCTAACACATTTAAACATTACAAGTGTGACCCAAAAATTTCTAACAATCTCCCACTGGTCACATATGTATGCTTATAAATGTGTTATACTTTATGAGCTCCAAATTTGCCATTATAAACCTTGGACATATCCCTATCCCGTCCATTAGTTATATCAATATATAGAACCAAAGCGGCTTTCGTTCTATCAATCATAACTAAATCCATCAATGATCATTAATATTAACACAACCAAATGACATAGATTAATCATGAAATGTGCAGCATGAAAATCACATGAAGGTGATCTGTACATGTCGATTTTCAACTGGTCCTACTTTACTCTTTAATGAGATCAATACTTAGAGTGAAAACCAAACCAAAAACTGTATTCTGTAGAAAATAATCATAAAGTATATCTTCCTTAGAAAAGCATCCAAATACAAACTCCCACTGAACAAATGTATCATCTAGTGGTACAACACCCATTCGAGCAATATGCTCGTGAAAGACCATGGGTGGTAAACCTTAGTAAGTGGATCCACAACTATGGAGTTTGTCCTAACAAGCTTTATAGACATCTGTCACTCTGAACTCTTTCCACATCAATAAGGAACTTAATGTCACTGCTAACTTATGGTCACAAAATAACTGTAGTGGTCTTTCAATAAATCTAAAATCCATAACCCAGTGACAAAATTCCACAACCTTATCACATAATTTGAATGCCTTATTACCATAGATAAACATAACCTGATGTAGATTTCCAACTGTATTGGCATCCAACAAAATCAGAATCAGAATACTCAATGATCTCTAACTGATCTGATTTTCCTTATGTGAGCATATAGTTCTTTGTTCTCTATTGAATAAATCATAACCTGTTTGGCTGCTTTCTAACAATTTATTCCTAGATTGCTTAAGTATCTGCCTAACACTTAACAATGTACGCTATGTCCGGATGAATACGGACTTGAGCGTACATTATATTTCCTACAGCTGACGCATAGGAATCTCCTGCATCCCTTTAATCTTAAGATTTCTTTTGGGCACTGATTGAGACTAATTTGTCTCCCTTAGTGATCGAGGCATCACTTGATTGACAGTCTTGCATGCCAAACCATTTGAGTAATTTATTGATATATCTCTTTTGTGACTATCCTAGAGTACTCCGAGATTGGGCTTAGTGTATCTGGATCCCTAATACAAAGGAGACGTCACCATATTTCATCTTGAAATTATCAATAGAAATCTATTGGTTTCGTGCAACATGCCTATATCATTAGTCCCAAGTAGTATGTCATCAACATACAATAACAGGAAAATATTCTTACTCCCACTGAATTTGTGTTGCACACAAATACTAACAACATTCATCTCAAAACTGAACGAGATAATTACCAGATAGAACTTGTGGCATCACTAACGAGACGGTTATTTTAGCCCACGGATGGATTATGTCAATTTTCAAACCGTATTCTTTGTGTCTCCCCACACAAAGTTTTACGGCTGCACCATATAGATTGTTTCGTCAATGTTGTCATTGAGAAACATCATCTCGACATCCATTTGATGAAGCTCCAAATCCTAAAGTGCAACAAGGGTCCCGATTGTCCTAAAAGAGTCCTTCAATGAAACCGGAGAGAAAGTCTCTTTATAGTCAATCCCTTTATTTTGAGTATGGTCCTTGGCTACAAGACGAGCCTTATACCTCTCCACATTACCTTTGTAATCCCTTTGGTCTTAAATATACATTTTCAACCAATGAGTTTCACACCTTTTGGTAATAAGAGAAGTTCCCAAACCTTATTGTCTTGTATGAACTCATACTCCTCATTTATTGCTTCAATCCACTTTTCTAAGTTGGAATCTTGCATGACTTGACAAAAATTGATTGGATCATTTTCCATCATACCATCATTTTCCTCATGTTCTTGAAGAAATACTATGTAGTCAACTAGAATAGCATTTCTTCTTTCTCTAGTGGATCGTTGCAAAGACACTTACTCTTGAAGCACTAGTTCTTGAGGATCTTGAATTTGTTCTTCTGGAACAACTAACTCATCTTGAATGGGAGTTTGAACAACAATGTCATTTAGAGGTTCCGGACTTGCTTCATCAAAAGCAACTTTATGAATCTATTCTGGAATTGAAACCAATTCTTCCTCCAAGTCAAAGTCTCTAACCTTATTTCTCCTCCCCCAAACTCAATATCCTCAAAGAACGTGGCAGTTTGTCTCAAAAATTGTCTTTAATTTGGGATCGTAAAACTTATAGCCCCTGGATCGTTCAGACTAGCCAATAAAGTAGTTGCTCCCTGTTCGGAATTCCAATTACCTTTCATTTGGCCTATAAGGCCATGCCTCAGCTGGAAATCCCATACATGAGTTAGACTAGGAACCTAATTTCTTTGTTTGGTTTGTTTGTCCTTAAGGCATTCAACAGAGACATCAAAGTCTTTAAAGTTAGTGGAATCTAGGATTCCATCTGACACATGCTACTCCACTCTATTTCTAGAGATGTAACCAAGGCACTTGATGTTCTTGAATTTGCACTATTAACTTTACGCTTAGTACCATGTGATTCCACATTTAACGGTTCTTATAATATCATGCAAATATATATTGTCATACACTGTAATAGTACTAGTTCCAAAAACATTTGAATTAATAGATAAACTGAAGTGATTGTTTCCAGACGAACAATGATAACCAAATTTGTCCAATCCAAGAAACAGAAACCAAATTTCGTCTAAACGACGGTACATAAAAAATATCCATTAAATCCAAATAATAACCAGTACTTAAAAACAACCTAAAATGCCATATTTGCCTCTACTGACATGCCATCTCATTCATAAATTCATCTTTCAACATCATTTGGCCCTCGATAACTTGGGCAACTTTGTAATAAAACATTGATGTTAGTAGTAGAACCAAAATCTAACCATCAAGTGTTTCTAGGTACTGAAGCTAAATTTACCTTATAACAGACCAAAGTAAGGAATATACCTTTCTTTGCACGCCATGCATGATACGTGGTACATCCCTTCTTGTCATGTCCACTCATGCCACATAAGAATCAACTTTCTTCACTTTCATTTTGCTTATTTTGTGTTGGAACCTTAGCAACTCCAATATCAGCAGCTTTATTTTTTGCACTTGTCATTAGAGGTACTTACCAAGTGAGTACTTTCTATTCTTTCTTGCTTCATCCTCTCTTCCTCTTGCACACAATATGAAATGAGCTCGTTAAGAGACAATTTCTCCTTCTGACAGTTGTAACTGATCTTAAAT
The DNA here is from genome assembly GCA_030762895.1 of Sophora flavescens. Taxonomy (NCBI): domain Eukaryota; kingdom Viridiplantae; phylum Streptophyta; class Magnoliopsida; order Fabales; family Fabaceae; genus Sophora; species Sophora flavescens. Next base: position 155,944,572 of record CM061063.1, on the reverse strand, counting down.
TGACCGAATTGTGCATGAAGAGAAAACAAAACCAAATGCACGAGTAAATCCTCAGATAACTCGAGCTTTAGCTCCTTAAGCTTGGAAGCAATATTAAACATTTCCATAATGTACTCTCTTATGTTTCCTTTGCCGTTATACTTCATAGAAATCAAGCTTTGAAGGAGTGTGCTTGTTTCTACCTTATTGCTTTTGGTAAATCATTTCTCAATTTCAGTAAGGAATTCTTTGGCACTTGTTATCCCATTGGATATAACACCCCTAAATGCCTCTGGAATGCCGCGCTTAATGATCATTAGACTCATGCGATTGGAGCGGTCCCACTTCTCATAAATTTTCCTCTCTTCAGAGGTACCGAAGTCTATAGGAGAAGGGAGTTGCTCCATCTTTAGTGCAAGGTCAAGATCCATGCAGCCAAGAACAATCAAAATGTTCTCTTTCCAATCCTTAAAGTTTGTACCATTAAGATCAGGAACCGAATTTAGGTTAGCAGATATAGTAGCAATAGTAGCTGAAGAGAGAACAAATAAATAACATAAATATACTCACATCATAACCAAAATTCAATCATCAATAAATTCAAATAATGGCATACCCCATCTCAAGATACCTAGTGCAACATTAATATCAAGTCTTTGGACAGTAATATTAACTGCTAGTGGTACTCTTGTTGTAATGATCGAGCATTGACAATAATGCATGTCAAATAATAAAACCTTCTTTGGACTGATTTATCATTCACATGTACAACCTTATAATCATCACATGTTTATCATCACAGATGTGCATGTAATCCGGCCAAATATTAATCTTCCTTTGGGCCGATTAATACTCGTATGGATACACATACACACAAACATTCAACATTTCTTATGAGCAATCTACACAAGAGAGGTCACTTTGGCGACTTCTTGCTTTAATTGGTCCATTAAAAACGTCAAACAATTTTGTATTCCAAAATATAATCAATTATTTGAATTTTGATTGAAAACTTAATCCAAAATTAATTTTATTTATTTCAACAAAGACTGTTGTGTCTGTGTTGAAACTGTGCTGCTATTAAAATTTTGTCTCTGCATCATTCAAATCGTTGTGTTCATTTAAAAATAGGTTTGAACATCTGAACACATAACTGTAGTGGCAACCTGGTGGTCAACCTTTATCCATATGTGTATAATGGTCTCGAGTTCGATCCTTCCTGATGCAAAACACGGTGTAGCAACCGTTACACTACCAAAACGTTTCACAGTTTCAATTGAGAATAAAATATTTGAATATAATATGTTTGCCTATAACGTATAATTGGATGAACTTTAACTAACAACATGCATGCAGTGACTAGTTTATTTTCGCATTGTTCCCTTGCAAAGAGGTCTCAGAATAAGTCATAACACTTGCTCAAATCAACAAGACATGCCTAACTACATGTTGTGACTTTAAACAAATGTGACGTTCCACATAAAAATGCCAACATGGGAATCAAATCTGCTTCCCACCGTAACAAGAAGGCAAAAGTCATACCAGCATTATACACAAAACGATTTTGTGTTCAACCAACAACCAAAACATAAATATAGTAGTTGCTCATGATCAAAACCCATGTTGAGTATCAACACAGAATCCATAACGATTTAATATATCAATTGCATCTCAAACTCATAAAACTAACTTCATACCATAACATAATATTTGAAATCAACATTTATGATTTTATACCATAAATAAGAAACAATCCATGAATTCTTAAATATTTAGTATGGTAAGACATGAATACAATATTCATGAATAATATCCATCTTCAATAAAATTGTATTCATATTTGTTCTTAAATTTGACATTTTCATAATTTAAATCATCAAATTAAGAACACTCAATCATTCATAAAACAAAATTTTCTCAATGATTCAACATAAACCTGTGGCTCTGATACCACTTGTTGGAAAAAAAACTCTATGGGATATATACTTAAAGATGAAAACCATCATCATATCAAGACAAGTTATGTTCAATCATCAAGAATATAGAATGAAAGATAATAGCGGAAGCGTACCCGAATTCATGGAAAATATGATGGAGAAACTTATGGTTCTTGGTCTTCCAAGTCAACATACACAATTCTTCTTAAACCATAAAGAGCCTCTCCTTTCTAACGATGGGTGTTAGAAAAGAAAATTGGTTGCATATGACTTGGGGACCATAACCTTTTATAATGAGTCCATGCCCTTTCATGAAGAGTGATGTCCCTTCGAATTCAAACTCTTTCATGAAGAGTCATAACTATCCACACATTTCTTATCTCTAATTTTTCCCATCATAAAAATAGAAATAAGTCCTTATGGTATCTACACAATAATTTTCATAACAATTATGTCCTTAGCCATAAACCTTACTTGAATTAGATCACTTTAATTTGACTAATTAAAAATAATGGCCCTAACACATTTAAACATTACAAGTGTAACCCAAAAATTTCTAACAGATAGATCGACAAGGATCTGATCCAACGACCCAAACTAGCCAAAAACACCTGCCTTTACGCGCCACAAAGGCAGAGAAATCGAATCCCTCAAAGAAGTCACATTTCTTTTTCCCCATTATCTGCAACAATAAAATAGTAAATCAGAATCGATGAACACCAAATTTGAAACCAGGATCCCTCTCAATCCACGATGAAGTAGCAGGGCATCCCCACACTCACACCAGTCTGGCTGTTCGCGGCTTCAACAGTGAATATAATTACAGATTCGGGCATCACCAAGAAACTGGAATTGACGTACGCAGAGATTAGGGACATGAGGAGATGTGATTCTTGGTGATGAGGAGAAGAAGGAGGTGCGAAGATGTGATTCTTGGACATGAGGTGTGTGACACAAAGAAAAGAAGAAGGAGATGAGATATGATTCATGTCCCAGAGAAGAAAGGGAACCTTCGAGCACCCCTTTTGGTTTTTGGGCAATTTTTCATTTTTCATTTATTTATTACTTCTTTTAGTTTTTTTTTTTTTATGAGGCAAAACATGTCAACACACTCACTTTCCCCGTCACTAGTCACTAACAGATTTAAAATTTGGATGTCAAGCAAGTCAATTCTAGGACCAAAATTACCCATTTTAAAAATACGTGGATTAAAATAGACACTATAAGTTGGGGGGCCAAAATCGACAAGTCAATGGTAGGATCAAAACTATCCATTTTAAAAATATGTGGACTAAAATAGATACTATAGCTTAGGGAACTAAATTCACCAAGTACTAAAATAGGGATAAAAAATGTAATTAAATCTTAATTATAATTATATTTCTCTTTTTAAGAGTTTATAGACACTATAAATTGAGTTGGAAAGATAAATAATTTTAGGGTTTTTTTAACCCGTGCAAGCGGGCATATCTTTATAACATGTTGATTAAATACACACTTTTCATTAAATTTGTCTACCTAGTTAATGATTTTTTTTTTTTTGAAAAATGATTTTCTCTCCTTATTTATTATTCTACTTATTGTATGTACTCATTTACCTATATAACGTCTCTCTCAATGCACATTCTCTTTCCACAATTTATTATCATAAGATACAAGTTGTTTCAAAAAAAAAAATCATCAGGTACAAGTTTATTTTTTTGTTGATAATTAGCGAGACATACTGCAGATAAAAACGATTCATATATAGGAAGATAAATAATGAATCGTTGGCACATTCTCTTTCCCTTTCTTTTTTGATTAGTAGCGATATATACTTTTTTTTTTTTTTTTGTTAAAATAATGTTTTAGTCCTTATAAGTATCACTCATTTTTAAATTAGTCCCTATAAAAAATATTTTTATATTAGTCCCTACATGTGTAACTGTTACCAAATAGGTAACTGACATTTAATGGTCGTTAACGACGATCATTAAGTTGGTCCTTACATATGTCACTCATTTTTAAATTGATCCCTACATGTGTCGCTCATTTTTAAACAAATGATGGTGCCCTGATTGGTCCTTATATGTGTTACTCATTTTTAAATCGGTCCCTATATATGTCACTCATTTTTAAATTAGTCCCTACATGTTTCACTCGTTTTTAAATCGGAAGATTTATTCTCTCACCTCCTCCATCTTCTCTGTCCCTCTCTCAACTCTTCCTTTCCCCAAATTGCCCCCGATTGTGCCTTAGCAACCACAATCTTCCGATTGGCCCACACTTCCACCTACGACGACGAGGTTTCACAGCGATTCGGGATCGCTCCAGCGTATCGATTCTAGGAGGGTTGTTATGGAGAGCACAACAGCTTGCAGGCAAGCATGCTGGAATCTTCAACAATACTGGATTGCACTTACTCGGTTCATCATGAAATGATATTTGTTCCGATCGGATATGAAAGTTGGTTAAATTCCAACCGAGTGATTCCATTAGGCTTGCTACAAGCCGTTGTATTTCATATCCACTCTGTGAGGGTAATCCGATCCTGTAGAAGATTCCAGTAGGCTTGCCTGCAGGTTGTTGCGCTCTCCATAACAACCCTCCTAGAATCGGTACGAAGCTCAGACAAATGCCCCAATTTTTCAGTAACAAAGCACGGCACGCCTCGGTTGGAGCGATCCCGAATCACCGCGAAACCTCGTCGTAGGGACTAATTTAAAAATGAGTGACACGTGTAGGGACTAATTTAAAAATGAGTGACACATATAAGGACCAATGGGGGGCACCAGCATTTGTTTAAAAATGAGTGATACGTATAGGGACCAATTTAAAAATGAATGACACATGTAGGGGCCCACTTAATGATCGTCATTAACGACTGTTAAACGACAGAGACTTTGTTGAGATTAATATAAAAATATTGTTTGTGTAGGGACTAATTTAAAAATGAGTGACATGTATATGGACTAAAACATTATTTTAACGTACTTTTTTTTAATTAACGCTCCAGTCTCTTATTCAATTCGGAAATAATGTTGGCATATAGGGTGCATTTAGGTAAACAACTTAATTAAGAGCTTATCACATAAGACCTTATCGTATGAGAGCTTATGCCATAAGCGCTTAAAGAAAGAAAAAGAAAGAAAGGGACATGAGAGGATTCGAATAGTGAAAAACACGGAGAGGGTGTTTAGTGCATAAGCTCTTATAATAGTTCCATAAGCTTCTCCCAGTAACTTACGAAAATAAGTCAAAAACTCCTTACGGGATGTCATAAGTTATTTTTATAAGCTCTGTCAAACACACTGCATAAGAGTTTATGTCATCAGATAAGTCAAAAGGAGCTTAAATAAGCTATTACAAATGCCACCATAATCCTATTGAAGGTTCTAAAGCAAAAACCGTCTCTTATGCAATTGGAAAATATGCATCATTTTTATTTCAACACAATATTACATCGCTACTCATCTTTAAAAAAAGTTGTATTGATAATAATAAAGAGAGGAGAGAAGATGTGTCCTGAGAAGAGAGACATTATATAGAATAATGAATTCTTATAATAAATAAGGGAGAGAGACAATCATTTTTTTAAAAAAATCATTAACTAGGTAGAAAAATTTAATGAAAAGTGTGCATTTAAAGAATCTAAAGCTGTACAATATTGTACCGGTTAGAAAAACTCAAAATTTTAACCTGCAATTATACAATTTTTTTTTATTATAGATTTTAGGAGTTGTAATTTCAAAAAGATAAAGTTTCAATATATATATTTAAGTTCATTGTATCACAAACTTACTGCATTAATGAAATATTGAATTACAGCAGCAACACGCTTATTATGATCAGGATGTCACTGTATTAGTATTCTAAATTAAGAAGAAATAAATTCAGAAAACCACAAACTTAATTAATTTGGGAATTAAATTTTGAAAATAATAATTTCAAAAAGTTTTTTTAGGCAAATTTCAAAAAATTAAAGTTTCAATATATGTATATTTATATTTAAGTTGATTGTATCACAAACTTACTTCATTACTGCATAATTTCAATCCAACTACGACTAGTGAAATCTTGAATTACTGTAGGAACCGCGCTTGTTAGGATCAAGATGTCAACGTGTTAGTATTCGTAATTAGGAAGTACATTAGAAAACCACAAACTTAATTAATTTTGGAAAATTATTTTCAAAAAGTCCATCTTCAAAAAAAAAAAAACCAAAATAAGAGGGTTGAAGAGTTTGGATATATACTTGTTTCGCTTTTAGAAAATCTTGTAATCAAAAATATTTTAAACTCGTTTTGAAAGATATTTTAGTTTTAAAAGAAATTAGTTTCAGACAAACTTCGTACATTCATGTTCAAGATTTGAGAATTATATGACTCAATTTCATTTTTTAAATTTGTGATAATATTTAATTTTATAAATAGATAAAATTTCAAATTAAAAAAATGTCATTTTAATTCATTTTTACATGTTAATTGACTGTTATGTGAGATAATAATAATAATAATAATAATAATAATAATAATAATAATAATAATAATATATACAAAATAGAATAAATGTAAGAATCTGTTTTCCATGTTTTGATCTCTCAGCATGTACATCAGTCAGCTTTTTCCTATGTGTCATACATATAATAAAACATGCAAGGGATGATGGGATGGCATTTGAAAATCAAATTGAAAAGCATCTCAGTTATATAAGAAGAAAAAAATCAATGCATATATTTCAAATTCAAATTTTAAATTGAAAAAATCAAATAAATGCAAAATTAGATATTAAAGCAAATCAAAAGAGGTTCTGAAATTTCAAATGACAACAAATTGAAAGCAAATAAATCAAATCAAATTAATAACATAAGGAAATAATCGTTCACCAAAATAAACAAAAGGAAATAATTAAAATGCATTAAAACACGCATTAATTTTCTAGGTTAATTATTAATTAAAAATAATTAAATGCGTCGATACATTAAAATATATTTAAATTTTAAATTAATTTTTTATTCAATATTATATAAAATGTTAAGAATATATTTTATCAATAATCTATTTATATATATATATTTATTTGAGACTCCAGTCTACATAAAATTTGTGCACGTGTCATCTAATGACAAACTGTCAAAGGCAAAAGGACACATGTCAGCTTTTGAAGAATCTGCAATCAGCCTATCATTTTTAGGGCAAAAGTAATCTTGGGTTGTTAATTGCATTTATAGCATTTATGGAATATTTTAATTATCTGGTGGGAATAACCAATGTAATACTCCCTCCTGTCCTTAATATAAAAAACAAATTGATACTTTTTTTGTCCAAAGTATAAGAAACATGCATTAACTTTCACACATATTAAATATTAATTTCCAATATTATCCTCATTTATAATATGATTTATATTTACTAGATATATCAACTTTCCATACAAGTGAGTTTGTTCATTAATTAAAAGATGTATTTTTGGAAATTTATATGAATATTAATTACAATTAGCTTATTTCAATACATTTCCTTGGTTTGTGTGTTTTAGAGTTTTGTTTCTTATACTAAGAATTGGAGTGAGTATATATGAAACAAGCAATGATTGTGTATGCTCAAGGAGACGTGGAATATTGACATATTAATGCAAATATTATGATTCGGAAATAAACATGGAATATTACCGCAAACATTTTTTTGAATCAAAACATTACAAAATACTAACAATTGAATCATATAAATTATTTCCAAAAATACCCCATGAGAAAATTTTGAAGGTAATATACATTTGAGACTCCAAACTACATAAAATTTGTGCACGTGTCACCTAATGACAAACTGTCAAAGGCAAAAGGACATGTGTCAACTGAGGAGAGTAATCCCTCGAGGTACTAGATTACATTGAAGGGTTGACCTCTCCCAATCAGGTTTTCTCTATACGCAAGAGTCAGTGATCAAACCCCTGACCACTTGCTTAAGAGACCCAAGCCGGTTACCACTTGGACCAATCACATGTTGGTAGTAGGCTGATTAGATAATAATTAAATCCAATTTTTATCATTTTATTTTTTAATTTTCGTACTATTTTTAGGTTGAATTTTTATATGACCTTTTGTATTCTACTAGCTTCACTAAATGCTTCCTAGTAGAGCTCTAAGTCATTATAGTGGCTAATGGAAATTTATTATCATGTTTGTGCTTGCTTTCTAGGTAATGTACAAGCGGTTATCAATGTACTTGGTAAATGCATGATAGTGGGAATTTAATCCACTTATTAATGTATTTGGTAAATGCATGGTAGTGAGAATTTATTTCTTATATTTAAAGGTTAGCCTATAAATAAGGAATTCATGTACTCCCTCTGGACTCAATTATAAACAAAAAGTACCTATATTTTTGGACTCAAATATAAGCAAAATCCAACTAACTAAACTCTTTTTAATGTAAGTATTCCAAAAATCAAGAAAATTAACCAATCAAACCAATTCTCCCTTTACTTTTCAAAAGCATTGCACATTCTCGAGACAAAAAGGGTAGTTTAGTAATTATAACTCATTGTTTTTTACATAAATCAACACAATTAAACTAAATTAACTAACTTTCTTAATACGTGTAAAATTAGTTATTTTTGCTTATCATTTAGTCCGGAGGTAGTACTCCCTACACAAATCAGTTTTGGAATATTAATAAAATTTAAAGAGTTTTCTCTATTGTGAGAGCTTCCCTTGGGTTCTTGGGTAAAAGAAACTCAACCTGATCTTATCAAGACAACTTGAGGCGATCAACCACATGACTTATCACTCACATTCTCACCTATATCTTGAGTGTGGCGTCAATATCCATTCATTTGCGTGAAACTTCAAGGCAGTCCGGATTTGTATCATATTGGATTGTTTATTTCATTTATAGAATTTATGGAATATTTTAATTTACCGGTGGGAATAATCAATGTAATATATACGAAACAAGCAATGAACTTGTATGCTTACGGAAATGTGGAATATTGACATTTTTTTCTCTCCTATGCTATTGACATATTAATGCAAATACAACTGATTCAGAAATAAACATGGAATATTACTGCAAATATTTTTTTGAATCAAAACATTACAAAATGCTAACAGTTGAATCATATAATTTATTTCCAAAAATCACCCTATGAGAAAATTTTGAAGGTAATATACATTTCAGACTCCAATCTACATAAAATTTGTGCATCAGTGCATGTGTCAACTAATGACAAACTCTCAAAGGCAAAAGAACATGTGTCAGCTTCTGAAGAATCTGCAATCAGCCTGCTATTTTTTAACGGGAAAGTAATTTTCAGTTAATTATTACATTTATAGAATTTATAGAATATTCTAATTTGGTGGTGGGAATAATCAACATAATATATATGAAACAAGCAATGAACGTGTATGCTTAAGGAAATGTGGAATATTGTCATATTAATACAAATATTATTGATTCAGAAATAACCGTGGAATATTATTGCAAATATTTTTTTTTTTTGAATCAAAACATTACAAAATGCTAACAATTGAATCATATAAATTATTTCCAAAAATCACCCATGAGAAAATTTTGAAGGTAATCAAACAAAGCAATAAATTCCATAAAAAGATAATCAAACGGTAATTAAATTAAAGTATTAAAGAGTAGGTTGTAAATAAATAAATTGTTAAATAAATGATAGTAAAATAGAATTTGAGACATTTTTAAATTCATAATTCAAATTTAAATATTTAAGACATTTTTGAGATTAATTATTTTCAAAAAAATTGTCTATGAGAAAATTTGAAGGTAATTAAACAAAGCAATAAAGTCATAAGAAAATAATCAAATGGTAATTAAACCATTAAAGAGTAGGTTGTAAATAAATAAATGAATGAATGGTAAAAAAGAGAACTTTAGACATTTTTAAATTCAAAATTTAAATTTAATTTTTTTGAAATAAATTAAATCTGTAATCTATAATAATAAACATATCTATAATAATAATAATAATAATAATAATAATAATAATAATAATATATACATTTGAGACTCTAAGATACAGGAAATTTGTACACGTGCCACTTCATAATAAACTTTGAAAGGCAAAAGAGCGTGTGTCAGCGTCTGAAAAATATGTGATCAGCATAACATTTTTTTAGAGGGAAAGTTTTGGGTTGTTTATTGTATTTATAGAATTTATGGAATATTTTAATTTATTGGTGGCAATAATCAATGTAATATATATGAAACGAGCAATGTGTTATACCTGTCAATTTTAAATATTATGAAATTACTTTAGAAATAATAAAGTATGTATAAAATAAAATATTTTTGGTACAATAATGAATTAAATAAATATTTTATGTCACAAATAGGGTAGTTTATAACTTGACATACTCTATATAATTAATATAGTTACTGATTTCATTTTAATTTATGGGCTTTTTGTGACACCCTAAACTCGGGTCATCACATGGTTACCCGTTTGCGGAAAATAAAACTTTATTTGCTGGTTACTTTCGAAAAATAATGTTTTCTCAATGTTCATATTTTCAAAATATGGTGATAATTTTTTTTCTTTTAACTTCACAACCACAACAACAACAACGTTATCAAATTACATTCAGATACACAAAGTATATAAATCTTACAACTATACTGCCTCATATATTTTCATACCTAAATCATTATCAGTTTAGTTTATTCTCAAAACATCATATAACACAATAGGACCTAAGCTGGTTGCCACTAACAGACACTACCGCCAACTGGAGCAGCACAACACGCTTTCAACTAGACCGCCTTCTTCTTCGTGTAGGGATCATACCCCTTGTACGTCTCTGAGATGTGTTGTAAGGGTGAGACACCAATATAGGGATTTTACAAAATAACTAAATGCTCGCACAAAAGAAGGCACAAGTACAATTTCATGTTATAACAACATAAGCATCCCTACTATAGCATATAAATTATCAATGGGTTTCACACCCCAAACATCAACGTTGTAAAATTATGCATGAGCAATTCAATACATCATCCAACTTTTCCTAATCTCCGGAGATCCCACAACACCGTGTAAATGAGTTGATCAAGCTCGATAGTTACAGGCACGCAGCCACAGACACGCAGTCACAGACACGCAGTCAAAACCCATCTCACACTGTCCAACATCGAGGCACAGGTGATATCAACGTTGATGGGGCCTCATTGTCCACCCGGCACAACAAGAACATCTTTATGATCTACCATGACGCCGCATGGTAATCACTCATATAAAACCTATCACACACTGTCCAACATCGTGGCACAGGTGTTCACAACGTAGATAGGGCCTCATTGTCCACTAGGCACAATAAGAACATCGTTATGATCTACCATGACGCCGCATGGTAATCACTCATTTGATCATGGCATGTCTGCCAAATGCATGCAATAAAAACCTTATGTTCTCAACACTTTTCTTTGTGCTATATCTTTATTTGTCAAAGCTCTCAAAAGCTTTCGACCCATCATCGTTTTTAAACATCAAAGCTCTCAAATTCTTTCAACTTATCATCGTTTTTAAACATCAAATCTCTCAAAAGCTTTCAACTTATCATCGTTTCCAACATCGAATGCTCTCAAAAGCATCATCGTTTTCAACATCGAATGCTCTCGAAAGCATCATCGTTTTCAACATCGTTACAACTTTTATTAACAACACAGGACCTCAAAGTCCGAGTGCTCAATCACGAAGCCCTTAGACCGTTGCAATCAGTCTTAGGTTCGTGGTAATAGAAAACATCTCAAAACGTTTTAACTTCTTTAAGTAGATACCCAGTCTACAACACAACGAACCTTAATACCCCGACGTCTCGGTTATTAAGTTCCATAACATCGTTTTACATCGTTTTTGTCTGTGAAAAACAAATCCAAAATAAGACAACGTCATAAGAACACTAGCACCCCGACATCTCGGTTACTAAGTTCTATATCGTCGTTTAGTAAAACTCATTTACAGAAAATCATTTCTACTTGAAAACTCTTTGACTGAAACTTTAGCTTTAAAAATTAAATCAATTCCGATTAAACCTCTTCTCAAAACAAGTACTGCTATTTTTAAACTTTCACCATAAATAATTTCAGAACTTGCCATCATTTATCATTTTCCAAGAAAATATTTTTAAAGTCAAACTTTGACTTTTCATTTTATATTATTATTTTATTATTTTTATTTTTATAAAGTATTTTTGAATATTAATTTCACAAAATAACTTTTTATAATATTTAGGAATTTCTTTCGTAAAAATCAACAATACTAAAAAATTTCACGGTTACGCTCTCACCGTGACTCATAAATTTATTTTACACTAATAAATCCTTAAAATAATAGTATTTCTCAAAAACTCCTTATTTTTCAAAATAATATTTTCCATCACTATTATATTCCAACATTCCCCATAAAACGTTGAATATAATTTTCACAGCTTATTAAATCTTTTATCTGATTAATCGGTTGTGCACTGACCACTGTCAGGCCTCTCAAACAACATTCAACAATCATCATTCAACAACATCACCATAATTATATCACCAGACAGATCATGCATCATAGCAACATAACATACTACTGCAGATAATTAAATCAATTAAAAGCAGATAAATCACCGATACTCAGATAAACAACACAACGTAAGCCACATAAACAAATAATCACAACCACATATAAATCATATAAACCACACTACAAACAAAGAGTTATTGAGAAAAATCCATCATGGCAAGCCCCCCTTACCTCTTGAAGATTGAACTAACCGTTCCTGTTAATCTCCTGATCCCGATCCGATTTTTCCTCTCCGTCAGCGTAAATCGGTTAACTCAGTTGTTTCCTTCAAACGAATTGCAACCAAAATAAATCAAATCAAACAACAACACACTTAAATCAATGGGGGTTAGGGTTCGGCTTTACCCAATTTTCTAGGTTAGGAAACTTAAAATTTGATTAACTTAGGGATTAATGATCCATAAGTTACTTAAGCATGATTAATCACTTTAACCATGATTATGAACCAAGAACATGAACTAAAACTCATCTAGTTCCAAGAACTAGGGTTTCAGCCAAGGGCTGAGTTTGGAGTTAGAAATCTCTAAAATTTCTAAACTCTTGGATTCAATCAACATACAAAACCTAGAGTTAGATTCAAGTGTTACAAACAACTTTTGAATCATAAAACCAACAAGTGTTCATACCTAGGGTTTCGGTTTTTTGATGAGATCAATAGGTTAAAGTTTGATTTTTGGATCTTCTAAATACTTGAATACAAGAACTATCAAGATATAATCATGAATCAAGACATGAACTTGAAACAAAACCTAAGAACACAAAGTTAACCTAGGTTCGGCCCAGTCCAGATTTTAGGGAAAGAAATTTCTCATGATAGATGATGAAAATAGAGATGATTATAAGATCATAGCAATTGGTTTCATGTCAAAAGGATTTTTCTAGAATTAGTTATGAATTTTTGAATCTAGCTTCAAGAACTTTAAACAAATGAAGAACATGTTGATCAAAGGCATAAACTCAAGAATCTTATGAAGAGAAAAGCTTAGAATAGCAAGATTAAGAGAGACTACCTCTTGATGATCAAAGAAAATGATGATTTGGATGATGTTCTTCAAGGTTTTCTTATGGTGTTCTTAAGAAACTTAAGGGAGAAGATGAACATAGTTAGGGTTTTAGAACAGTTTCAGTATTTTGGGTGGATCTCTCAACATACTTGTCCGTTTTGGATGATCTTTATGTCGTTGGAAAGAAGAGAGAAAGATGAACAACTTTAATGTTGAAAGTTTTCCGAGATTAAAAATAGAAACTGGTCAGAATTGCCAATCAGAATCTGGCGAATTATGAGCTCCAAAGAACATGAAAATGGAAATATGCCTTAAGGAAGAAGATAACCTATTTAAATGAACAAAAAACCCAAACTTAATGAAGAAGGCAATTGGAGCCGTGGGGATGGGGCAAGGTTTGGTCAATTTGTCCAATGGCATTTGGTAGAAATTGTCATAAAAAGACAAGGGTATTTTGGTCATTTCATAAGAAAATTTAATGTTGCCATAAATGTGCCATTATGGCCATTTATGATAGGATAAACTCGTCATAAATGCTCGTCAAGTCGGTCAATCCAATGTCTCTGCTACGTTGCCGACTTCCCGATTCATCTGACTCAGGCTCTGCCTAGAGACATCTCGACGTATAGGCCCGCAACAAATATAATATTTTTTTTTTACCAAAATTTTCAAAACTTCCAGTATCGTAGTAAATATGATAAAAACATTTTTCATCTCGTTCACGACTCAAAATTAGGTCTTCTGAGCAGTAAACTTTTACTGTCAGTGAAGACGCAGAAAACAGCAGACCGGCTTCCGTCTGAGTTTTCAATCAAAAACTTCCCCGTAGCCTTATAAAAATAAGTATAACAAGGAAATGACCTTGGTTTATCCAAAATCATTTTCTAAATCTCGGATAAAAATATATATTTATATATTTATTACCGATATTACGAAACGGCGAAAATCAGGGTGTTACACTTTTCCTCATAGTGCCCACTGATCAAGTACTCTTTGTCCAACCCTAACAATATAAAGAAAAGAAGGAGTAGAACTAGCAAAGAGCAAGCCTAAAGGAAGGATCTTTCTAGTGCTTTCTCCTATTTTCCTCTCATTTTTCGTTTCAAACCTATGAGCACATGAACAACCATAGAAAGGTGAGGGGATTATCGATACATACGTATATTTTGTTTCTTCTGTTATTTTCTAGGTGAGTGCTTCCGTACCCACGATAAATTTGGGGTATGAGATGGGTTTAGGTTCCCTACTTTGGGATGAGCAAAGGTAGGTGCTCTTGTCTTAATTTGGGTCGTTGGATCCAGATCCTTGTTGATCTGTCCATTCATTTAATTTATTAATTATAATTTTTATTAAATCTATTTTTCTCTCATATTATATACAATCACAAAACTCACAATGATATTCCATGTGTTTATTACATGTATCCGTGGCTTCATCTTTTAATTCTTGTATTAAATTTTTTAGTCGATTTTGATTTGTTAGATCTATCATACTTAGATAGTGAACAAATTTTTCTATGTATAGGGTGCTCATTGTTACTTAACTAGTACTTGGCTCTGTGATACCAATTCGGTACCACTCTATTTCTTTCCAGGTAGTGGTAGTAATTAGACATATTCTGGATGATTATTTTCGTGCATAATTTGGGTTACTAATAATTCATACCCATAATCCATTATAGATTCATCTATTTCCATTATATATTTAATTAATTGATCTCGTTCTTCTTCACAAAATGCTAACTGTATTCTTTGTACTATTTGTTTTAAATAAAGTTTTTCTTGCCAGTGTTGGTGTTTTAATTTATTAATTATTATTTGCTTGCAATCCTTGGGTATTTTCATAACCAAAATGCTTAATATTTCTTGATCCATTTAATCATCTAATAAATCCCAATCTTCATATATGCCAGATAATGATAGTCTATCATATTCAAAAGCTAATCCTATTTCTTCCATATAGTTCCATTCTATATCTAACGAAATAGTTGCAAGATAATAATCTTCTTGTCTGAACTAGGCTTTTATTTTTTCAATTATTAATTGTTTACAATCAATAGGTAAATCCATTACTAAAACACTCAATATTTCACTTTTTGTTTGATTATCAAATTCGGAATATATTTCCATTTAATCGTTATCTTCAAAAGATGGTGCAGTTAATCTAAAATAATTAGATGATAGTTTTTGTGTTGAAGTCATTTTTTCTATTTGTTCTATTTTTTCTAATATCTGTCTTTTATATTTTTCTCTTTTATTTTTTATATTAAGGAGTTCCTTTTCTTTTTCTATAATATATTTTTCCATTTGTTTTCGATTTGTATCTTTTTTATCTTTCTTAAAATGATTATCATAGATATTCATAAAGTCTTTTATATTTGTTTTATCCTGATTTATTTTATTATAAGAATTTTCATAAATATTTTTTAATTCTTTTCCTTTGTTCATATTCTATTTCTTAGGTACTGGGCTAAGTCTCTGACTTGATTTGACAATTTATTTATATTTTCGTCTTCCTTATTAGTTTCTGAGAAAGTAATTGGTTTAGGTGTTTGCCTAAAGCTTAGTGATCTTGGATTTCTTATAGAAATTCCTAATTCTGTTAAGTCATTTTTCTTAGGATAATAAATCTTTCCTATTTCTTCGAAAAGTTTTGGTATATCTATTCTATCATTGTTTCTAAACGTGATGCTATGATGTGAGTTTGTTAGTGCATAATTGACACAATAAGTAATTGAGAAAATCTTGTCTCATGATCTCATTAAATTGGTTCTTAAAAATCTATGTTCCATCGTTAAAGATTGATCTAATCTTTAAGTATCTAAAGGTATTCCAATATTTGGGTGTATCTCGAATTTTAACTTAACATAGGCTAAGTTTCCTTCAATAACTCCTAATATTTTATCCTTAGGATCTGTTATTCTATCATCCTTTAGAACTAATTCAATAGGTGAATCTATTCCTTCCTGGAAGGTTGCCTTAATTAAGACTTGTATTGCTCCTATATGAATATATCCTATTTTCTTTCTATGTGATTCCTTTTTTAAATTTCTTTTTAATTCAATTAATTTCTTCTTATTCAATAATTGTATACAGGTGTTTCCCTGTGTTTCAGATATATCTATTGGTGTTTCGTTAATTATCTTTCCATAGTATATTATGTTTTCTTTCTGATTAAAGCGTTTCATTATTCCTCCTAGTTTTTTCATGTTTGCATCTTTAGATAAATTCAAATCTTCCTTCTGAATCTTTTGAAATAATTTTGGATCTATTAAAATACTTCCTTCATAGTTCCCATCTTCCTCAGTAATTTGTAAATGTTCTACAGCAGTATTATCAATTATTTCCTTTTCTCTTTCAGACATAATTATAAGCTGAATAATGGTTTATGAGTCATACCTGATCTGGTGTTTAAAATGATTCTGGGTTCTTTGGTCCACCGCAGCTTCCGTCTAAGTCAAGTTGGAAATTCAACGAGTAGTTGGAAGTAATGAAAGTAAAGTAGTAATATATGAAAGTAGTGTTTGTTTATTTATAAACAATAGCGAAGTACATAGAACTGGGTGATTCCACACTCAAGGAATCGCTAAGCATAACTTAGATCTTCTCAGAGATAAGAGAGGTGAGAAATGAAACACTTTTCAAGTTCTGCCTTCTCCTTTGCCTCCGAGGGCTTATTTATACAAGCAGAAGGGCTAAGTAATTTACAAAAGAGTCGCTACATTATTACAATCAATCAGATACTTTAATAATTCTTGATGACGTCATTGTTTACGTCATTCTTCAATAATGGCATCGTCTGAATCTTTATCATCTTGCCGACAGTCTTTTTGCTTTACGCATCTATCACACGCGTGATTGCCATTCTCCTTAATCATTGAGCACAACAAGTCAAGGACAGCTGGTTGGTAATTCATTGAAAGTCCTTGTAACGTGTAGAATGGTAATTCAAAATTCGTCAGTAGTGCTAGGTCTCTTTCTCGAATCAATTTTCCACTAGTCTTGCTGAGTAGTAAAGTATGTGGTCCTTTGTACATGACTTTAATAAAAGAGTCTTTACCAATAATTTGACACTGAGTAAAGATGCTTGCTAGTTGATTTGCTAGTATTGTGACAATCTTTTCTTCACTGTAATCTTCTCCAGTAGGTTCATCTCGCATGGAGAAACTATTATTACTTACTCAAATGAAAATTAAATTCTTTGTCGGTTGTTTGGTGACAAAGTCTGGATATGTTGAATAGAACTTCAGAAAAATAGTTCTATCCCTTGCGACATTCTTTTGATAATTATGGATGGCTTCCTTCAAATTATATGGAAATAATTTGATTTCTTCCAAGTCTTGACTGAGATAAAGGCATTCAATAAGTCCAAACTGGAACATGTTAAATGTGAGAATTGATGTTGCTCCATGAGTGATTACGGCCTTAACTCCGAAAATATTTCGGTTGACCATGTAAAAACAATTAATTTTTTCCTTTTCGGACCAGTGGGTTAGTCTTTTTAAGTTTTCGAAAAAAATTTCTTTGGAAAATTGAACTTGAAGTTCATGATCTTTTCTTGAAGGGATTTGGTAGTCATCAATGGAAGAAGGAATTCTTCCAAGTATCCTTAATGAAGTTTTTTGAGCTGGTGGAGTCTTTATGGTTTCAGAGAAAGTTCTTGGGCCAAGATAGACTTCTTTGCCCTTGTCTTGTTCTTTTTGGTAATTTATCAAAGCCTTTTCTGCTTCTTCTTTGGTACGAAATCCTTTGTGATGGACTCCGGAAATTTCAATGCAGTGAGGGGCTGCTTTGTGCCATTCATTGTAAACACCTGGGTGTGGTCCATTGAAGATAGTGTACCATTTTTCATTAGTGCTTTCCTGTACCTGTTGTTTTATATTTTTCATGGGGTCTTCTTTGATGGGTATTCTTTGTAATTGAAACTTTAGTACTTCAATATTTGTTCTGATCAAGTCAAGCTCCATTATCTTCTGCTTCTCGAGCATTTCTTGATATTGAATATGCTTCATTATGTCTTCAGTTGTTGATTGCTCCATTCTCTTGATAAAATATCTGCAAGAACATTTTTATCTCCCTTAATGTGAGAGATTGAGTAATTGTATTCGGCAAGTTTCATTTGTCATCTAATCAATCGTCCTTGTTTGTAAGTTCCTTTATGATTTAAGTTCTTAAAACCTGCAACATAGGTAGAGTCGGTTCGGACAATAAAGTCCTTATCCAGTATATAAATCCGATGTTTTTCCAACATTCGGATCAAAGCCAATGTCTCTTTTTCATGAGTGGGATAATTAATCTCACTGTCTGAAAAAGTTCCTGACATATATCGGCACAGTAATTCATTTTTGTGTCCAGGGGGTTTTGCTTTCATAACACCTCCCCAACAGTCATTTGAGGCATCAGTCTCAATAATTATTATATCGTCATCCGATGGATGATATAGCTCAGGAAGATCCCGGCATAAGTCTTTCATTTTTATAATAAGTCCATCATCTTCATCAGTCCAAGTCCAGTGGGCATCCTTTTTTAATTTTTGTTGAAGGATTCTTCTTTCTGCTGCAAGATTTTTGATAAAACCTTCATTTGAAATATATGTTAGTAATCCAAGAAATCTTTGTAAATCCTTTTTATCCTTTAATGTTGTTGGAAAATTTTGAAGTTTCTCTAGTACATGTCGTTGCATTATTATTTTCCCTTTTTCAATTTCTAATCCTAAATAATTAATTCTATTCTAGGCTAGGACATCTTTTTTCTTGCTTAAAACTATTCCATATTCATAGCATTTGTTAAGAACGAATTTTATCTTTTTAAAGTGATCATCCAATCCTTTGTTTGAAAAGATTAATATGTCATCAATATAAATAAGACAAAAATCTTTGAATTCCTTGAGGATTGAATCAATATGTCGTTGAAAGATTCCTGGTGATTGCTTTAATCCCATTGGCAGTACATTCCATTCATATTGTCCTTGAGGACAACTAAATGTTGTTAGTGCCTTAGATTCTTCAGTCAATCTAATTTGGTAAAAACCTGATTTACAATCAAAGGTGCTAAACCAATTCATATTTCTAATTCTTTCAATAATTAAGTCCTTTCTTGGGAGGAAATAAGCATCTCCTTACATAGCATCATTAATTTGCTTGTAATTAATTACCATTCTTCTCTTACCTCTTTTTATTTCATTACGATTTTCTACATAAAAAGCTGGTGCTGAGTGCTTGCTATTTGATGGTCTAATTAGTCCTTTTCCACACATTTCTTCAATATCTTTTGCAAATTCATCTCTATCTTGTTTTGTGTAAATCATTGGCTTACATTTTACCTCTTTTGTGGGGTCTTTTAATTTTAATTCAACTGAGTCAGTATTTTTGTTAATTCTAGGGTCTAAAGGGTTTTCACTACAAACCTTATCTAAAAGTTCTTCTATGTAAGCTGGTATTATTCGATTTGGTTCTAAATTCATTAAGATATGGCGAAGTTTTGTGCAAATTAAGCTAATAATCTCACCACGTTTCAGCTGTTGAAACTTTGATGAATAAGTACAGGTAGAAGTATGGATAATTGGTATCTTGATAATTTCTCGTTTTTGTTGTTGATAAATATATGGGGTTTTCAAAGTGATATGTTAAGTATTGACAAAACGGTTGATATAAACGTAAGAAATTATTTCCAATAATTATATCGATTCCTGTTTCTTGCTTATATATTATTGGTATGATAAATATTTTTTCCTGTATTATCAAGGTAATTCTTTTTACTATCCAATACAAAGAATGTATTGATCCATCAGCAATTTGTATTTTTAATGGTTTTTCCAATCTTTCCCAATTATCAAGCAATGCTTCGGTTGCAAGGCAAAGACTTGCTCCAGTATCTATATAGGCTTCTGTTACATTTTTACTTTTTTCTATTAATATTTTTATATAGGTACTATTCGAATTCTCCTTCTTCTGAAGATAATTCATCCTCTGTATATTTATATATACTTATTTCTGAATTGCTTAATTCTTCTTCTAAGGGTTCAAGTTCGTATAGCTGAAAAACTTGTTTTATCACTTTAGACTTTTCTTTAAAATCTTTTTCTTTCTTTTGAGGGCATTCATTAGCATAATGTCCTTCAATATTACATATCCAACATATACATTTTTTCTTTCCCTTTGGGCAGTATTTCCTTGGTGTCGTTTTCTTTCTTCTGAAATATTTCTTTGTATTATTTTTGTAATAATTTTTCTTTTTAGGATAAGTCTTTCGTAGATTTGGTTTTTTGTAATATTTTTTCTTTCTTTTTATTATTTTATCACAACCATATTTTCCTGGTTTTTCTATTTTTGGGATGTCACAACAAATGACAGTACTTCCTCTATTCAATTGTCTAATTGTTTCCCTATTCAAACATTGCTCCTTTAATTCTTGATATAAGAGTTTGATAACTCCACCTAAAGTATTTGCTGTTTCTTCGGGTTTTGACTCCCAAAGTTTATTAATTTTTGAATTTAATGGATAAGGTAATTTATCTATAAAGATATATTTATATATTTCTTTAGTTTCTTCATCTAGTTGATAATAGTATTTTTGATATTCGCAGATGAAACTTTCTATCTGACACATATCACATATTTGCATTCTATTAAGATGTGACTTGGCAATTTCAATTAGAGTTTTATTTGTCTTTTCCCTTTGTTCCATTAAATTATATCCTAAAAATTCTTGGTGTATTAGAGTCATTATTAATTTAACATAGTCTGCGCTATTATCTACCATTCTTCCGAAGTTAATCCATTATGTATCCTTAATTCCTATTAGAAATTTTTGTACATTCCCTGTTGTTTTGAATGTCACAAATTTTTTGGTTTCTATAAAGTTTAATTGTTTAAATCTTTCATCAGTTAAGATCATTAGAATGATTTCATTCGTCCATCTTAATAGTACATCTTCTTTATTTCTAAGACAGTCAAGGTCAAGTATATTTCCTGTATTATGGTATCGAGGTTTAAATTCTTCTTGAATTTTTGTCCATTTGTTATTATTTTTCCTTGCATATCCTTTATTATACATAGTTTCTGTTTCATATTTATCCCAAGCTCTTTCAGGTGTGTATTTATATTCTTCCCATTTTCTTTTAGGACTTTTTCCACTATATTCTCCTCTTTCCATTTTTATATGGTGTTCTTCGGATTCTGAAGATGAGCTATAGTTTAAGATTATTTCCTCATTTTCTTTATTTTCTATATCTTTTTTATCAATCTTTTCAATTTTATGTATTTGATTATTTTCTTCCTCAACTAGTTTAAGTTGCTCTAATAATTGTTGAATCTCTTCTAGATCGTTTGATTTTCTTAATGTTTCAATATATTCTTCTTTTATCCCCTCCATGAGGATACAGGTGTAGGTATCCATGAAGATTCTTGTTCTAGCTCTTGTTTAATTATTATTCCTTTTAATTTCTTGGATCCCAAAATTTCTTCTAGTTCATTTTTTGTTATACATCTATTACTTTCTTCATATTCTAAAAGGTTTTCTAGTTGTTCTAAAATAATTTTTATTCTAGTAATGTCTTCATTTTCATTTATTTCTTTTCCTTTACTAATATTGTTTAAGGTTTCTTTAATGCTTTTTATTTCATTCTTTCCTTTATGTATTTTATTACAAGTGTAATTGGCAATTTTATTTGTATTTTCAATTAATTGAATAATATTTCTATTAATTTCTTTCATATTTCTTTCTAATTCTTTGAACCCTGCTTCTATTTCTTCGGATAATCCCATTATCCTATACAATTTTCTAATTCTTGTTTTAATCGTCTTATTCTTTTTCTAACCAATTCTTGGTGGTAAATAATATATTCGTTTGGTTCTAGTGTTTCTAATATTTCCAAGTATTTTCTTAATTTCTTAATGTTTTGTTTTATTATTAAGAGTCTATTCATTATTTTGGTGCGTCGGATGAATCCATCGGTTGATAGTCACTGGGTTTTATTGACAAGGGTACCGTACCCTCTTATTATTAAGGGTACCGTAGCAGTGCCCTATTTTCTATCTTATCCCCCAATCCAAAATCACACACTATTCATTTACCTTATTTCTTCCTGTGCTGCTGTGTCTGAAAATGGAACGCAAATTTTTTTTGCAAAATTGCTAAACGGACACGATTTCTTGGACACTTACGGTTACACCGTATCAACAGTGTCACACAGTGCGGCAATTTAGCTGTACTGTACGGTATTGTAGTGTTTTTTTTTTAATTTAAATTTTTTTTAAATAATTTTTTTGATTAAATATGTATCAATATCTGGTGAATGAGTTTTTTTGAGAAATACTTTTTTTGATTAAGTATGTGCAAATATATGGTGAATCCGGTATAAATATCTGGTGAATTCAGTTCATTGTCTGGTGAATATGTTTTTTTGAGAAAAAAATTGTGGTTTAAGTATGTGTAAATATATGGTGAATCATGTATAAATATCTGGTGAATTCAGTTAATTATCTGATGAATGTGTTTTTTTTTATAAATAAATTTTGTTGGTTAAGTATGTGTAAATATCTGATGAATCGGGTACAAATATCTGGTGAATTCAATTCATTATCTGGTGAATAAGTTTTTTTGAGAAATAATTTTTTTGGTTAAATATGTGCAAAATATATCTGGTGAACCAGGTATAAATATCTGGTGAATTTAATTCATTATTTGGTGAATGCGTTTTTTTTAGAAATAAAGTTTGGTTAAGTATGTGCAAATATATGGTGAATTAGGTATAAATATCTGGTGAATTCAGTTCATTATTTGATGAATGTGTTTTTTTTTATAAATAAATTTTTTGGTTAAGTATGTGTAAATATCTGGTGAATGGGTTTTTTGATAAATAAATTTTTTGGTTAAGTATGTGCAAATATCTGGTGAATCATGTACAAATATCTGGTGAATTCAGTTCATTATCTGGTGAATGAGTTTTTTTAAAGATAAATTTTTTATTTTTTTAAAAAAGTCAAAACTTAAAAAAAAAAATGGTGCTACAATAGTGTTACTATAACAGTGTCGTATTTGTGTCCGAAAATCCGTGTCAGTCTAGGATACCTCTTTTTTTTGGCCGAGCGTGAACGCGAGCCACATATTAAGGAGAAGCTGGGACTATTTGTCCCTCGCTACGTTATGCAGGGGAGCAGCAAAAGCTGCTGTGACCTTTTATTTTTTTAATTATATATATAAACTATATATTAAATTATTATATTAAAATATTATTATAATACAAATATATATATATATATATGTTCCTCCCGAATTCCGATTACTCGGAATCCGATGAACACAATATATGAATGACGAGATATTTAGAATATGGCTTGACAAAGTAGTCTCTGCTCCTACGTATCCGTGAAGGAATCAGAGCCACGTAGTTCTTGTTTTGTATACATTAAACAATAGTACTCTAAGTTGGTATATTTCTCTACTCTTAAATGTTCCTAGAAAACTCCAGGTATTGACAGGGTTTTGAAAACCGGACCGGACCGGCCGGTCCGACCGGGAATCGTGACCTTGACCGGTCCGGTTTACAGGGAAAATCATCCCTGTATTGAACCGGTGGAAAAATCGGAGAATCGGTTCAAAACCGGTAAAACCGTCATAACAAGTAGTGAATCGGCCTGAACCGATTTCCCAAAAAAAAAATTTAGTATAAAAAGATTTAGGTCATCCTAGCCAAAACCCAATTCTTTTGTTTTCTAACATATGTGGACTGGTTGTAGATTTTGGGTTGGTTTTCCCTATGAAGATGATTTTAACATATATCTTTATATTTATTTAGTTTAATTTCAAAATAAAAAGATTGTGCTTAATAATTTTAGTTGTTATGTTTGTTTTTTTGTTTAATATTGTTACAAATATTATATTAAAAATTAAAATAATATTATTTAATTATAACCGGTTCAACCACGGTTCAACCTCGGTTGGACCATTGAACCTCGAATCGCTGCCTTCACCGGTTCGATGGCCGGTCCGGTTTTGTAAACCTTGGGTATTGGATGAGGTTTTTCTTGTGCTTCCTTTCTCTAACTCTCTATTTATACACCTTTTATCCGATCAGGTTGGTTAACAAGAACCTGGAGAATGGGACAATTGTTATCCTTATTTTTTGGTTGACGAGATCCCCCAAATCTCTGAAGTGGATACTCAGCATCCGACTTAATCTTCTAACTGTTCCTCTAATTGGTGTGGTGCTCGTATATTCCCACTAACCAATCCCCGTATTTCGTGTTAACCGATTATGCCGTGATTATCATAATTATTTAATGAAGATTAAGTTTGTAAAAATATATTTATTTATATTCTGATTTGAGACTTAGGAGATGATTTTGGAGAAAACAAACTCTAGTTAAAATTTGGGTTTAAAACTCAAACGGAAAGCGGTCTATGTTTTTAATTGACAGTATAATTTTATACTGACAGAAACCATAATTTGACCCGAAAACTGAAATTTGTAGATTTTTTATATTTTGTCCGTGGGGAATTTTACTTTCCAAATTTCTGATCAGAAATAAAATATTATGTGTATTCAGACGAATTTTGGCAAAAGTTCGAACGGAAAACAGTCGGTGTTTTCACTGACAGTAAGATTTTAATGATAAAAAAACCTAATTTTTACTCGTGAACGAAATGGTTTATATTTAAATCATATTTTCAACGAGTTTGGTTAGTTCGAAAATTTTCAAAAAAAAAACGAAATATTATGCTTTTATTCGGGCGTAAAACCCTAATCAGGAAACCGACGGAATCGGCAACGGAATTGTAGATATAGAACGGGGCACCAGAGGAGATGAGATATGGAATGACTCATCAAGAATTTATGATGCAACTAATGTTAGAAATTATGAGTTTTTAAGCGAAATGACCAAAATGCCCTTTTAGCTTAACCTAACCGATGTTTAGTTAAATTCTAACCATGGTTAGTTTATGTGGACAAGGAGCAGCCATACCACTCTAATAATGTGAGCCACATATTTATTAACCATAGTTAGCAAAGTAACCTTAGTTAAGTTAATTATTAACTATGGTTAATAATATATTAATTAAATAATCACAAAACCCATGAATCTATTTCTAATGAACCAAACAAGACCTAATTCCTACCCTATTTAACCCCCAAAAACCGCAGCTAGCCCTCCCTTTTCAGTCATCTTCTTCATTTTCTTCATTTCTTCACACTTAACACATAAACTCCATTGTTGATCTTCAAGAGCTCCAAGTGATTTCCATTAACAAGCTTACCAAGATCATCATCAATTCTTCTTTTACTCTCTTAACTTAGGTAACATGATCATCTCCTTTCTTTTAAAGCTCTGGTTCGTCATATTCTTGAGTTTCCATTCCTACCTTCATTATCCAAGAGCATGTGATCAAAATAATTTTCTTTCCTATTGAACCTTATTTGGCCGAACCTATGTAGTAACATGGGTTTGGTGTTTTGTTGTTTGTTTTGAAAGTTAGTACTTGATTTAAGTTCTATAATACTTGTATAGCTTAAATCTAAGAGTTTAGGTTCAACAAAAATCCCTAGCTTAGATTCCTATTCATGGCCGAAACTTAGTAAAATGTGAGGTTGTAATATTATGTTCATGTTTCCAAGTTATGGTAATTTATCTAGGCTACCAGGGACGTAAGTAACTAGTATCCAAAAGCTTAGGTTAAGAAAAGAACCCTAACCCTCATTTGAATTGATCGACCGAATCCAACAAAAATGGTTAAGGGATGATTTGTTGAATTAAATGTTATTGTGTTGTTTGATTGAAGGAGGAATTGGTAACGTGTAGCGGGATAACGAGGAATGTCAATTTCGGAATTCCAGTGATAACCCAGGTGTGGGAAAGAAACATTCCATCGTCGAAAATCGATAAGTAGTAGATTACGTAATAATTGTGTAGGGTGACCTAAACCCTACTAGTAGTCGAGTAATCGACAAGACCAAAATCACATTGGAACCTTTTCTGTAAAACCAATGGTGATTCGAGGATTGTAGGTTTATCGGCATAGGTTAATTTTGTGATATTGAGATGGAGAATGTCTGTCACGGCTGTGATGGTTGTCATGGCCAGGCCGTGACAGGTTATGACTTGTAGAATTCTTTCATTTTCTGTCTGTCACGCCGTGATGGCTATCATGGCCAGGCCGTGACAGAGTTTGACTTTTGATTTTATTTTTGTGATAAATTACTTTAGGTGATGATGTGATATTTGAATATTTCTTGATGTTATGCATGATCTGCTTGGTTTTTAATATTGTGCTTAGTGGATTGTAAGCAAAGATATATGTTGTTCGGTAGATAATTGTTTGGCTGTGAGAATAATGGTGGTTTAGAGGTGTCTAACCTAAATGAATTGTTTTAAAGAGGTGTTGTGACACAATATGAGTTGAGGCTTTGATGAAGGGTTAAGATACAAGGATGTTGTTACAATGGGTTGGTAAGATTCATGTATTGGTGTTGTTGCTCACAACCGTGTATTGGTAATATAATACATGAGGTCATGAGTTCTCGCTAGACCGTTCCACCTTAGAAATAGGTTGTGCAGCTATAGTGTCATTGAATTTCATTGAGCACCCCCGGGAGTTGAAGGGGTGTGCACCGGGAGCATCGTGCAGCTATAGTGTCATTGCATTGCGTGAGCATTCTCACGATGAAAGAGAATATGCACCAGGAATTTGGATCCTTTGAGAATGAGCATTCTCACGCATTCTCCCCACGAAGAATGCGTGATGGAAACGGTAGTGGCCACGTCAGCATAAAGTGTTAGATTGCATGAGTGAGGGTAGATGTTGATATAGTGATTTATGGAGGATAGTTAGTGTTGAATGATGTTATGTCTGTGACAATTACTGAATAATATGCTATGACTCTTTTCTGCTTTTTGATGATAGAATTGCTTCTTATCCCCTATATTTATGTATCTTTGTGGGTTTACTTTATTTATGTTAGAAGACCCGATGGAGGATTATGTTGCTGAGGAGCTGGACGGAACTTGGTATGAAACGGAGGTTGCTGAGGAGTTGGATAGAACTCCTTACGAACCAGAGGCTGGTGGTCGAGCAATGACCCATGGTGATTAGAGTATAGACATTATGGCCAGTGTGTCTAAGGAGTATTTTTATATTTCCCGCTAAGTATTATTGTTGTTAAGTATATGCCTGTGAGGGATCCTACTGAGAGGATATCCTCAACAGTGTTTTGTAATATGTTTATAAGACTTAAGTGTGTATGTATAACCTAAATACGGTGTGTTGTTTTTGATTAACTAAAGTTGTATGTTATGTAACTTAAGTTTTAATTTTCACGTATTTTTTTCATGCTAAGCGCACGATTAAGAAATGAACTAAGAAGACTTTAATCTAATAAAACACCGGGGCACAACGGGGTGTGTCATTTGGTATCAGAGCAGTTTGATCCTGATCGGACTGCAAGGTTTAGGATGTTGTTACTGGCCGTGTCTAGTTGAATCCACATCGGATTTTAACTATACTTAGAAGTTGGGTAGAGTGTCCGAAACCGATGAAAAAAAAATATTGGTATGGCATATGGTATTTATATACTTGCCTATGTAGTATTATATGTCATACTAATAAGAGCGGATGATTTCTTTTAACAGAATCATTGGCTCGAGGAAGACGACGTCCAACTAATAGTGGTGACAGAACTCTAGAAAGAATTATTGGAGCTGTCAATGGTGATGCGGACCATACTAATAATGGAGGACGATCATCTACGACTCCGAATACTACGAAAACAATAGCTGCTGCTATGCTCTTGCAAACCCAGCAGAATGCTGAGATGCTGCAGATGAACAGAGAGCAGGTAGAAATAAAGAATCAGAGAAGGGCTGTAGCAGCTGAAGATGCCGGATTGACTAATTTTATGAACGGAAAGCCACCTCAATTCAGAGGAGAATATGACCCAGAGAAGGCTGATTGGTGGATACAAGAGATTGAGAAGATATTCACTATTATGCGTTGCAGCGAGGAAAAGAAAGTGACCTATGCTGCCTTCATGTTGACTGAAGGAGCATAATTATGGTGGAAAGGAAAGAAAATACTGTTGGAAGCTGAGGACTGAAACATTAACTGGCAGTTATTCACCGACTTCTTTTTCGAAAAATATTTTCCGAATCTCGTTCGACGTGAGAAGGAAAAGGAATTCACAAACCTCAAACAAGGCAACATGTCCGTAGGTGAGTATGCATCACGTTTTGAGGCTCCAATCAAGTTTTTGGAATATTATCATAGATTTTCGAATGAAGACTGGAAATGTAGAAGGTTTGAGGAAGGACTTAGAAATGAACTGTAGAGAGCCATCGTGCCTCTCGACATTCAATATTTCCCAGAACTAGTCGAGAGAGGCAACGCCATCAAAAGCATAGATCTGAGTATTTCTAATGAACAGAAACAACTGAGGAGTGGAGGTTCTAATCGATCAAATTTTCAGAGGCACGGAGGAAGTGGTTCTCAATGGAGGCAGAGACCATATGCTAAACCAGAACAGAACCCTGCACCAGCACCAACGGCTAGAGCGAGTTAGCAACCGCAAGACTTAGTTTGCTTTAGATGTGGAGGACCGCATTATGCAAAGGAATGTACAAATAGGCCTAGCTGTTTCAACTGTGGAAAATCAGGTCATATGGCACGAGACTGCAGACTGCGGTTTGTGCAACAACCGGCCGCTGCAGGAAGAAGAGCTGGAAACAATAGAGGTGGAGCTGGAAGAGGAGTTCCGGCCGCGAGACCACAAGTGGCAAGACCTCAAGCTACCGGAAGAGTGTTTACTGTGAGGGGAGCTGAATCCTCTCAATCTGATGATCTTATACAAGGTATGTGTTTGATAGCTGGTAGACTCTCATATGTGTTGTTTGACTCAAGCGCTACACATTCATTTATTTCTTATGAGTGTGTAGATCAATTGCATTTAACTGTCTCTCATTTACCTTATAATTAATATTATAATTACTAATTTATATGTATATTCAACTGACATTGAAATTAATTTTGTTTGTAGTCTCGATTTCAAATTGACGGGTGGTCGTGCGGCTATTATGTGATGCTTCATATGCTGAACGTGTGTAGGCATTTACGGATGGATGGAATAAGGTAATATTTAAACAACTTGTTAAATTATATATTATAGTTTTGAAGACGACTTGCGTTAATTTTATTGTTATTATTTCAACGTGTGTAGGCATTTAACGACCAATCGCCTCTTCAAGAAGATGAGTTTAGAGACTTGAGGATGCGCTTAGCTGAATTCTTCTTCAAGTATGCGGCTGAAAAAGGATTTGACAATATACCTCCGCAATACTTAGATGAATAGTTTTTTTGTTAGACTTTAGAAACTAATTAATAACATATATATATATATCCTTAGATTGGTAGTTTTGTTTTTAGACATTAGAGACTAAAATTTATATATATATATATATATATATATATATATATATATATATACTTGTAGATAGTTATGTTTTTCCTATACATGGGTTTTGGATTTAAGTCCCCCCATTGTTCCTTTGTATATTTCTTTTCTTTTTGTTAATATTGAAATTTAAGGACAGTGTTTGCAATTCTGTAATGTGTGTGATATTCTGTGTAACTGGGATATTTACTGAATGCAGGGATAGCTGAGGGGAGTGATATTTTAAAACTGAATTAAAAAAAAACTATTAACGTCAGTTGTATCAAACAACTGACGTTAATAGTATTTTATAAAATATACAGTACACTATTAACGTCAGTTGTATTAGGAAACTGACGTTAAAAATAAAACCTTTAACATCAGTTCTTTAACACAACTGACGTTAGTTTGAACAACATTAACATCAGTTGTGTTAAATAACTGACGTTAATAGTTTTATTTTTAACATAAGTTGTGGTAAAGAACTGACTTTAAAGGTTTAATTTTAACGTCAGTGGTTTATTACAACTGACGTTAAAATATTAACTATTAACATCAGCTGTATTTACGTCAGACAATATTCTGACATATAAATCAATTTTAACTGACGTAAAAAGCACTTATTGCACTAGTGTTGGTTCCTTCTGTTCAGCAGCCATCCTCAGATCTATACTTTCAAAGGCACTGCATATCTCGACTAGTTCGGGGAAATACTGAATGTCAAGAGACACTACCGCCCTCTGCAGTTCATTTCTAAGTCCTTCCTCGAATCTTCTACATTGTCAGTCCTCACTTGGAAATCTCTGATAGAATTCCGAAAACTTAATCAACGCCTCAAAACGGGACGCATAATCACCTACCGACATATTGCCTTGTTTGAGATTTGTAAATTCTTTTTCCTTCTCACGTCGAACTTGACGCGGAAAATACTTTTCGAAAAAGCAATCAGTAAATAAATTCCAGTTAACGTTTCTGTCATCGGCTTCCAACAATCTTTTCTTTCCTTTCCAGAACTGATATGGGTTGGGATATGTATCTAGTGAAACATTGACAAATAAATATTGCAGTACATCTTGTACTTCTATATATTAATACAAATATACTTTGTTGATTAAAAAAAAACTGCGAGGGGGAAAAATTATCAAAATAAAGCAAAAATTATCAAGTGAAACATATGTCATCTTGATAATAGAAGCTTACTATTCATGATGGGGAAAACTTAAGATAAATACATTTTTCTACTTCTTTTCATAAATAAGAGTGGTAAGAAATTAAAAGTGTAAAAAATAATATGTAATGTTAATCTTTTCTTATATAATGAGCAATCACTTACATTGGAAATTCAATGAGTTGTAATGAGCACTCACTCAAACTGAGCAATCACTTGCATTGCCTTTTGTTTCTATATAAAGTTGCTATATGAAGAATTACCATGAGTCCTCCTATGAGGCTATTTGCCTAGGTACGTCAATTGCATGTATACTACTAACCTACTATACACATAAGAAACAAATCTTAAATGGAATTGTCAGCAAATAAAAAGAATGATGATTCTTACCCCCCAAAAAAAAGGTTAAAAGAAAGAAAGAATGATGATTGATTTTTCAACGTGAAAATAAAGATGCTCTAATAGTGGCTGATTTGCGAGCGTCTTAATTCCTAGTTGGAGACAATAAAGTTAAATTAGTTCATAAAATAAAATTTAAAAATTTAAAAAATTATTTTGCATTTAATTGATAAAATAAAATTAAAAAATTTAAAAAAAAATTCAGCTTCTTAATTTAAAACATTTAATTGATTTAATTGATAAAATAAAATTATAAATAGCTTTAGAGATGAGTAAATAGTGATGCCCAACTATTCTAAAATATTGATAATTGATTGTAATTTTAATAAAAAAATTCTAAATTGATTTGCAGGACATAAAAAGAATGATGATTGATTTTTCAAAAGGAAAATAGAGATCTCTAATAATGGCTGATTTTTTAACGTCTTAATTAGTGATTATAATCAGTGAATAGAAGATAAATAAATCAGTTAATGATATTAAAATACAGTCAAAGATAATAAAAATAAATCAAAACATTAATAGAAATATTAATTATAATAAATAGTAATAAAGGAGGCATTTAAAATACTTAAATTTTAAAACAAATTATTCGACAGAATACATCTATAAATACTCATATGCTTTTATGTTTACAAGCAAGTCAATAAACCAAACCAAGATTATTTCTAACAAAGTTTGAATATTGCCCTTTCTCTTCATCTCTTCTTTATTTCTTTCAACATGAACTCCCTGAAAAGCACCAAGATCTTTGTAACCCTCGTGCTTCTGTTCCTCACTGCTGGTAAAAAGATGTGGATTAGTCTTTAGATGCTCTATTTATTTAATTTGGGCATAAAGTGCTGAAGAATGAAAGAAATAATAGGGATTGTTTTTCCTAATATTACTGTTTGAATGTGCAGGTAGCGAGGTACAGGCAGGTAGTGTCATTGTCTGCCACCATGAAGAGCCCATTACTCATTGCACTGACGGCTGTGCTAAATTGTGTGATATCAAATATTTAGCCATGAGTAGAACTGGAAAAACAATAGGAGCTTGCAAGGATGATAACCATTGTGAATGTTCATGGGTATGTGGTATTGAATGATTTAGGAATAAGGATATATTATTTGTTTTGTTTACAATATATATGCTCCAATAATTTGAGATGTAATCTGACTCCTTAATTATATGCTTAATTACAATTTTAGTCCCTTTTAGTATTCGGGTGATTTTGGTCCCCAACTTTTTTTGGCTTAATTTTAGTCACGCACTTTAAAAATAGGCAATTTTGGTTATACTATTAACTTGACATCCAAATTTAATTTTAACTGTAGTGACTTGGCAAGTGCGATTATGTTGACATGTATTTATCTTTAATTAAAAAATAAAAAAACTAAAAGAAGTAATAAATAAATAATGAATGAATAAAAAATGAAACAAAGATTTTTAAAAACCAAAAAGGGGTACTCGATGATAAGATCTGATTTTCTTCTATTCATCACCAAGAAACTGATTTAAGTTCTGGTCCAACCACTCAAAGAAAGATAAGAATTCTCTGACTTTAATTATTTAAAGTCACATACCTTTTATTAATTCTCTGTCATTGGATTCATCCAACGTACCAGAATAATGAATAGATTATTAACGATAAAACAAAATATTAATTAGTTAAGAAAATACTTAAAAATACTAGAAAAATTAGAACAAAATAACCATCTTGTTCACCAACAAGAATTGGTTAGAAAAAGAATAAAAAGATTAAAACAAAAATTAGAAAATTACATAGGATAATGGGATTATCCGAAGAGTTACAAGCAGGATTTAAAGAATTAGAAAGAATTACATAAGAAATAAACAAAAATATTATTCAACTAATAGAAAATACAGATAAAATTGCAAATTACACTTGCAATAAGCTACAAAGAGGAAAAAATGAAATAGAAAACATCAAAGAAACCTTAAATAATATTAGTAAAGGAAAAGGAATAAATGAAAATGAGGATATTATTAGAATAAAAATTATTTTGGAACAACTAGAAAACCTTTTAGAATATGAAGAAAATAATAGATGTGTAACAAAAAATGAATTAATAGAAATTTTGGAAACAAAAATTTAAAAGAAATAATGATTAAAAAAGAATTAGATCCAGAATCATCAAGAATACCTACACATGTATCCGCATAGAGAGGATAAAAGATGAATATATGGAAACATTAAGTTGAAGAAGAAAATAATCAAATACACAAGATTGAAAAAATCGATAATAAAAATATAGAAGATAAAGAAAATGAAGAAATAATTCTAAATTACAGCTCATCTTCAGAATCTGAAGAAAACCATATAAAAATGGAAAGAGGAGAATACAGTGGAAGAAATCCTAAAAGAAAATGGAAAGAATATAAATATACACCTAACGGAGCTTGGGATAAGTATGAAGAAGAAACCATGTATAATAAAGGATTTGCAAGAAAGAATAATAATAAATGGACAAAAGTTCAAGAAGAATTTAAACCTCGATACCATAATATGGGGAATATACTTGATCTCGATTGTATAAAGAAGATGTACTATTAAGATGGACTAATGAAATAATCCTAATGATCCTAACCGATGAAAAATTCAAACAACTAAGGTTCATAGAAACCAAAAACTTTGTAACATTTAAAACAACTGGAAATGTAAAAAAAAGTTTTTAATAGGAATTAAAGATGCGGAATGGATTAATTATGGATTAATGGTAGATAATAGTGCGGACTATGTTAAATTAATTATGACATTAATACACCAAGAATTTTTAGGATATAATATGATGGAAAAAAGAGAGAAGGTAAACAAGACACTAATTGAGAATGCTAAATCGCATTTAAATAGAATACAAATATGTGATATGTGCCAGATTGAAAGCTTTATCTGCGAATATCAAAAATACTATTATCAACTAGATGAAGAGACTAAAGAAATATATAAATATATTTTTATAGATAAACTACCATATCCACTAAATTCAAAGATTAGTATACTATGGGAATCAAAACCAGAAGAAACAGCAAATACTCTAGGAGGAATTATAAAACTCTTATACCAAGAATTAAGAGAACAATGTTTGAATAGAGAAACAATAAGACAATTAAATAGAGGAAGTACTGTCATTTGTTGTGACCTTCCAGAAATAGAAAAACCAGGAAAATATGGTTGTGAAAAGAAAATAAAAAGGAAAAAATACTATAAGAAATCAAACTTACGAAAGACTTATCCAAGAAAGAAAACTTATTATAAAAATAATAAAAAGAAATATTTTAGAAGAAAAAGATCAACACCAAGAAAATACTGCCCAAAGGGAAAGAAGAAATGTGTATGTTGGATTTGTAATGTCGAAGGACACTATGCCAACGAATGTCCTCAAAAGAAAGAAAAAGACTTTAAAGAAAAATCAAAATTAATAAAACAAGTTTTTCAAATATATGAACTTGAACCATTAGAAGAAGAATTAAGCAATTCGGAAGTAAGTATATATGAATATACAGAAGATGAATTATCTTCAGAAGAAGGAGAATCCGAATAGTACCTATATAAAAATATTAATAGAAAAAAGCAATAATGTAACAGAAGCCTATATAGATACTGGAGCAAGTCTTTGCCTTACAACAGAAGCACTCATTGATAATTGGGAAAAAATGCAAAAGCCACTAAAAATACAAATTGCAGATGGATCAATACATCCTCTGTATTGGATAGCAAAAAGAATTACTTTAGTAATACAAGAAAAAATATTTATAATACCAACAATATATAAACAAGAAACCGGTATCGATATAATTATTGGAAATAATTTCCTAAGACTGTATCAACCATTTTCTCAATATTTAAAATATATTACCCTCAAGACACCATATATTTACAAAAAACAACAGAGAGAAATTATCAAAATTCCAATTATTCACTTTTCTGAAAGTATTTACTCATCAAAGTCACGCAAGCTGAACCGTGGTGAGATTATTAGTTTAATTTGCACAAAAATTCGACATGTACTAATAAATTTAGAACCAAAAAGAATACTTCCAGCTCATATAGAAGAACTTTTGGACAAGGTTTGTAGTGAAAACCCTTTAGATCCAAGAATCAACAATAATTCCGAATTAGTTGAACTAAAATTAAAAGACCCAACAAAAGAAGTAAAATGTAAACCAATGATTTACACAAAACAGGATAGAGATGAATTTGCAAAAGACATTGAAGAAATGTGCCAAAAATGATTAATTAGACCATCAAAGAGTAAGCACTCAGCCCCAGCTTTCTATGTAGAAAATCATAATGAAATAAAAAGAGGAAAAAGAAGAATGGTAATTAATTATAAGCAAATTAATGATGCTATGGAAGGAGATGCCTATTTTCTTCCAAGAAAAGACTTGATTATTGAAAGAATTAGGAATATGGATTGGTTTAGCACCTTTGATTGTAAATCAGGTTTTTACCAAATAAGATTAACTGAAGAATCAAAAGCACTAACAGCATTCAGTTGTCCTCAAGGTCAATATGAATGGAATGTTTTACCAATGGGATTAAAGCAATCACCAGGAATCTTCCAACGAAGGATAGATTCGATTCTCAAGGTATTTAAAGACTTTTGTCTTATTTATATTGATGATATATTAATCTTTTCGAATAAAGGATTGAATGATCATTTTGAAAAGATAGAATTAGTCCTTAATAAGTGTTATAAATATGGAATAGTCTTAAGTAAGAAAAAGACTGTTCTAGCTCAAAACAGAATTAATTATTTAGGATTGGAAATCGAAAAAGGAAAAATAATAATGCAGCGACATGCATTAAAAAAACTTAAGAACTTTCCAACTAAATTAAAGGATAAAAAGGATTTACAAAGATTTCTTGAACTATTGACATATATTTCAAATGAAGGTTTCATCAGGAATCTTGCAGCGGAAAGAAGAATACTCCAACAAAAGCTGAAGAAAGATGTCCCTTGGACATGGACTGATGAAGACGATAGACTTATTATAAAAATGAAAGACTTATGCCGCGATCTTCCTGAGCTTTATCATCCATCGGATGATGATATAATAATTATTGAGACTGATGCCTCAAATGACTGTTGGGGAGGTGTTATGAAAGCAAAACCCCTGGATACAAAAATGAATTACTGTGCCGATATATGTCAAGAACTTTTTCAGATAGTGAGATTAATTATCCCACTCATGAAAAAGAGACATTGGCTTTGATCCGTATGTTGGAAAAACATCGGATTTATATACTGGATAAGGACTTTATTGTCCAGACCGATTCTACTTATATTGCAGGTTTTAAGAACTTAAACCACAAAGGAACTTACAAACAAGGACGATTGATTAGATGGCAAATGAAACTTGCCGAATACAATTACTCAATCTCTCATATTAAGGGAGACAAAAATGTTCTTGCAGATATTTTATCAAGAGAATGGAGCATCAAACAGTTGAAGATATAAAGAAGCAGATTCAATACCAAAGAATGCTCGAGAAACAGAAGATAATGGAGCTTGACCTGATCAAGGCAAACATTGAAGTACTGGAGTTTCAATTACATGCAAAAGGAGAATCTATAAAAGAGGATCCTATGAAAAATATAAAGCAACAGGTACAGGAAAGCACTAATGAAAAATGGTACACCATTTTTAATGGACCACACCCAGGTGTTTACGATGAATGGCACAAAGCAGCCCCTCACCTGCATTGGACTCTCAGGAGTTCATCATAAAGGATTTCGTACCAAGGAAGAAGCTGAAAAAGCTTTGACAGACTATCAGAAAGAACACAACAAGGGAAAAGAAGTTTATCTTGGCCCAAGGACTTTTTCAGATACCATAAAGACTCCACCAGTTCAAAAAACTTCATTAAGGATACTCGGAATAGTTCCTTCCTCCATTGATGACTACCAAATAACTTCAAGAAAAGATCATGAACTACAAGTCCAATTTTCCAAAGAAAAATTCCATGAAAACCTAAAAAGACTAACCAACTGGTCCGAAAAAGAAAAAATTAATTGCTTTTACATGGTTAACCGAAATATTTTCGGAGTTAAAGCCATAATTACTCCCGGAGCATCATCGATTCTTACATTTAATATGTTCCAATTTGGACTTATTGAATGTCTCTACTTAGGTCAAGACTTGGAAGAGATTAAATTGTTCCCATATAGTTTAAAAGAAGCCATCCGGAACTATAAAAGAAATGTCGTAAAAGATAGAACTATCTTCTTAAAGTTCTATTCGACTTATCCAGACTTTGTCACTAAGCAACCCACAAAGAATTTAATCTTCATTGGAGTAAGTAATAACAGCTTTTCCATGCGAGATGAACCTACTGGAGAAGATTACAGTGAAGAAAAGATTGTCACAATCCTAGCAAATCAACTGGCGAGTATCTTTACTCAATGTCAAATTATTGGTAAAGATTCCTTCATAAAAGCCATGTATAAAGGACCA
Source organism: Sophora flavescens (assembly GCA_030762895.1). Lineage (NCBI taxonomy): Eukaryota > Viridiplantae > Streptophyta > Magnoliopsida > Fabales > Fabaceae > Sophora > Sophora flavescens. Next base: position 155,906,639 of record CM061063.1, on the reverse strand, counting down.
CATACTCTGCTACTCAGCTAGACTAGTGGAAAATTGATTAGAGAAAGGGACTTAGCATTACCGACGAACTTTGAACTACCTTTCTACACACTTCAAGGATTGTCAATGAATTATCAGTCAGCTGTCCTTAATTTGTTGTGCTCAATGATTAAGTAGAATGGGAATCACGCGTGTGAAAGATGCGTGAAGAAAGAAGACTGTCGGCAAGAAGATAAGGATTCAAACGAAGCCATTATTGAAGAATGACGTAAGCACTGACGTCATCAAGCATTATTAGGGGAATGACGTAAGCAATGATGTCATCATGAATTATTAAAAGTCTGATAGATTTTAATAATGTAGGGACTTTTCTGTAATTTACTTAGCCCCTTAAGTGTATAAATAAGCTCTCAAAGGCAAAGGAGAAGGTAGAGTTGAAGAGTTTCAATCCTCACCTTTCTTCTCTCTGAGAAGTTCTAAGCTATGATTAGCGAATCCTTGAGAGTGGATTCAACCAGTTCGATGTACTTCATATAAATAAACACTACTTTCACATATCCTTCTACTTCACTTTATTACTTTCATTACTTCCAAATTACTTGTTGAAACCAAAATCTCAACTCAAACTAGACGGAAGCTGCGGTGGACCAAGTAACCCAGATACAATTCCAAAAACATCAGATCAGGTATGATTCATCAACCATTTAGTTTCATTCAAATTAATCATGTCTGAAATAGAAATGGAAAGAATTAGTAATATTGATGTAGAACATCTACAAATTACTGAAGAAGATGGAAACTATCAAGGAAGTATTTTAATAGATCCAAAGTTATTTCAAAAAATTCAAAAGGAAGATTTAAATTTATCTAAAGATGCAAACATGAAGAAATTAGGAGGAACAATGAAATGATTTAACCAGAAAGAAAATATAATATATTATGGGAAAATAATTAATAAAACCCCAATAGATATATCTGAAACACAGGGAAACACTTGTATACAGCTATTGAATAAAAAGAAATTAATAGATCTAAAAAGGAATTTAAAAAAGGAATCACATAGAAAGAAAATAGGTTATATTCATATAGGAGCAATACAAGTCTTAATTAAGGCAACCTTTCAAGAAGGAATAGACTCACCCATAGAATTAATACTAAAAGATGATAGAATAACAGATCCTAAGGACAAAATATTAGGAGTAATCGAAGGAAACTTAGCTTATGTTAAACTAAAATTTGAAATACATCCAAATATTGGAATACCATTAGATACTCAAAGACTAGATCAATCTTTAACTGTGGAACATAGATTTTTAAGAAATAATTTAATTAGACCAGGAGATAAGATTTTCTCAATTACTTATTGTGTGAATTATGCACCTACGAATTCTCATCACAGTATCACTTTTAGAAATAATGATATAATAGATATACCAAGACTCTTTGAAGAAATAGGAAAGATTTATTATCCAAAAAGAAATGAATTAACTGACCTAGGAATTTCTATAAGAAATCCAAGATCACTAAGCTTTAGAAAGATCCCAAAACCAATTACTTTTCCTGAAGCAGAAAGTAATAAGGAAGAAGAAAATATAAACAAATTGTCAAATCAAGTCAGAGACTTAGCCCAATACCTAAGAAATAGAATATGAATAAAGAAAAGGAATTAAGATATATTTATGAAAATTCTTATAATAAAATAAATCAAGATAAAAAGAATATAAAAGAATTTATAAATATTTATGATAATCATCTCAAAAGAAATAAAAGGGATAAAAATCGAGAACAAATAGAAAGATATATTATAGAAAAAGAAAAAGAACTTAATAGTATAAGAAATAAAAGAGAAGAACAAAAAAAAAAAAACAAATAATAGAAAAAATAGAAGAACTGATTTCGAAAAAATCCTATCAACCATCAACTAGTTATTTTAAAATAACAGCACCAACTTTTGAAGATATTAAATAAAACAATGAAAATATATTCTGAGTTTGATAATCAAACAGAAAACGAAATAATAAGTGTATTAGTAATGGATTTACCTATTGACTGCAAACAATTAATAATTGAAAAAATAAAAGCGCAATTCAGACAAGAAGATTATTATCTTGCAACTATTTCGTTGGATATATAATGAAATTATATGGAAGAAATAGGATTAGCTTTTAAATATGATAGACTATCATTATCTGATATATATGAAGATTGGGATTTATTAGATGATTAATATGGATCAGGAGATATTAAGTATTTTGATTATGAAAATACCTAAAGATTGTAAACAAATAATAATTAATAAATTAAAACATCAATATTGGCAAGAAGAACTTTATTTAAAACAAATAATACAAAGAGTACAATTAGCTTTTTGTAAGGAGGAAAGAAAACTATTAATCGAAAAAATAATGGAATTAGATGACGAAATAATGGACTACGGGTATGAACTAATCGTAACTCAAATTATGCATGAAAATTACCCAAATTATGTATAATTACTACCACTACCTGGGAAAAAATATAGTGGTACCAACTGGTATCAGAGTTAAGTACTAGCTAATTAATAATGAGTTCTCGAAATATAGAAAAATTTGTTCACCATTTAAGTATGATAGATTTAACAAATCAAAATAAACTAAAAGAATTAATACAAGAATTAAAAGATGAAACTACTGATACATGTAATAAACACATGGAATATGTGGACTAAAATTATCCATTTTAAAAATATGTGGACTAAAATAGACACTATTGCTTAGGGAACTAAAATCGCCAACTACTAAAATAGGGATCAAACCTGTAATTAAATCTTAATTATAATTATATCTCTCTTTTTAAGAGTTTATAGACACTATAAATTGAGTTGGAATGATAAATAATTTTAGGGTTTTTTTAACCCGTGCAAGCGTGCATATCTTTATAACATGTTGATTAAATACACACTTTTCATTAAATTTGTCTACCTAGTTAATGATTTTTTTTTTGAAAAATGATTTTCTCTCCTTATTTATTATTCTAGTTATTGTATGTACTCATTTACCTATATAACGTCTCTCTCAATGCACATTCTCTTTCCACAATTTATTATCATAAGATACAAGTTGTTTCAAAAAAAAAAAATCATCAGATACAAGTTTTTTTTTTTTGTTGATAATTAACGAGACATACTGCAGATAAAAACGATTCATATATAGGAAGATAAATAATGAATCGTTGGCACATTCTCTTTCCCTTTCTTTTTTTATTAGTAGCGATATATACTTTTTTGGTTAAAATAATGTTTTAATCTTTACACGTATCACTCATTTTTAAATTAGTCCCTATAAAAAATATTTTTATATTAGTCCCTACATGTGTAACTGTTACCAAATAGGTCACTGACATTTAATGGCCGTTAACGACGATCATTAAGTTGGTCCTTACATATGTCACTCATTTTTAAATTGATCCCTACACGTGTCACTCATTTTTAAACAAATGATGGTGCCCTGATTGATCCTTATATGTGTTACTCATTTTTAAATCCGTCCCTATATATGTTACTCATTTTTAAATTAGTCCCTACATGTTTCACTCATTTTTAAATCGGAAGATTCATTCTCTCACCTCCTCCATCTTCTATGTCCCTCTCTCAACTCTTCCTTTCCCCAAATTGCCCCCGATTGTGCCCTAGCAACCACAATCTTCCGATTGGCCCACACTTCCACCTACGACGACGAGGTTTCACGGCGATTCGGGATCGCTCCAGCGTATCGATTCTAGGAGGGTTATTATGGAGAGCACAACAGCTTGCAGGCAAGCATGCTGGAATCTTCAACAGTACTGGATTGCACTTACTCGGTTCATCATGGAATGATATTTGTTCCGATCGGATATGAAAGTTGGTTAAAATTCCAACTGAGTGATTCCATTAGGCTTGCTACAAGCCGTTGTATTTCATATCCACTCTGTGAGGGTAATCCGATCCTGTAGAAGATTCCAGTAGGCTTGCCTGCAGGCTGTTGTGCTCTCCATAACAAACCTCCTAGAATCGGTACGAAGCTCAAACAAATGCCCCAATTTTTCAGTAACAACGCACGGCAGGTCTTGGTTGGAGCGATCCCGAATCACCGCGAAACCTCGTCGTAGAGACTAATTTAAAAATGAGTGACACGTGTAGGGACTAATTTAAAAATGAGTGACACAAATAAGGACCAATGAGGGGCACCAGCATTTGTTTAAAAATGAGTGATACATATAGGGACCAATTTAAAAATGAATGACACATGTAGGGGCCCACTTAATGATCGTCATTAACGGCTGTTAAATGGCAGAGACTTTGTTGAGACTAATATAAAAATATTTTTTGTGTAGGGACTAATTTAAAAATGAGTGACACGTATATGGACTAAAACATTGTTTTAACGTACTTTTTTTTTTATTAACGCTCCTCTCTCTTATTCAATTGGGAAATAATGTTGGCATATAGGGTGCGTTTGGGTAAACAACTTAATTAAAAGCTTATCACATAAGACCTTATCGTATGAGAGCTTATGCCATAAGCGCTTAAAGAAAGAAAAAGAAAGAAAGGGATATGAGAGGATTCGAATAGTGAAAAACACGGAGAGGGTGTTTAGTGCATAAGCTTTTATAATAGTTCCATAAGCTTCTCCCAGTAACTTATGAAAATAAGTCAAAAACTCCTTACGGGATGTCATAAGTTATTTTTATAAGCTCTGCCAAACACACTGCATAAGAGCTTATGTCATCAGATAAGTCAAAAGAAGCTTAAATAAGCTATTACAAATGCCACCATAATCCTATTGAAGGTTCTAAAGCAAAAACCGTCTCTTATGCAATTGGAAAATATGCATCATTTTTATTTCAACACAATATTACATCGCTACTCATCTTTAAAAAAAGTTGTATTGATAATAATAAAGAGAGGAGAGAAGATGTGTCCTGAGAAGAGAGACATTATATAGAATAATGAATTCTTATAATAAATAGGGGAGAGAGACAATCATTTTTAAAAAAAATCATTAACTAGGTAGAAAAATTTAATGAAAAGTGTGCATTTAAAGATTCTAAAGCTGTGCAATATTGTACCGGTCAGAAAAACTCAAAATTTTAACCTGCAATTATACAAATTTTTTTTTATAGATTTTAGGAGTTGTAATTTCAAAAAGATAAAGTTTCAATATATATATTTAAGTTCATTGTATCACAAACTTACTGCATTAATGAAATATTGAATTACAGCAGCAACACGCTTATTATGATCAGGATGTCACTGTATTAGTATTCTAAATTAAGAAGAAATAAATTCAGAAAACCACAAACTTAATTAATTTGGGAATTAAATTTTGAAAATAATAATTTCAAAAAAAATTTTTAGGCAAATTTCAAAAAATTAAAGTTTCAATATATGTATATTTATATTTAAGTTGATTGTATCACAAACTTACTTCATTACTGCATAATTTCAATCCAACTACGACTTGTGAAATCTTGAATTACTGTAGGAACCGCGCTTGTTAGGATCAAGATGTCAACGTGTTAGTATTCGTAATTAGGAAGTACATTAGAAAACCACAAACTTAATTAATTTTGGAAAATTATTTTCAAAAAGTCCATCTTCAAAAAAAAAACCAAAATAAGAGGGTTGAAGAGTTTGGATATATACTTGTTTCGCTTTTAGAAAATCTTGTAATCAAAAATATTTTAAACTCGTTTTGAAAGATTTTTTAGTTTTAAAAGAAATTAGTTTCAGACAAACTTCGTCCATTCATATTCAAGATTTGAGAATTATATGACTCAATTTCATTTTTTAAATTTGTGATAATATTTAATTTTATAAATAGATAAAATTTCAAATTAAAAAAATGTCATTTTAATTCATTTTTACATGTTAATTGACTGTTATGTGAGATAATAATAATAATAACAACAATAATAATAATAATAATAATAATAATAATAATATATACAAAATAGAATAAATGTAAGAATCTGTTTTCCATGTTTTGATCTCTCAGCATGTACATCAGTAAGCTTTTTCCTATGTGTCATACATATCATAAAACATGCAAGGGATGATGGGATGGCATTTGAAAATCAAATTGAAAAGCAACTCAGTTATATAAGAAGAAAAAAATCAATGCATATATTTCAAATTCAAATTTTAAATTGAAAAAATCAAATAAATGCAAAATTAGATATTAAAGCAAATCAAAAGAGGTTCTGAAATTTCAAATGACAACAAATTGAAAGCAAATAAATCAAATCAAATTAATAACATAAGGAAATAATCGTTCACCAAAATAAACAAAAGGAAATAATTAAAATGCATTAAAACACGCATTAATTTTCTAAGTTAATTATTAATTAAAAATAATTAAATGCGTCGATACATTAAAATATATTTAAATTTTAAATTAATTTTTTATTCAATATTATATAAAATGTTAAGAATATATTTTATCAATAATCTATTTATATATATATATATATTTATTTATTTATTTGAGACTCAATCTACATAAAATTTGTGCACGTGTCATCTAATGACAAGCTGTCAAAGACAAAAGGACACGTGTCAGCTTCTGAAGAATCTGCAATCAGCCTATCATTTTTTAGGGCAAAAGTAATCTTGGGTTGTTTATTGCATTTATAGAATTTATGGAATATTTTAATTATCTGGTGGGAATAACCAATGTAATATTCCCTCCGGTCCTTAATATAAAAAACAAATTGATATTTTTTTTGTCCAAAATATAAGAAACATGCATCAACTTTCACACATATTAAATGCTAATTTCTAATATTACCCTCATTTATAATATGATTTATATTTACTAGATATATCAACTTTCCATACAAGTAAGTTTGTTCATTAATTAAAAGGGGTATTTTTGGAAATTTATATGAATATTAATTATAATTAGCTTATTTCAATACATTTCCTTGGTTTGTGTGTTTTAGAGTTTTGTTTCTTATATTAAGGATCGGAGTGAGTACATATGAAACAAGCAATGATTGTGTATGCTTAAGGAGACTTGGAATATTGACATATTAATGCAAATATTATGATTCGGAAATAAACATGGAATATTACTGCAAACATTTTTTTGAATCAAAACATTACAAAATACTAACAATTGAATCATATAAATTATTTCCAAATATACCCCATGAGAAAATTTTGAAGGTAATATACATTTGAGACTCCAAACTACATAAAATTTGTGCACGTGTCACCTAATGACAAACTGTCAAAGGCAAAAGGACATGTGTCAACTGAGGAGAGTAATCTCTCGAGGTACTGGATTACATTGAAGGGTTGACCTCTCCCAATCAGGTTTTATCTATACGCAAGAGTCAGTGATCGAACCCCTGACTACTTGCTTAAGAGACCCAAGCCAGTTACCACTTGGACCAACCACATGTTGGTAGTGGGCTGATTAGATAATAATTAAGTCCAATTTTTATCATTTTATTTTTAAATTTTCGTACTATTTTAGACTAAATTTTTATATGACCTTTTGTATTCTACTAACCTCACTAAATGCTTCCTAGTAGTGCTCTAAGTCATTATAGTGGCTAATGGAAATTTATTATCATGTTTGTGCTTGCTTTCTAGGTAATGTACATGCAGTTATCAATGTACTTGGTAAATGCACGATAGTGAGAATTTAATCCACTTATTAATGTATTTGGTAAATGCATGGTAGTGAGAATTTATTTCTTATATTTAAAGGTTAGCCTATAAATAAGGAACTCATGTACTCCCTCTAGACTCAATTATAAACAAAAAGTACCTATATTTTTGGACTCAAATATAAGCAAAATCCAACTAACTCAACTCTATTTAATGTAAGTATTCCAAAAATCAAGAAAATTAACCAATCAAATCAATTCTCCCTTTACTTTTCAAGAGCATTGCACATTCTCGAGACACAAAGGGTAGTTTAGTAATTATAACTCATTATTTTTTACATAAATCAACACAATTAAACTAAATTAACTAACTTCCTTAATACGTGTAAAATTAGTTATTTTTGCTTATCATTGAGTCCGGAGGTAGTACTCCATACACAAATCAATTTTGGAATATTAATAAAATTTGAAGAGTTTTCTCTATTGTGAGAGCTTCCCTTGGGTTCTTGGGTAAAAGAAACTCAACCTGATCTTATCAAGACAACTTAAGGCGATCAACCACATGACTTATCACTCACATTCTCACCTATATCTTGAGTGTGGCGTCAATATCCATTCATTTGCGTGAAACTTCAAGGCGGTCCGGATATGTATCATATTGGATTGTTTATTTCATTTATAGAATTTATGGAATATTTTAATTTACTGGTGGGAATAATCAATGTAATATATACTAAACAAGCAATGAACTTGTATGCTTACGGAAATGTGGAATATTGACATTTTTTTCTCTCCTATGCTATTGACATATTAATGCAAATATAACTGATTCAGAAATAAACATAGAATATTACTGCAAATATTTTTTTGAATCAAAACATTACAAAATACTAACAGTTGAATCATATAATTTATTTCCAAAAATCACCCTATGAGAAAATTTTGAAGGTAATATACATTTCAGACTCCAATCTACATAAAATTTGTGCATGTGTCAACTAATGACAAACTCTCAAAGGCAAAATGACATGTGTCAGCTTCTGAAGAATCTGCAATCAGCCTACTATTTTTTAACGGGAAAGTAATTTTGGGTTAATTATTACATTTATAGAATTTATGGAATATTCTAATTTGGTGGTGGGAATAATCAATATAATATATATGAAACAAGCAATGAACGTGTATGCTTAAGGAAATGTGGAATATTGTCATATTAATACAAATATTATTGATTCAGAAATAACCGTGGAATATTATTGCAAATATTTTTTTTTTGAATCAAAACATTACAAAATGCTAACAATTGAATCATATAAATTATTTCCAAAAATCACCCATGAGAAAATTTTGAAGGTAATCAAACAAAGCAATAAATTCCATAAAAAGATAATCAAATGGTAATTAAATTAAAGTATTAAAGAGTAGGTTGTAAATAAATAAATTGTTAAATAAATGATAGTAAAATAAAATTTGAGACAATTTTAAATTCATAATTCAAATTTAAATATTTAAGACATTTTTGAGATTAATTATTTTCAAAAAAATTGTCTATGAGAAAATTTGAAGGTAATTAAACAAAGCAATAAAGTCATAAGAAAATAATCAAATGGTAATTAAACCATTAAAGAGTAGGTTGTAAATAAATAAATGAATGAATGGTAAAAAAGAGAACTTAAGACATTTTTAAATTCAAAATTTAAATTTAATTTTTTTGAAATAAATTAAATCTGTAATCTATAATAATAAACATAATAATAATAATAATAATAATAATAATAATAATAATATATACATTTGAGACTCTAAGATACAGGAAATTTGTACACGTGCCACTTCATAATAAACTTTGAAAGGCAAAAGAGCGTGTGTCAGCATCTGAAAAATATGCGATCAGCATAACATTTTTTTAGAGGGAAAGTTTTGGGTTGTTTATTGTATTTATAGAATTTATGAAATATTTTAATTTATTGGTGGCAATAATCAATGTAATATATATGAAACAAGCAATGTGTTATACCTGTCAATTTTAAATATTATGAAATTACTTTAGAAATAATAAAGTATGTATAAAATAAAATATTTTTGGTACAATAATGAATTAAATAAATATTTTATGTCACAAATAGGGTAGTTTATAACTTGATATAGTTACTGATTTGATGTTAATTTATGGGCTTTTCCCCATAGTGCCCACTGATCAAGTACTCTTTGTCCAACCCTAACAATATAAAGAAAAGAAGGAGGAGAACTAGCAAAGAGCAAGCCTAAAGGAAGGATCTTTCTAGTTTTCTCTCCTATTTTCCTCTCATTTTTCATTTCAAACCTATGAGCACATGAACAACCATAGAAAGGTGAGGGGATTTATTCATTTTATCTTAAACTATCGATACATACGTATATTTTGTTTCTTCTGTTATTTTCTATCTTATCCCTCAATCCAAAATCATACACTATTCATTTACCTTATTTCTTCCGGTGCTGCTGTGTCTGAAAATGGAACGCAAATTTTTTTTGGCCGAGCGTGAACGCGAGCCACATTAATGGAGAAGCTGGGACTATTTGTCCCTCGCTACGTTATGCAGGGGAGCAGCAAAAGCTGCTGTGACCCTTTATTTTTTTAATTATATATATAAACTATATATTAAATTATTATATTAAATATTATTATAATACAAATATATATATATATATATATATATATATATATATATATATGTTCCCCCGAATTCCGATTACTCGGAATCCGATGAACTCAATATATGAATGACGAGATATTTAGAATATGGCTTGACAGAGTAGTCTCTGCTCCTACGTATCCGTGGAGGAATCAGAGCCACGTAGTTCTTGTTTTGTATACCTGAAACAATAATACTCTAAGTTGGTATATTTCTCTACTCTTAAATGTTCCTAGAAAACTCCAGGTATTGACAGGGTTTTGAAAACCGGACCGGACCGGCCGGTCCGACCGGGAACCGTGACCTTGGCCGGTCTGGTTTATAGGGAAAATCGTCCCTGTATTGAATCGGTGGAAAAATCGGAGAACCGGTTCAAAACCGGTAAAACCGGTCATAACCGATAGTGAACCGGCCTGAACCGATTTCCTAAAAAAAATTTAATATAAAAGGATTTAGGTTATCCTAGCCAAAACCCAATTCTTTTGTTTCCTAACATATGTGGGCTGATTGTAGATTTTGGGTTGGTTTTCCTATGAAGATGATTTTAACATATATCTTTATATTTATTTAGTTTAATTTCAAAATAAAAAAATCGTGCTTAATAATTTTAGTTGTTATGTTGTTTTTTAGTTGTTATGTTATTTTTTATGTTTAATATTGTTACAAATATTATATTAAAAATTAAAATAATATTATTTAATTATAACCGGTTCAACCACGGTTCAACCTCGGTTGGACCATTGAACCTCGAACCGCTGTCTTCACCGGTTCGATGACCGGTCCGATTTTGTAAACCTTGGGTATTGAATGAGGTTTTTCTTGTGCTTCCTTCCTCTAACTCTCAATTTATACACCTTTTATCCGATCAGGTTGGTTAACAAGAACCTGGAGAATGGGACAATTGTTATCCTTATTTTTTGGTTGACGAGATCCCCCAAATCTCTGAAGTGGATACTCAGCATCCGACTCAATCTTCTAACTGTTCCTCTAATTGGTGTGGTGCTCGTATATTCCCACTAACCAATCCCCGTATTTCGTGCTAACCGATTATGCCGAGATTATCATAATTATTTAATGAAGATTAGGTTTGTAAAAATATATTTATTTATATTTTGATTTGAGATTTAGGAGATGATTTTGGAGAAAACAAACTCTAGTTAAAATTTGGGTTTAAAACTCAGACGGAAAGCGGTCTATGTTTTTAACTGACAGTATAATTTTATACTGACAGAAACCATAATTTGACCCGAAAACTGAAATTTGTAGATTTTTTATATTTTGTCCGTGAGGAATTTTACTTTCCAAATTTCTGATCAGAAATAAAATATTATGTGTATTCAGACGAATTTTGGTAAAAGTTCGAACGAAAAACAGTCGGTGTTTTCACTAACAGTAAGATTTTAATGATAAAAAAACCTAATTTTTACTCGTGAACGAAATGGTTTATATTTAAATCATATTTTCAACGAGTTTGGTTAGTTCGAAAATTTTCAAAAAATAAAACGAAATATTATGCTTTTATTCAGGCGTAAAACCCTAATCAGGAAACCGACGGAATCGGCAACGGAACTGTAGATATAGAACGGGACACCAAAGGAGATGAGATATGGAATGACTCATCAAGAAATTATGAGTTTTTAAGCGAAATGACCAAAATGCCCTTTTAGCTTAACCTAACCGACGTTTAGTTAAATTCTAACCATGGTTAGTTTATGTGGACAAGGAGCAGCCACACCACTCTAATAATGTGAGCCACATATTTATTAACCGTAGTTAGCAAAGTAACCTTAGTTAAGTTAATTATTAACTATGGTTAATAATATATTAATTAAATAATCACAAAACCCATGAATCTATTTCTAATGAACCAAACAAGACCTAATTCCTACCCTATTTAACCCCCCAAAACCGCAGCTAGCCCTCCCTTTTAAGTCATCTTCTTCATTTTCTTCATTTCTTCACACTTAACACATAAACTCCATTGTTGATCTTTAAGAGCTCCAAGTGATTTCCATTAACAAGCTTGCCAAGATCATCATCAATTCTTCTTTTACTCTCTTAACTTAGGTAACATGATCATCTCCTTTCTTTTAAAGCTCTGGTTCGTCATATTCTTGAGTTTCCATTCCTACCTTCATTATCCAAGAGCATGTGATCAAAATAATTTTCTTTCCTATTGAACCTTATTTGGCCGAACCTATGTAGTAACATGAGTTTGGTGTTTTGTTGTTTGTTTTGAAAGTTAGTACTTGATTTAAGTTCTATAATACTTGTATAGCTTAAATCTAAGAGTTTAGGTTCAACAAAAATCCCTAGCTTAGATTCCTATTCATGGCCGAAACTTAGTAAAATGTGAGGTTGTAATATTATGTTCATGTTTCCAAGTTATGGTAATTTATCTAGGCTACCAGGGACGTAAGTAACTAGTATCCAAAAGCTTAGGTTAAGAAAAGAACCCTAACCCTCATTTGAATTGATTGGCCGAATCCAACAAAAATGGTTAAGGGAGGATTTGTTGAATTAAATGTTATTGTGTTGTTTGATTGAATGAGGAATTGGTAACGTGTAGCGGGATAACGAGGAATGTCAATTTCGGAATTCCAATGATAACCCAGGTGTGGGAGAGAAACATTCCATCGTCAAAAATCGATAAGTAGTAGATTACGTAATAATTGTGAAGGGTGACCTAAACCCTACTAGTAGTCGAGTAATCGACAAGACCAAAATCACATTGGAACCTTTTCTGTAAAACCAATGGTGATTCGAGGATTGTAGGTTTATCGGCATAGGTTAATTTTGTGATATTGAGATGGAGAATGTTTGTCACGGCCGTGATGGTTGTCATGGCCAGGCCGTGACAGGTTATGACTTGTAGAATTCTTTCATTTTATGTCTGTCACGCCGTGATGGCTATCACGACCAGGCCGTGACAGAGTCTGATTTGTTGATTTTATTTTTGTGATAAATTACTTTAGGTGATGATGTGATATTTGAATATTTCTTGATGTTATGCATGATCTGCTTGGTTTTTAATATTGTGCTTAGTGGATTGTAAGCAAAGATATATGTTGTTCGGTAGATAATTGTTTGGCTGTGAGAATAATGGTGGTTTAGAGGTGTCTAACCTAAATGAATTGTTTTAAAGAGGTGTTGTGACACAGAGTATGAGTTGAGGCTTTGATGAAGGGTTAAGGCACTAGGATGTTGTTACAATGGGTTGGTAAGATTCATGTATTGGTGTTGTTGCTCACAACCGTGTATTGGTAATATAATACATGAGGTCATGAGTTCTCGCTAGACCGTTCCACCTTAGAAATAGGTTGTGCAGCTATAGTGTCATTGAATTTCATTGAGCACCCCCGGGAGTTGAAGGGGTGTGCACCTGGAGCATCGTGCAGCTATAGTGTCATTGCATTGCGTGAGCATTCTCATGATGAAAGAGAATATGCACCGGGAATTTGGATCCTTTGCGAATGAGCATTCTCACGCATTCTCCCCACGAGGAATGCGTGATGGAAATGGTAGTGGCCACGTCAGCATAAAGTGTTAGATTGCATGAGTGAGGGTAGAGGTTGATATAGTGATTTATGGAGGATAGTTAGTGTTGAATGATGTTATGTCTGTGACAATTACTGAATAATATGCTATGACTCTTTTCTACTTTTTGATGATAGAATTGCTTCTTATCCCCTATATTTATGTATTTTTGTGGGTTTACTTTATTTACGTTAGAAGACCCGATGGAGGATTATGTTGCCGAGGAGCTGGACGGAACTTGGTATGAAACGGAGGTTGCTGAGGAGTTGGATAGAACTCCTTACGAACCAGAGGCTGGTGGTCGAGCAATTACCCATGGTGATTAGAGTATAGACATTATGGCCAGTGTGTCTAAGGAGTATTTTTATATTTCCCGCTAAGTATTATTGTTGTTAAGTATATGCCTGTGAGGGATCCTACTGAGAGGATATCCTCAACAGAGTTTTGTAATATGTTTATAAGACTTAAGTGTGTATGTATAACCTAAATACGGTGTGTTGTTTTTGATTAACTAAAGTTGTATGTTATGTAACTTAAGTTTTAATTTTCACGTATTTTTTTCATGCTAAGCGCACGATTAAGAAATGAACTAAGAAGACTTTAATCTAATAAAACACCGGGGCACGACGGGGTGTGTCATTTGGTATCAGAGCAGTTTGATCCTTATCGGACTGCAAGGTTTAGGATGTTGTTACAGGCCGTGTCTAGTTGAATCCACATTGGATTTTAACTGTACTTAGAAGTTGGGTAGAGTGTCCGAAACCGATGAAAAAAAATATATATTGGTATGGCATATGGTATTTATATACTTGTCTATGTAGTATTATATGTCATACTAATAAGAGCGGATGATTTCTTTTAACAGAATCATTGGCTCGAGGAAGACGACGTCCAACTAATAGTGGTGACAGAACTCTAGAAAGAATTATTGGAGCTGTCAATGGTGATGCGGACCATACTAATAATGGAGGATGATCATCTACGACTCCGAATACTCCGAAAACAATAGCTGCTGCTATGCTCTTGCAAACCCAGCAGAATGCTGAGATGCTGCAGATGAACAGAGAGCAGGTAGAAATAAAGAATCAGAGAAGGGCTGTAGCAGCTGAAGATGCCGGATTGACTAATTTTATGAACGGAAAGCCACCTCAATTCAGAGGAGAGTATGACCCAGAGAAGGCTGATTGTTGGATACAAGAGAGTGGGAAGATATTCACTATTATGCGTTGCAGCGAGGAAAAGAAAGTGGCCTATGCTGCCTTCATGTTGACTGAAGGAGCATAATTATGGTGGAAAGGAAAGAAAAGATTATTGGAAGCTGAGGACTGAAACATTAACTAGCAGTTATTCACCGACTTCTTTTTCGAAAAATATTTTCCGCGTCTCGTTCGACGCGAGAAGGAAAAGGAATTCACAAACCTTAAACAAGGCAACATGTCCGTAGGTGAGTATGCATCACGTTTTGAGGCTCCGATCAAGTTTTTGGAATATTATCATAGATTTTCGAATGAAGACTGGCAATGTAGAAGGTTTGAGGAAGGACTTAGAAATGAACTGCAGAGAGCCATCGTGCCTCTCGACATTCAAGATTTCCTTCCCAACTAGTCGAGAGATGCAACGCCATCAAAAGCATAGATCTGAGTATTTCTAATGAACAGAAACAACTGAGGAGTGGAGGTTATAATCGATCAAATTTTCAGAGGCGCGGAGGAAGTGGTTCTCAATGGAGGCAGAGACCATATGCTAGACCAGAACGGAACCCTGCACCAGCACCAACGGCTAGAGCGAGTCAGCAACCGCAAGACTTAGTTTGCTTTAGATGTGGAGGACCGCATTATGCAAAGGACTGTACAAATAGGCCTAGCTGTTTCAACTGTGGAAAATCAGGTCATATGGCACGAGACTGCAGACTACGGTTTGTGCAACAACCGGCCGCTGCAGGAAGAAGAGCTGGAAACAATAGAGGTGGAGCTGGAAGAGGAGTTCCGGCTGCGAGACCACAAGTGGCAAGACCTCAAGCTACTGGAAGAGTGTTTACTGTGAGGGGAGCTGAATCCTCTCAATCTGATGATCTTATACAAGGTATGTGTTTGATAGCTGGTAGACTCTCATATGTGTTGTTTGACTCAAGCGCTACGCATTCATTTATTTCTTATGAGTGTGTAGATCATTTGCATTTAACTGTCTCTCATTTACCTTATACCCTTACTGTGTCTACTCCGACTAGTAATCCTTTGACTACTATGTCTGTCTGCTTACAGTGTCCTGTAGCAGTGGAGAATAGAACATTTATTGTAGACCTTGTCTGTTTTCCTATCACTAGTGCAATAAGTGCATTTTACGTCAGAATACTGACTGACGTAAATACAACTGACGTTAATAGTTAATATTTTAACGTCAGTTGAGAACTGACGTTAAATATAAAACTATTAACGTCAGTTCCTTAACAAAACCGACGTTAATTTTCTAAAAATTAACGTCGGTTTTTTAAACAACTGACGTTAAACTAAAACTATTAACGTCAGTTCTTTAATACAACGGACGTTGATTTTGTTAAAACTAACGTCAGTTGTTATAAAGAACTGACGTTAAAGGTTTAATTTTAACGTCAGTTTTAATAAACAACTGACGTTAATAGTGTACTGTATATTTTATAAAATACTATTAACATCAGTTGTTTGATACAACTGACGTTAATAGGTTTTTTTTTTTTAAAATTCAGTTTTAAAATATCACTCCCCTCAGCTATCCCTACATTCAGTCCCAGTAACACAGAATATCACACACATTACAGAATTGCAAAGGAAAATTGAACAATGGGGGGACTTAAAACCAAAACCCATGTATATATATAAATAAATTTTAGTTCCAATGTCTAAAAAACAAAACTATCTAAGGATATATATATACATGTTATTAATTAGTTTCTAAAGTCTAACAAAAAAACTATTTATCTAAGTAGTGCGGAGGTATGTTGTCAATTCCTTTTTCAGCCGCATACTTGAAGAAGAATTCAATAAGCGCATCCTCAAGTCTCTTAACTCATCTTCTTCAATAGGCGATTGGTCGATAAATGCCTAGACACGTTCAAATAATAACAATAACATCAATGTAAGTCATCTTCAAAACTATAATATATAATTTAACAAGTTGTTTAAATATTACATTCTTCCATCCATCCGTAATAGATGCGGAGACTATGTTCAGCATATGAAGCATCACATAATAGCCGCACGACCAACTGTCAGTTTGAAATCGAGACTACCAACAAAATTAATTTCAACGTCAGTTGAATATACACATAAATTAGTAATTATAATATTAATTATTTGATAAATAAACTACCAAACCTTGAGGATGTTCCATACAGGATTTGTTTTAGCCTTAGAAGTCCTACTTCTCCCGTTGGCGCAACTTATGCTACTCGCCTTCAGCGCGCTATCATAAACAAATAATCATGTCGATCAATTAACAAACTCATATATCATGTGTGTAATAAACTAAAAACAACTGATATTAAAACTTAAATTAAATTTAAGATTAGTTACTTACATATTTACAGCTTCCACCACCTTCGGTGACGGATCTTGGTGGAGAGAGCAGAAGAATATGACAGTATGCCTAGACGGGTGAAGTACGAACAACTGCCAATGGCGTTCCATACAGTAGGGAGTCAGATATAATTATTTCGGATTGTATCCCAACAAGTTCCCTAAGTATTTACTCAATGCATCGCCAGCAAAGAACTCGGGCAGAAGGATTGACGGATCTAAGAAACTGTAAACTGATGCAACGCCCTTATCAAGCTGAAGACGATGGAGATACCTAAGATATGAAAATGTGTGGATGTTAATTACATAATATATATATTGAAATTAAAATAAATTATTAAATTGAAAAATACCAAAAATAAATAAGTTATAAAATTAAAATTAACTTACGTGCACCAGAGACTGATGACATTGCTGTTCATCCAGATGTTATTTCTGCAGGCGTTCCCGAGATCGTCACCAACGAAGGAAAATATCCTCTGTTGATCTGGGCGTGCCACCCATCCATCGTGATCCAATGGACATTCAAAAATCTCAAACGCATAATCCTCACCAAGTGAGAACAAACGAGTGATAGGCGACAGCGACACCGACGTCGACTTGGCCTTGATTTAGGAAAAATAAAATATATAAGTTTTTGATAATTAAAAAAAACACAAGTAATTATTTGACTAATTTGGACATTAATAATGAATAAATACCTTTGCTAACATTTCGAGCTCACGTCGTTTGGAGTCCAACTCAAGCTCACGCCTTTTCATTTCCAACTCATGCTCATGGCGCTGGACTTCCAACTCCCGCTCCCTAGCTGCCAACTCATCATCCTCCACATGTGCCATACTAAAACTCTCTTTTGTGCTCTCATGTGAAGCGTTGGCAAGCCTTGCGGTGTCCTGGGATGTACCGACGAAGGAAAGCTCTCTGGCAAGCGCCTGCTTGAATTCTGGGTTGGATAGTAAGCCTTGCATCAGATGTGTTGTAATATCTGGGTTGGACATGAGGTGCTGAGTAAGGTCAGCCAAAATTGACGCTTCATTGACCACCCGCTTTCGTGAAGCAGACTTGCCATAATATTGTTTGATGGTCACGTTCCCAGGAACACCGATAACCCGACCAGGATGGTCTTTCTTGCCTAGAGCAGTCATCAAGACGTCCTGCCGTCCAGAAGGGACGAATGCGCCCTGGGAGGATTTTGCTTTAAGATCCATCTACAATGAAAAAAAAAATGAAAAAACGTGCAAGTGAAAAGTGTTGCAAATATCTATACAAATATCAATTGAAATCAAGTTAATTATTTACTTACAATCTTATCTGCCACTTCGCGAGTGGCATCAACTTTAAAAGATCCCGCCTTTGTCATGCGGTCGGCTAACCAGACATCCTCGCGGTCGACGTCCGACGGAGGACTTGATGGTGTGCCCTCAGGCACCTCTCCTCTTTCAATCCTAGCAGAGTGCTCTTCTCCTTCGCCTCGCCCCTATCCGCCATCATCTACTGGATCCGAGTATGGTACCCACCCTGAGACATGATGTGGCGGTGGACGTTCTTCGCCTGATTCTGCTGACCCTTATTTGCCTTAGCCTATTCAAACAAAAACACATAATTAAATACAGTTAAATGATCTATAATAAGCATACAAAATTAACTTAATCAACCAACCTGAAATTCTTCATCCTGTTGACTCCTGGCAAACATATCCCAAGTATCCTGATCAATCCAGGGATAATCCGAGAACATTTTATCAAGCCGCTTCTTCCCAGATACATAGTACCTGGTAAGATCATGCTTGAACCCATTCCAACGCTTTGATGCCATTTTCATACATTTATGACGATGATCCTCGTCATTTGGCACAGTCCAAGCTACCTACACATTAGATACATATATAACAATTGGATGGATTATAACTCGGATAATTATCTAATAATGTAAATCAAACGAATGTAAAGGTAAAATACCGTGATAGCCTCCCAAATCTGATCCTTAACGTTACGTGGGAACGTCATTCCAGATGGTTGTAGTTGATGCTTACGTCTTGCCGCTTCGCTTGTAGAAACACCCACTTATTAAATTCTTTAGCACGGGGTCCCTGGGCATTTAGATTAGCATCGAAGGACACCTCAAGCTTCGTCCGCTCCGCTCTGTCCTTCTCTAGTTTCTTCAACGAGGTGGCTCCTCTACCCCGTTTCCTATGAGCCTGTGATGTCTATATGGACAAAAAAAATGATAAAATAGAGGGTTGTAACATTATAAACTTACATTAACAAGAAGGACTAAAGATAGTATATAACATGTAAACTTACACTAGAATCAGGCGTAGGCGTGATCGGGTCCTGCGAAACCCCCACAGTGTCCTCCCGTGCATGTGGGCTATCCGACTTATCTATATGTATGCCTATTCAGAAACAATATATATGTATTAACATAGGTTATAACTCAAAATAAATACAGAAGTATAAATAAAAATAACTAGATAGGTCCTGTAGATATACAAAACATCTATATATCCAATATAAGGACAATACGGGAGATTGAAAACTATAGTTTTTGAAGATTGCCAAGCACTGGTCACGGCCTGGCCGTGATGTCCATAACGGCCGTAACGTGCCAACTGAACCAGACCCGAAAAGGCAGAACTGATCACGGCCTAGCCGTGATGAGCATCACGGCCGTGACAGATCAACCAGCAGAGCAACATGCACTCAAAACCAAAAATAGAGACATTCCAAACAACTCAAACTCACGGTTTAAAGTTACAACTACTGAGATTACAGTTTCAACATACACTCAAAACCAAAAATAGAGACATTCCAAACAACTCAAACTCACAGTTTCAAGTTTCAACTACTGAGACTACAGTTTTAAACCAGCAGAGCAACATGCATGCACTCAAAACCGTGAATAAAAAAATGTGCCCTAATTAAAGACTCACCAGAAATAGGCGCTCGCGTGGTGGTGGGGGGGAAGCTCGAGTGGTGGCCAACGTTCGATGTGGTTACTGAGAGCAGAGGGACAAGGAGAGTTAGTGCGAGGGAAGGCCAGGGGAAAGAGAGATGTCAAGTTATTGCAAAGAATGAGCGGGAAAGACAGAGTTAGGGGTTAAGAGTGTACCTCACGGTGGTGGCGAAGAAGCCCTCGCGGTGGTTGCGGTGGAGATGAGCTCGCGATTAGGGCAGAGTGAGAGCGAGAGTGGGGGTTGAGCGTGATGAAAAGAGAAAAGACGTACAGAGAAGTGGAGAAGGCGCACGGGGGTAAACATTATAATTAAAATAAAACAACATTTTACGTCAGTTTTTGGTAAAACCTGACGTTGAAGATCATATATTTAACGTCAGTTGTCTTAATAAACGGACGTTAAAAACTCTCACACTTATTACGTCAGTTGTTAGTAATAACTGACGTTAAAGGTCATATATTTAACGTAAGTTGTATTAAGAAAATGACGTTAAAAACACTCACAACTTCTTACGTCAATTGTATTACACAACGGACGTTAAAGGTTTATTAGTTTCTGCAAAAACATTCATTCCCTTGACTACTGTGCTACTTACCCATTCACCTTTGTACCTAATCCTCTTAATGAGCATTACGTTTATAGATAAGTTTTCAAGAAAATCAGAATAACGTAGTAACTTCATCCACTGCTCCTATAAATAGCTTCCTTCCATCCTTTTAATTAATTTTCTGCTTCACAATATGGCTCTGCCGTGGAGATTAACTTCATCACTCTTTCTTCCTATTCCTAGACTCAAAGGTCTTTGTCTTAATGGTCAAACAACTTCTGAGTTTGAGTAAATTAAATTACATGGATATTAAGGTTGGGTGAATCACGTAATGTGATTCTCACTTTATTTCATCCCCGTCATCCCTTTCACTTTGCTTTGGAAGCAAGTGATTGTGGATTGAAGATGATGCATCAAGGAACTCCACTGAAGAAGAAAGATGCAAAGATCCATTTCACTTTACTTTCACTGCTAGTGACTGAGGATTTACTTTGCATCTTGGAATTCAAGTGAGGGAGGTGATGCATCCATTGGAGTTTCTGAGACAGGACTGAGAAGAAAATGATGTTGATGCAGAAACTTTTTTATATTTTAGGGCTATGTTGCAGAAATTTTTTATCTTTTAATCATGTAATTTTAACTTATGAATCGCTTCAATGTCATACGATTTGATTATACATATTACTTGTTTTATGTTAAGTGTTTATTTATTTTAATTTGCACAATAATTTGTTTACTAATTCAAGCTAATTAATAAAAATTAAAAATAAACTTGTATAAAAAAAAGGTTTAGAAATAAACTGCAGTACTATATGGAGTG
The DNA here is from genome assembly GCA_030762895.1 of Sophora flavescens. Taxonomy (NCBI): domain Eukaryota; kingdom Viridiplantae; phylum Streptophyta; class Magnoliopsida; order Fabales; family Fabaceae; genus Sophora; species Sophora flavescens. The sequence goes on along the minus strand of CM061063.1, from coordinate 155,884,939 downwards.
ATCTGCGTTAAGAGGGACAACAGGGACATGACAACCAATGAAATGAGTTTCATAATTATTTACGTCAGTTATTTATAGAACTGACGCAAATAGTTTACCCACCACCTCATTTTTAACGTCAACTTAACTGATGACTGCCAAGTTCTCGTATATTAATTACATTATTTCCAATATTCATTCTGCACGTTTATAATATATAGGATTATTTACGTCAGCTATTTATTTAACTGAAGTAAAAATCAAACTTTTAACGTCAGTTGTATAAAAAACTGACGTTAACAATTAATATTTTTTATTTGAAAAACACTTTTAACGTCAGTTTTTTTAAAAACTGACGTTAAAAGTGTATAGATATCTGCAAAAACATTCATTCCTTTGACTGTACTGTGCTACTTACCCATGCACCTTGTAACTCAATCCTCTTAATGAGCATTAAGTTTATAGGTAAGTTTTCAAGAAAATCAGAATAGCTTAGTAACTTCATCCCCTGCTCCTATAAATAGCTTCCTTCCATCCTTTTAATTTTCTGCTTCACAATATGGCTCTGCCGTGGAGATTAACTTCATCACTCTTTCTTCCTATTCCTAGACTCAAAGGTCTTTGTCTTAATGGTCAAACAACTTCTGAGTTTGAGTAAATTACATTACATGGGTGATAAGTCTGAGTAAATTACATTACATGGGTGATAAGTCTGAGTAAATTACATTATGTGAGTTGCTCACCTTATCACCTTCCGGAGAATCAGCTGCTGGAGGGCTAATCAGGTGCTCGGGGGTCACAGTTCCAAAACCTCAGCTTTGGCAGCAAGTGACCGTCTTGGAAGTCTCTGGAACCACTGCCTTTGCTTGAAACAGATCTAGTGCACCTGTTTTTGCCTCTCTCTTGAGCTCTCTCATGCCCCCCAGTTTTCTGAGGTCTTCGGAGTATAGTTTTCCCTTTGGCATATTTCATAAAACTCTGATGGGATGTAGCTTTAATGTTTAGGATTTTAAACCCTTTCAATGTAACTTTTTATAGGATTTTAAACCCTTTCAATCTTCTGTATCAGTCTGTATTACAGTACTTCATGAATGAGATCCGGTTTGGGTTATTGATTCAACTTATAGTTTTCAAAAACAGAAACACAAAACATCAAAGCAATTCATGTGAAACTGAAACTTTGAGGAAGGCAATGCGGAAGGGATCGTATACTAGATAAAAAAAATTATTAAAATAATCTTTAACGTCTGTTGATGTAAGAACTGACGTTAAATGTGAAGTGACTTACTTTTAACGTCAGTTCTTTATCGAACTGACGTTAAAATTTTCACTTTTAACGTCAGTTGTTTATTGAACTGACGTTAAAAGTGAGTCACTTCACTTTTAACGTTAGTCATTAAAACAACTGATGTTAAAATTGAATTAATGAACTCTGATATTTACAAAACTGCCACCGCTTCCTTTTTAACGTCTAGTTTTTGGTTAACTGACGTAAACCTTTACCGTCTAATGTATATTTTCCACTAGTGTATGCAACATATAGATGTTATTCTCGGCATGGATTGGCTTTCGGCTAACCATGTAGTGCTAGATTGTTCTAGCAAGACTTTATCATTTCTTGAACCTCCTTGGATAGTTTCTACCAATGAAGGAATTTATTCGAGAAATGACAACTTTTAGCAGTTAGAGATGCTTTTTGAAGTGGAAGCTAATGAGACTCATAGCATAGATTCTATGCATATTGTGAGAGAGTTTCCTGAAGTTTTCCCTCCATATGTTCCAGGTTTGCCACCGGAAAGAGAAGTGGAGTTCACCATAGATCTTGTACTGGGGATAGGACCTATACCTATAGCACCCTACCGGATGTCACTGGTTGAGTTGGCTGAGTTGAAGAAACAGTTGGATGACATGTTAGGGAAAGAGTTCATCAGACCGAGTGTTTCACCTTGGGGAGCACCGATGTTGTTTGTTAAAAAGAATTATGGAAGTGCTAGATTATGCACGGATTATAGGCAGTTAAATAAAGTGACAATTAAAAAAAAAGTATCTGTTGCCTTGGATAGATGATTGATGGATCAGTTGAAAGGAGAAGTAGTATTTTCTAAGATTGATTTGAGGTCCGGATACCATCATATTAGAGTAAGAAAGGAAGATATACTTAAAATAGCTTTTAGGACGAGGTATGGACATTACGAGTATTTAGTCATGCCTTTTGGTGTGACTAATGCTCCAACAGTGTTCATGGATTATATGAACATAATCTTTAGACCATTCCTCGATAAGTTTGTCGTTGTGTTCATCGACAATATTTTTATCTATTCTCGTACGCGGTAAGTAGGGATGTCAACGGGGCGGGGCGGGCACGGATACTAGTTACCCGCTACCCGCCCCGTTGGATAAAAAATCCACCCGTACCCGCCCCGTACCCGTACGGATATCCGCTTGACGGGTTCTTAACGGATTCACGGATATCCGCGGATATCCATGGGTAGTTATAGTTATAGTTAACACTCATAGAACAATCAAACAGTAAAAGAAACGTTGGATCTTAAATTATTATTCCCAGTATTTCATGATTAAATATGAGAAAAATCAGAGCAAAATGATACTTGTCTTCATATTTTTTCCAATATATATCAGAATCTGGATACTTTGTCTTCTCCAATGCATGAGCTATGTTACACTACATTGAAAGTTCAATAACAAAATCGATAAAAGACGGGTTCACTCTTGCCATCCATCTAGGCCCAAAAAACAGGTACAAACATGTATAAGTTGATTGACAATAACTTGATGTTAAAATGACAGCACACCTGTGTGATTCCTAGCTTGTGAGATAATAAAGTCGCAACAAGATTTCCATCACTGTAGTTGCCGATTATTAGATCTGGAATACCATGTAACTCAGCAGAAATTTCATTTGATGCATCCTATAGAGAGTAAGAAACAGTCATGTTCCACAAACCAGAAATGCCATTAGACTGCAGACAAGACATAAGATTATCGTGTAGGAGAAGTGAAGCTGGCCAAAAAGGGCATGGCCACCAGATCACACCTTCGATTATGTCAAGGTATTGAAGTGAAGCTTTTTCAAAGACCGAGATATAGCCTGCAGAAAAGAAAATAATAATCACCCATAAGGTAAAAAGAAGAGTAGAAGACATCAAGACAGCCCGTAAATACAAACCATTAAAGGGATAAATGGAATACTGAATTAAGAAGGTTGGGCAGTTGACAACACGATGGATAGGCGAATTTAGATCGCCGCTTGTAGCTGTAGGTCAGTAGGGAATTACGGATTGAATTAGGTTAAGGCAGTTTAGTATATATATACATAGTCAGGGTATTATAGTAATTAGGTAACGGGTACGGGTACCCGCGGGTACGGATAGTGTGATATCCGTACCCGCCCCGTTTACAAACGGATATTTAAATTACCCATTTATTTTACCCGTGGGTACCCGTTTAGCTACCCGTCCCGTACCCGTTGCGGATTTTATCCGCGGGTACGGGTAAATTTGCCATCCCTAGCGGTAAGAGCATGAGGAACATTTGAGAGTGGTGTTGTAAGTTTTGAAGGGTAGGCAGATTTATGCCAAACTTTCTAAGTGTGAGTTTTGGATGAAGGAAGTTCATTTTCTAGGTCATGTGATCAATAAAGAAGGAATAACAGTAGATCCAGCAAAGGTTGAGGCAGTTCTTAAGTGGGAACGACCTAAGACAGTAAGTGAGGTACGAAGATTTTTAGGATTAGCTGGATACTATCAAAGGTTTATAAAGGGATTCTTGAAAATTGCATTGCCTATGACGCAGTTGACGAGGAAAGATATAGCTTTTGTATGGACATATAAGTGTGAGCAAAAGTTTCCAAAAGTTGAGGGATAGGTTGACTACATCACCTGTGTTGACTTTACCCGATCCTTTAGGACAATTCGATGTATACTGTGATGGGTCATACCAAGGTTTGGGATGTGTATTGATGCAAGAGGGAAGAGTTGTGACGTATGCTTCCCGAAAGTTGAGAATTCATGAGAGGAATTATCCGACTCATGATTTGGAGTTAGCAGCCATAGTGTTCGTATTGAAGATATGGCGACACTTTCTGTATGGAGCGAAGTTTAATGTTTACAGTGATCATAAAAGTTTGAAGTATTTGTTCGACCAAAAAGAGTTGAATATGAGACAGAGGAGATGGATGGAGTTTATCAAAGACTATGAGTTTGATTTACTGTACCATCATGGGAAGGCAAACGTTGTAGCGGATGCCTTGAGTAGGAAATCATTGCATGTATCTGCAATGATGGCTAAGGAGTTAGATTTACTGGAACAGTTCGGAGATTTAAATTTAGGAATGGATTTGGTGGATGATAAAATCTTTTTAGGTATGATCATTATTAGTAGTGGTTTTATGAAAGATCTTAAGGATAAACAAGTTCAGGATCTCTACCTTTAGGAGATATGCAAAGAGATAGACGAGGGCAAAATTTGAGTTTGGTAGAGGAACAGATGGTGTGTTAAGATTTAGAGATAGAATATGTGTACTAGAGGATGCATAACTTAGGAAGATGATTTTGGAGGGAGCACATAAGAGTAAGTTGAGTTTTCATCCTGGATCCACTAAGATGTATCAGGATTTAAAGAAAATGTTTTGGTGGACAAGGATGAAGAAAGAAGTAGCGGAGTATGTTTTATCTTGCCTGGTGTGTCAGAAGGCTAAGATTGAACATCAGAAGCCGGCAGGCTTATTACAATCTTTAGATATCCCAGAGTGGAAATGGGATTACATAGCTATGGATTTTGTGGTTGGATTACCATGAACTCCTAAGAAGTAGATGCTATTTGGGTTATCATTGATAGGTTGACGAAGTGTGCTCACTTCTTACCTATTGGTGAAAGTTATAGTTTGGAAAAGTTAACCCAAATCTACATCAAAGAATTTTTTAGGCTACATGGTGTACCATCAAGCATTGTCTCAGACCGAGATCCTAGATTCATATCTAGATTTTGGAGACAATTGCAGAATGCCTTGGGGACAACGTTAAGAATGAGTTCTGCTTATCATCCCCAGACCGACGGACAGTCGGAAAGGACGATTCAATCATTGGAAGATCTTTTGAGAGCTTGTGTGTTGGAGCACACTGGCAGTTGGGATGAATTCTTACCATTAATTGAATTTACTTATAACAATAGTTTCCACAGTAGTATCGGAATGACACCATATGAGGCTTTATATGGTAGAAAGTGTAGGACCCCGTTATGTTGGTATGATACTGGTGAGAACCAAATTTTGGGTCTAGAAGTGGTACAACAGACTACAGAACAAGTCCGGAAGATAAGGGAAAAGATGAAGGAAGCACAGGATAGGCAAAGGAGCTATAGTGACAAGAGGATGAGATCATTGGAATTCCAGGAAGGTGATCACGTGTTTTTGAGAGTCACTCGAAAAATGGAATTGGCAGAGCTATCAAGTCCAGAAAACTTACTCCTCAATTCATTGGACCTTTTCAGATTCTTCGACGAATTGGTCCAGTAGCTTACCATATTGCCTTACCACCTAATCTTTCCAACAATCGTGATGTCTTTCACGTCTCTCAGTTAAGAAAGTATTATCTTGATCCTTCTCATGTTATTGAATCTGAGTCTATACAACTGCAAGAGAATCTGGAGTATGAGGCTTTACCTGTAAGGATAGCAAATAGAGAGATTAAGGATCTTTGCAGTAGACAAATTCCTTTGGTTAAGGTCATGGGATGAAACTACTGGAGATGCCACATGGGAACGTGAAGCAGATATGCAACAACAATATTCATAACTTTTATGAGGTATGTAAATTCCGAGGACGGAATTTGTTTCTAAGAGGGATAGTAATGTAACAACCTGTTTTTAATTACACTGTTTTAACATTAAAAATATATTTATTTATATTTTTAGTTGAGACTTAGGAAACAATTTTGGAGAAAACAAAATCATATCTATAACCTACTCTATGGTAGGAAGCTCTAGTTAAAATTTGGGTTTAAAACTCAGACGGAAACCGGTCTGCGTTTTTAACCAACAGTATAATTTTATACTGACAGAAAACCCTAATTTGACCCGAAAACTGAATTTTGTAGATTTTTTTATATTTTGTCCGTGAGGAATTCTAATTTCCAAATTTCTGATCAGGAATAAAATATTATGTGTATTCGGACGAATTTTGGCGAAAGTTCGAACGGAAAACAGTCGGTGTTTTCACTGACAGTAAGATTTTAATGATCAGAAAACCTAATTTTGACTCGTGAACAAAATGGTTTATACTTAAATCCTATTTTCAACGAGTTTGGTTAGTTTGAAAATTTTCAACAAAAAAAACGAAATATTATGCTTTTATTCGGGCGTAAAACCCTAAACGGGAAACCGACAGAATCGGCAACAGAACTGTAGAGATAGAACAGGACACCAGAGGGGCTAAGATATGGAATGACTCATCAAGAATTTATGATGCAATTAATGTTAGAAATTATGAGTTTTTAAGCGAAATGACCAAAATGCCCTTTTAGCTTAACCTAACCAACGTTTAGTTAAATTCTAACCATGCTTAAGGAACCATGGTTAGTTTATGCGGACAAGGAGCAGCCACACCACTCAAATAATGTGAGCCACATATTTGTTAGCTATAATTAGCAAAATAACCTTAGTTAAGTTAATTATTAACTATGGTTAATCATATATTAATTAAATAATCACAAAACCCATTAATCTAATTCTAATGAACCAAACAAGGCCTAATTGCTACCCTATTTAACCCCCCAAAACCGCAGCTAGCCCTCCCCTTTCATTCATCTTCTTCATTTTCTTCATTTCTTCACACTTAACACATAAACTCCATTGTTGATCTTCAAGAGCTCCAAGTGATTTCCATTAACAAGCTTGCCAAGATCATCATCAATTCTTATTTTACTCTCTTAACTTAGGTAACATGATCATCTCCTTTCTTTTAAAGCTCTTGTTCTTCATATTCTTGAGTTTCCATTTCTTAGATCTAGAACTTTAAAGAATTTTAGAAAATGGTAGGAAAATCATAAAAATATGAAACCAATTTCTATGATCTAGATATGATTCCTACCTTCATTATCCAAGAGCATGTGATCAAAATAATTTTCTTTCCTATTGAACCGTATTTGACCGAACCTATGTAGTAAAATGGGTTTGGTGTTTTGTTGTTTGTTTTGAAAGTTAGTACTTGATTTAAGTTCTATAATACTTGTATAGCTTAAATCTAAGAGTTTAGGTTCAACAAAAATCCCTAGCTTAGATTCCTATACATGGCCGAAACTTAGTAAAATGTGATGTTGGAATATTATGTTCATGTTTCCAAGTTAAGGTAATTTATCTAGGCTACCTAGGACCTAAGTAACTGGTATCCAAAAGCTTGGGTTAAGAAAAGAACCCTAACCCTCATTTGAATTGATTGGCCAAATCCAACAAAAATGGTTAAGGGGGGATTTGTTGAATTAATTGTTATTGTGTTGCTTGATTGGAGGAGGAATTGGTAACGTGTGGTGGGATAACGAGGAACGTCAATTTCAGAATTCCAGTGATAACCCAGGTGGGTGAAAGAAACATTCCTTCGATCGAAATCGATAAGGTGGCGTTTGGTAGAGCTTATTTAAGCTCCTTTTGACTTATCTGATGACATAAGCTCTTATGCAGTGTGTTTGGTAGAGCTTATAAAAATAACTTATGCCATCCCATAAGGAGTTTTTTACTTATTTTCATAAGTCACTGGGAGAAGCTTATGGAATTATCATAAGAGCTTATGCACTAAACACCCTTTCTATGTTTTTCACTATTCGAGTCCTCTCATGTCCCTTTCTTTCTTTTTATTTCTTTAAGCGCTTATGGCATAAGCTCTCATGCGATAAGGTCTTATGCGATAAGCTCTTAATTAAGTTGTTTACCCAAACACACCCTAATTGTGTAGGGCAACCTAAACCCTACTAGTAGTCGAGTAATCGACAAGACCAAAATCACATTGGAACCTTTTCTGTAAAACCAATGGTGATTCGGGGATTGTAGGTTTATCGGCATAGGTTAATTTTGTGATATTAAGATGGAGAATTTTTGTCACTGCCGTGATGGTTGTCATGGCCAGGCTGTGACAGGTTCTGACTTGTAGAATTCTTGCATTTTATGTCTGTCACGGCCGTGATGGCTATCACGGCCAGATCGGGACAGAGTCTGACTTGTTGATTTGATTTTTGTGATAAATTACTTTAGGTGATAATGTGATATTTGAATGTTTCTTCATGTTATGCATGATCTGCTTGGTTTTTAATATTGTGCTTAGTGGATTGTAAGCAAAGATATATCTTGTTCGGGAGATAATTGTTTGGGTGTGAGAATAATGGTGGTTTAGAGGTGCCTAACTTAAATGAATTGTTTTAAAGAGGTGTTGTGATATAGAGTATAAGTTGAGGCTTTGATGAAAGGTTAAGGTACTAGGATGTTGTTACAATGGGTTGGTAAGATTATGTATTGGTGTTGTTGTTCACAACCTTGTATTGGTAATATAATACATGAGGTCAAGAGTTCTCGCTAGACCGTTCCACCTTAGAAATAGGTTGTGCAGCTATAGTGTCATTGAATTTCATTGAGCACCCCTGGGAGTGGAAGGGGTGTGCACCGGGAGCATCGTGCAGCTATAGTGTCATTGCTTTGTGTGAGCATTCTCACCATGGAAGAGAATGTGCAACGGGAATTTGGAACCTATCGCTTGAACAACTGACTGACATTCCCCATGAGGAATGCGTGAAGGAAATGGTAGTGGTCACGTCAGCATAAAGTGTTAGATTGCATGAGTGAGGGTAGAGGTTGATATAGTGATTTATGGAGGATAGTTAGTGTTGAGTGATGTTATGTCTGTCACAATTACTGAATAATATGCTATGACTCTTTTCTGCTTTTTGATGATAGAATTGCTTCTTATCCCCTATATTTATGTATTTTTGTGAGTTTACTTTATTTATGTTAGAAGACCCGATGGAGGATTATGTTGCTGAGGAGCTGGACGGAACTCTGTATGAAATAGAGGTTGCTGAGGAGTTGGATGGAACTCTTTACGATCCAGAGGCTGGTGGTTGAGCTGTGACCCATGGTGATTAGAGTATAGACATTATGGCCAGTGTGTCTAAGGAGTATTTTTATATTTCCCGCTAAGTATTACTTTTGTTAAGTATATGCCTGTGAGGGATCCTACTGAGAGGATATCCTCAACAGTGTTTTGAAATATTATTATAAGACTTAAGTGTGTATGTATAACCTAAATACGGTGTGTTGTTTTTGATTAACTAAAGTTGTATGTTATGTAACTTAAGTTTTAATTTTTACGTATTTTTTTCATGCTAAGCGCGCGATTAAGAAATGAATTAAGAAGGCTTTAATCTAATAAAACATCAGGGCACGACGGGGTGTCTCAATGTTTCCGAGTTCTTCTCCAACCTAACTGTAGGTTACACCTCGGTGATTACCCGTGTTCATGATCCGAAAACATCTAGAAGCTTTTTTCATGATAATAATACTTGGTTTTTTATTTATTAATTATGTAATTATATTTTTAAATCTTTAGGCATAACACAAGTCCCCCAAGCTCTGAGTTTCATTAATGAATCGAAATAGCTTAAATAAAGAACATCTCGGGTTTTCTTATTCTCTTTTGGTCCGAGAAACTTCATGTTGCCGACGTCCCTTTTATTCTCTTTTACGCTTCATATCCATGTGTCCCATTAACTGACGGTTTAACTTTCTTGATCCACGTTCGTCATAAATGCGGATGGGACACCCTCTGGTTTCGTGCCCTTTCATTTTCCTTTCTTTTTTTGTTTAACAATTTTAATATTGAAATTCGAACGTTTTTTTTTTTCAAAATACAAATGGTTTATTGCTCTCTCAACCGTGTTGTTTCATTGCAACCGTGTTCCAATTTGAACACTCCATATTTAAAACTCCATACTTCCTACACGACTCCTACTTTCCTGTCCTTTGCCCTTTCGCCTTATTGCTTCGTTTCGTCGTCTTTGTCATTACCCAGTTTCCTTCATACAGGTACGCTCTTTGTTCTTATTTCTTCCTTGAGTCCCCTTTTTATTTTACTCTTTTCCTTTAATGGATCAAATGAATTTCCTTTCTCCCTCCATTGTTCCTTGCGAGTCCCATGGAGAAAACCCAGATACAAATCTAGAAGGTACTGTTGTAGGCAGCCCAGCGGTTAATATCGCCGGGGGAGTTCCTTCTGAGACACCCCGTTGTACCCTTTTGTGCCATTAAATTAAAACCTTATTATTTAATTATTTAATCGCGCTCTTAACGTTAAACGTGTATTCCAAAACACGTAAAAATTAAAAACTTAACTTATAAACATATAACATTTGAAAGTTAAAGCATCACACTTTATATATATATATATATATAATACATACACCATATATGTCTTGCATAGAGTTATCAAAACACTATTTATGGTATCCCGTCAGTAGGATCCCTAATAGGCATCTTAAAACAATCTAACATTTGTGGAAATATAAAACGTCTTATAAGACTCACTGGCCCTAGACACTAAACTACATCGTTGGAGTCCACAGCTCGTGCTCCCGCATCTGATTCATATGGAATCCCATCCAGCTCCTCAGTATCAAGCTCCTCCACAGAGTCTTCTCGTACCATCACATAATAAATAAAATGCAACATACAGAAAGATAAATGGGATAAGAAACATTTCTATCATCGAAAGCTGAAAAGTGTCATAGTAAATTATACAGTAATTGTCACAGACAATCAGCACACCTAACTAACAAATCATCCTCAAGTTAATATATCATCCTCTACCATCGATCTCATGCTACTCAAAGACATCATAGCTGCACACCTATTATATTACCAATACACGGTGTATTATATTACCAATACACATATGTATTTTACGTGTATTATATTATCAATACACGGTGTATTATATTACCAATATACTTTTGTCCTTGTGTATTATATTACCAATACACTTTTGTCCATGTGTATTATATTACCAATACACGGTTGTGGACAACAACACCTATACATGAATCTCACCAACCCACATTATTAACAACTTAGTGCGTTAACCTTCCATCAAAGCCTTTACATATATTCTATGTCACAACATCTCCTTAAAATAATTCATCTAGGTTAGGCACCTCTAAATCACCATTATACTCACACCCAAAACCATTATCTCTTGAACAACATATATCTTTGCTTAAAATACACTAAATACAATATTAAAAACCAGGAAGATCATGCATAACACAATATCAACAAAATATTCAAACATCATAAAATATCACATAAATCAAATTATCAACCAGCATATCACAATCAAATCAAATAAGTAATAAAACCAAACATCCTCAACATCATAAAATCAACCTTAATGTCGATAAATCTAAAATCCCCGAATCACCATTGGTTTCACAGAAAAGGTTTCCAATGTGATTTTGGTCTTGTTGATTACTCGACTACTAGTAGGGTTTAGGTCGGCCTACACAATTATCATATAATCTACTACTTATCAATTCCGACAATAGGATGATTCTTTCCCTCACCTGATTGACGTGCATGCTTTTCCGTACAAACTCCGAATGCATCCACGCTACTGCCAAGAACCTCAGCACGCTTTCCAACAACATCGATAAATCTGCCACTATCCATCCTTACACATTCACCATTCCGCTTTGTCCCGATTACACGTACGAGTAACACAATTCATCGGAAACACCAAATACCAACCGAATCAACAATAGGGTTTCAAATAAATAAATCTATTTGAATCAAGAGACTAAATCGATGGAAAAACTTACGAGAACAACGACTGGACTTAGGGAAAATCGGATTCAAAATAAGCTCATGAATCCTAGGGAAAAGTTATCAAAATAGGGCAACAGTTCAAACTCCATTCCTCTAGACACAGAGTGGTATTTAGAAAACTGAACGGTGACAATGAATAACTATCCTTACTAAACCTTCTCACAAAGTTTCATCCCGATCCAATGGTTAAAACATCTGAGATCATAATTCTTTGGTGACAGCTTAGATGGTATCCTGGTTGAGTTTCTCACCTCCTAGGTCTACTATCCGAGCTTCATATCTCCCACTCTGGAGGTTTGTTCCAAATTGTGACCGTTGGATATGAATAACAACAAGTCGTGAACCTTCTTCTATAATTTAATAAGGATCCAACGGTTGAAGAGTGTTTGGCGACTCTCTCATTGAGACTGCTCCAACTAGGTTTCAAAGCTTCCAACAAAGGCTTCTTGTAACTATTGAGGTTTCTCTCTCAATTATTCTACTCTAGTCCAAAGTAGTGGGTGATAAAGAGAGTTAAGAAGATGAGGAAGATAACTAAGATCATAGAAGTGAGGGTTTACCTCTAGACAATGAAATAAAGTGAAAGAATGATCAAGTTGTGCAAGAACAACAATGAAGTTTTTGAAGAAAAATGAAGAAGAAATGGAAAAGATGGAGTGACAAATGTGGAGGGGGACTGCTGCTGCGGTTTGGGGTTTAAATAGGATAGATCTTAGGCTTTGTTTGGTTCCTTAGAGTCCAATTAATGGGTTTTGTGAATATTAAATTAATATAAGCTTAATCATAGTTAATAGTTAACTTAACTAGGGTTATGTTACTAACTAGGGTTAAAAAGTATGTGGCTCACAATTAATGTTGGTGTGGCTGATTTTGGTCCACATCTAATGAGTCATTCATGACTCATTGATCCCATCCATTAGCGGTTTCTGGAAATCCCGTATGCAACTCCGTTATTTACTCGATTTCGGTTTTTGAGGGGAAAACGATGAAACGAAAGCAAAATTAAATAGGTACAGTTTAGTATATATGGCTGCATGAAATTGAGGAGATGTGGGATGTTTACAACCATATAAAATGAGTGGTTAGGAGTGCGTAGATGTGTCTTGTTAATAACCGCGAAAGCTTGGGGGTATTTTAGTCATTTTACCTAAAAGTCATGATTACTAGCATTTAATGCTCATAAATACTTGGTGACTCATCCTCCATAAGTCATGTATGACTCGTTGTCCCGATCTCTTGACGGGTCTCTACAATTCCGTTTTTGACTCCGTCGGTTTCCCGATTAGGGTTTCTGTTTGTTTTTCGATCGAAAATTTTTAAAATAACCAAACTCATTGGAAATATATTTTAAACATAAACCATTTCGTTCACGAGTCAAAATTATTTTTTCTAATCATTAAAATATTACTGTCAGTGAAAACACCGACTGTTTTCCGTCCGAACTTTTACCAAAATTCGTCCGAATAAACATAATATTTTATTTCTAATCAGAAATTTGGAAAGTATGATTCCTCACGGACATAATATAAAAAAATCTACAAATTTCAATTACGTGTCAAATTAGGGTTTTCTACAGGTATAAAATTATACTATTAGTAAAAACGCAGACCGGTTTCCGTCTGAATTTTAAACCCAAAAGTTCACCGTAACCTTCAACCATAAGAGAGACTATGAATATGATTTTAATTTATTTAAAATCACTTTCTAACTCTCAGATTAAAATATAATTAATTATATTTTAACCGGTTAAACAACGTAATTAAAAATCAGGCTGTTACACCTTCAAACACTTCGTTCCCTTCTTCCCAACTCAACATTGAGAGTGAAACCTATAGCGGATTACCTTACCCTATTTCGAAAAAATGTAAGAGGGGATTTAAGACTTCTAGGGTTCCCAAACACTTGTTACCAGATATCACTCTTCCTAGCTTTGAGTGGGTTAAACCCGAAGTAGCTACTTTCTTTTCTAGCTATTGGTCCTCAGAGTCTATCATTGGTCTTAGGAAGGAGATCTCTTTATCAACATCCGGGAATGAAGAGGATTATGAATGTCTTCCTTGCGCCGAGAATGATCATATGTTTCTTTCTGTTGGGCCAAATGAGACCTATTTCGTTTTCCTTTATAAGACTTTATTTTCCCAATTAGACATAAGACTTCCCTTCACCGACTTCCAGTGCGGAGTGCTGAGCTATTTGAACATGGCTCCAACTCAGCTTCATCCAAATAGTTGGGCGTCAGTCCGAGCTTTCGAGGTGTTGTGTGAGAAGCTCAAGATGGCTCCTACCGTTCACAAATTTCTTTACTTTTACCAAGTTAGGTTAGGAAAAAAGATAGGCTGGATTTCCCTAAATGACTTTCAAAACCGAGGTCTGGTGAGTTTAGATCAATCTTCATAAGATTTTTAAAATCGAGTGCTTTAAGGTCCGTTCATCTGAAGGTCGACAACCTTTCTTTTTGACCGATAAAGGCCTCCTCGCTTCCCAATGTACTGGAGTGCTCGTCCTAATAAGTTCGCTGGTGTTGAGTTCAAAAGGTTGTCCATCCAGGAGAAATCCGATGTAAACATTTTAGAGCAATTACCCCGTCCCCTTAGGTGTGGCAATGACTTGACTTTCTTACTTCTCCTACTCCAAAGAAGGATTTTCATCGTGAGTCTCATTTATTTCATGCTGTCTTAAATGTATACGAACTTAGTCACTAATTTCCTTTTATATGGTGCAGATTTAATGGGGAAATTTGACTATAAGTCAGTGTTGAAGGTTGCTGCCAAGAGAGGGGGGGGGGGGGGGGGTTACTTCCTCGGCTACTGGTCAGAGGGACCATTGAAGCAAAAACATGTTCAAGTTTCTCCTAATGTTGCTGATGCCGATGAGGGTGCCTCTAAAAGACAGGATTTCACCAACATTCCAGACACTGAGATCATCATGGAAGGCAGCCCGAAGAAGACCTCGGGTGTAGCCGAGAAGACTCTTTGTCCTGATGGTGCCACCTCATCCCTTAAAACCAAGCCTTTTGATACTAACTTCAAGCCAGGTCCAATTTCTTTGTGGAGTGCTGACTTTGACCCAAATCCTACCATTGACTCTCATATTCTTCATACTGCTGATGTGCGTCTGATGAAGAAGCATGGCCATAAAGATGGCATTGAAGCTGCCGAGCTTTACTTGCTGAGGTCGGCCTCCTTGCTCCGCTTCTTTAGCCGAGAGTTTGATACTAATGCTGAAAGAGGTGCTCGGATGTAGTCTGAAATTTCTAAGGTGGAAAACCTTAAGGCCGATCATGAGAGAGCATTATCAGAAAATGATTCTAAGGTTACAGAGCTGTACTCGGAGATTGAAGTTCTGAAGAAGAAGCTATTAGAGGTTGAGAATGAAAAGTCCACCCTGTCAGCCGGTCTCAAGGTTGCTAAAGAATCTGCCATCACTCTCGAGGTTAAGTTTTCCTCTCAAAAAGCTTATTATGAGAAAGAACTGGAGGAGGCACAATGTGCTATTTACAGGGAGCATGTAGCAGGTTTTGACAAAGCTTTGGGCCAAGTTCATCACTTCCTTCCTGATGCCGATCTCTCCGGGCCGGATGTCAACAAAGAGCTGAAAGATGGGGTGTTGGTGCCAGTTCAGACTGAGGAAGGAGGTGGCGGCAACAATGAAGTTGGTGTGGACAATTGAAATGTCTCTTAACTCTTATTCCCTTGCTCTTATTTTAAACTTTAATCTTTTGGATAAATGTAACCGAATTATTTATGTTTGACTTATCTTGACTATGTTGAACCTTGGTGCTCTATGCCAAGTTAACGTTTAAATATTTGTTTTTGATAACGTTAAATGCTGCTGCTTCTAATTTGTTAGTTAACCCATAAAGGCAAACAACTTTGTTTTCAACATCAAAAGATATTCAGTTCTTGTTTGAAAAATGTTTAAGTTGGTCTCGGCTTGAAGATCATTGACATGCATTGTTTTCTATGTCGTAAGTTACTTATTCATCAAGTTGTCTTCGGAATTGTGTAATTCTGATATGTAGCTCATCGGCTTTTTAGTTGAATTCTCGGATCTGGTTGATCCTGCCTCTTATAGGTAACTAGATCTGGTTGACCTGATTAGGTTGATTATTCGTGGACCGGGTCAATCCGATCTTTTATTTTTTCGGGTCTGGTTGACCCTTCGGCAAATTTTTCACAGCTTACTCCCAGATTTGGTTGATCTGGTCTCATTATTCATGATTTCAAGTCTGGTTGACCTAATCTTATAAATTATCACAGAACATTAAGTAAATACTGAATTTCATTTATTGAGGATTAAAAGTGTGCCTCGTTAAAACCTTCCTGGGCAAAAACCCTCATTAGGGAAAAAAAGTCCGAGAAGGAAAAAGAGTACATCACCCTTATACAATCTTTAACTGAAATAAAATTTGAGATGAGAAGCATTCCATGTTCTCATAATTGGCTTCCCAGACAGTTCTTCTAGTCAGTAAGCTCCATTACCCAGCTGCTCTGCTATGCGAAATGGCCCTCCCCAGTTGGCAGCTAATTTACCTTCTGATGGGCCCTTGCGAGCCTCTCCTTGTAGCCTTAACACTAAGTCCCCGGCAGTAAAACTTCTCAACTTAATTATGGTGTTGTAACACCGAGCTACCCTTTCTTTGCACGCTTCCTGCCTGATTCTGGGTTGTTCTCTTCCTTCCTCGAGCAGGTCCAGTTCTACCTTTAAGCTCTCCTCGTTCAGCTTTTCATCATAATTCATTATTCTCAGCGAGGGCTCACCTATTTCAACCGGGATCATAGCTTCCATTCCATATGTCAACCTGAAGGGGGTTTCCTTTGTATAGGATTAGGGAGTACAATGATAAGCCCATAGTATGTTAGGAATCTCTTCAGCCCTTAAGCCCCTAGCTAGGCCCAACCACTTCTTAAGCTCATATAGTATGACTTTATTCGCAGCTTCTACTTGTCCATTTGCTTGGGGGTGCTCGACTGAGCTGACGCGATGCTTGACACCGAGGTTGTTTAAGAATTTATAAAGTCCTCGGTCTGTGAATTGTGTGCCATTATCGGTTATCACCGAGTGAGGTAGCCCATGCCTGCATATTATATTTTTCCATATAAACTTGGCTCTGCCTCAATCCACTTTGTAAAATAATCTATTCCTACCAGCAAAATTTTTACTTGTCCCTTTGCTCTGGGAAAGGGACTGAGAATATCTAGGCCCCATATTGTAAACGGCCAGGGTGATGTGGTGTTATGTAATTCTTCTGGGGGAGAGTGATTTAAATTTGCGTACCTTTGGCATTCATCACATTTTTCTGACCAGTCAGCGTAGTCCTTCTTAAGTGTGGGCCAGTAGTATCCGGCTCGAATGACCCGAGCAGGCATTGATCTTCCTCCTGTGTGCATTCCACATATCCCTTGGTGTATTTCAGCCATGATGTATTCGGCCTGGTTTCTGGTTAAGCACTTCATCATCGGAATCAGGAATCCTCTCCTGTATAAGGTATCTGCATCTATGGTGTAATGGCTAGCTTGGAGCTTGACTTTTCGAGCTCCGGTTCCTTCTTCAAGCAGTATATCTGATTTGAGGTAGTTCCATATGTCCGTCATCCATTCAAGATCAACTTCAATAGCTAACACCTCTCCGAGTGATATACTCGGTTCATCTAGCGTCTGCTGGATAACTGTTTTATATACCTCTGCTCTCTTGGTACTCGCCAACTTTGACAACAAGTTGGCTCTAGTATTTTCTTCCCTGGGGATATGCTCAACAATAAAATTATCAAAATCTTTTATCAAACTTTCAACCAAACATAGGTACCTGGTAAGTTGGGGCTCTTTGGTCTGGAAATTCCCCGAGATCTTTCCAGTGACCAATTGGGAATCACTTCGGCACTTGATTCGCTTTGCTCCCATTTCTTTTGTCAGCTTGAGCCCCGCAATTAGAGCTTCGTACTATGCCTGGTTGTTTGATGTTTTGAAATCAAATTTTAGTGATTATTTTATTACCAGGTCGTCTGGGCCTTCTAGGATTACTCCAACTCCATTTCCTTTTGTGTTGGACGATCCATCCACTTACAGCTTCCAGCATCCTTCCTTGGTCAACGGTTTTGGGGAGAGTTCTGTCACAAAGTCTGCCAAACACTGAGCTTTCATTGAACCTCTTGGTTCATATTTTAAACCGAATTCTGATAGTTCAACTGACCAAGCCACCATCCTTCCTGCCAGTTCAGGCTTCCTCAGTACTTGTTTAATTGGGTGATCAGTTCTGACCACTATCTGGTGAGATTGAAAATATGGCCGAAGTCTTCTAGCTACTATGACTAGTGAAAGGGATAACTTTTCAAATAGCTGATACCGTGTTTCGGCATCATGGAGTACCCGGCTTATGAAATAAATCGGCTTTGGTTGTTTCTCCTCCTCCTGTACAATCTAATAGCATCTTTAGTAACTGAAAGGTACAAATAAATGTTTTCACCTGGGGTTGACCGATAAAGTATCGGAGTTTTGACAAAAACTCTTTTAACTTCTGAAAGGCTTGTTCGCATTCCTTATCCCAGTTGAACTTTTCTGGCTTCTTTAGCAATTTCAAGAAGGGTCTTGCCTTTTCAGTTGACTTTGGTAAGAATCTGGATAGTGATGCCAATCTCTCTGCCAGTCTTTGGACTTCCTTCACATTCTGAGGACTTCTCATCTCGATAACAGCTCGACACCTGTCTGGATTGGCCTCTCTTCTTGGGGGCGGGGGGGTTAGCACGAATCCCAAGAATTTTTCGCCTTGTACCCCGAAAGTACACTTCTCTGGGTTCAATCTCATATTGTGCTTTCTAAGTTGGGCAAAGATCTCTGCTGAGTCTTTGGCGTGAGAATTTGGGTTGGATGATTTGACTATCATATCGTCAACATAAACTTCTATGCTCCTGCCTATCTGGTCCCTGAAAACTTTATCCATTAGACGTTGATAGGTTGCTCCAGTGTTTTTGATGCTGAATGTAACACCCTAGTTTTTACACCTATGATTAATTATTTTATTTGGATGTTTAAATTTATTTTGTTATGTGGTTTAGTTTGAGTAATTAAATTACTCTCTTCAAATTATTTTATTGGGTGCGTTAGCACTGACTCAATTCAGTGAATGCACGCTTACTAGACAATAATTACGTTATTGTCACTAATATACCAGTACAGAAAAATATTTTTCATAATATGATTAAGAGAAAAGTATTTTCGTATTCTCATTCTATTTAATTTTAGAGTTAAAAATATTTTGGTTTGACATTTATCGGGGATTAAATTTTGGACCGAGTATTTTCTTAGTGGATCAGTTCAACTATTAATCTTTACTCTAATTTGAATTTCGAAAACATATCCTTATCAATCTTTATTTTTAGATTCTAAAAAGTAAAAACATGTTTATTTTAGGCCTAATATTTATCACTCATTTTGTACCTATCACTAAGTAATTTGTTTAAAAACCCATTTTCTCTCTTTTCTCGACGCTATCTCTCTCTTTCTCCCTTTTCTTCTCTGCTTCTTCTCTTTCTTTCTTTCTTCTTTCTTCTTTCTTTTTCTTCTTCCTCCTCTCTCCATCTTTCTTCTCCTCTCCGCAGCCAGCCACCGAAGGAGCGCCGCCCAGTCCGCCATCCGGCCACCATCACGGCCATGCTACCAGCCGCTCCTTGCCGTCGTGGTGCGCGTCGCCTTGAGCGCGGTGCTGCCATCCTTTAGCCGCGACCCAGCTCATCCTGAGCACGTCCTGGCCGCTGCTCCGCCATTCGACGTCGTCGACCACCGCCTGGCGTGGAAAGGACGACGATCGCGCCGCGTAGGGAGAAGACAGTCGCGATCTACACGCGTCCCGACCCGAAACTCCTCCGTTCACGGCTGCTCCGTCGCGCCGCCGCCATCACCACCACCTTCAGCCACCATGTCCTCTCTTCTTCACCTTGGGTAAGAGTTTTACCTCTAACCTCTTCTCTTTTGTAAATCCCCAAATTGATTTTGAAACCCTAACCCTAACCCTCTGATTTCAGATTTTAATCTTAAGATTTAAGCTTGTTTTATGAAATTAGGACTGTGAATTTGTGTTTCCCTAAACCAATTTCATTATTCTGAGTTTTCCCTAAATTTTAATAAGGAGCCCAAAAACCCCAATTTGATTTTATTTGAATTTGGGTATGTTTTTGTGAAATTAATTATGATTTAGTGCAATTAGGACTCTTAATGGATGATTTCCAAAGTTCTTTTTCATGATCTTTTAATCAAAACAAAGTTTCCTTAAAGGGTATTGTGAAGCGTAAGCTCCAAACGTGATTTTCGTTGAAAATAACCTTGTTTGGTAATTAGATTAAGTGTTTAGATAAAGTTAGAATGTGTGTTTGATCATGTGAAATTGATTTCTTGATTTTTGGTTGTTGCGCATTGTTGAATTCCCTCTCTGAGACGTTTGACACGGCTATGCTTGCTTGATGGAGTAGGTAGTTACACTCTTGGAGCTAATGTGAGTATTAAGACGAGGATCCTTTACTTGTCTTCAAAGGTAAGGGGAGTTTGCCTAGGGATATTCAATAACTGTATGCATGTGTGTAAGTGTTTAATTGGATATTTACCTGTTGATTGAGCTTACTTGATTATCTAATGTACTTGAACTGTTATGCTATTATCTGATGTTGAACTGTACTTGTTCTAAATGATATAATGCATATATGTGATGAACTGCTTTCAACTGTGATATTAGCATTGAACTGATGATATATGCTGTTGTTGATTGAAAGTTTGCTAAGCCAGACGTGCGTCTGTGCTCAACCGTTATAAGGATTAAAAACCTTAATATGCTTTGAAGATGAAGGGATTGGTGTTCTTTTCCAAAAGCTCTTTAAACTTAAAGTACTTGTTTTCAATGTTGAAATGGTTTTGGTGAACTATTATTATACAAGAGAAAAAACCTTTTCGAACTATGTGTCTTCAAGTGAACACTTTCAAGATTTTTTTGGCAATATCCTATTGGGGGAAATATTTCAAAGATAAAATAATTTCAGAGATGCTTTATAAAAGATTTTCAAAGAAAAGGTTTTTCCTAAATATTTTAGAAACTTTCCGATAACCTGGATAGGTTATCGAGAATTCGGTTTTGAATTTGTTTTTCACTGAACGAAAAATAAGTACTTAAGAAAGAGAATCTAGTATGCGAGACGTCGCCTCTAGTATTCAGTGATACGCACGTGATCTTGAATCAGTGTTAATTCGGGACTACGAGTCCTGGTTATGATGTTATGGCACGTGATCTTGGATCAGTGTTAATTCGGGACTACGAGTCCTGGCTATGATGTTATGGACTGAGAGTCCAATTCTCGAAATTGAGGACAGTTCGTTCTGATTTCGTTGTGATGGACTTAGGTCCTAATTACGTTGTGTTGGACTGTGTATTCTGACCGCGTGTGGTGAACATGATTAAAGGTGAAGGTTGTTTTCTACGACCACAACCCTTGACTGCGGCCACGGTCTTGGGCATTGTGATTGAGCATTCGGACTATGAGTCCTATGCTTCTGAGTTTTCAAGTGATGGGGAAATGATGATTTAAGTCGTTAGCTTTGAGCAGCGACAGCGAAAAAGAATGAACACAAAGAAAACCTTTAAATAAAATATTTTCTCATGTGCATTTCCCAAGCCAGGACGTGCTATTGATGAATAAATCAGATACAAAAGATGGTATCTGGGAGTCTGTCCATGTAAACCGAGTGAAGAGGCACATGTGACGTTGCTCGTCCTGAGACCTTATGCATGAGGGTAAGGAGGCAACTGCCCGGTGGGCTAGAGATTGACCAACTCTAATACTTCTCCAGGGAAAACGGTGTTGAGATCTCATGAGATTAAGTTAGAGCCTGATATTGAAGTGCCATGCATATTTTCAAAAGATTGACTGTGCGGGTTTGAGACCCTTTGATATAACACTATTATGTTATGTATATGCATGATTTAACTGCTTATATGATTATGTGATGTATGTATCATGTATATGGTTGTTGTGTGATATATCCATTTGTCGATATCTCACCCTTACAAACATATCAGGTTTCTTCTGGTTTGCTATTGTACCCTGGGTATTTTAGTACGGATGTGCAGAGGAGTCTTCCTAAGTCACTCAGAGACTTAGATCTAGTTGCTTGATGAAGTATTTGATTGTGGAACGATCACGTGAGTTCTTCTCAGGAATAACTTTTAGAATGACCAACTTAGGGTTTGAGACTTGGATTTTTGATAAGTATGTATGAGTATGACTCAGAGAGTCTATATTTTAAAACGGAATGTTTATGGCTCGGAGAGCGTCTCTTTTGAATGAAAACTTAAAATTTTCCTTTTGGTCCTGTATAGCTAATTGATATAACTATCTTTAGCATATTAATGCCTGGTTGTATTTGGTGTAACTGGAATTCTGGAATGAAAATGTAATTATTTTAGCAGGTGTTCTTTTACCTGGGATGTCCGAATTACAGAGGAGACTCTGTCAAAATTTTCGTAAAATACTAGCTTTTATTCAAGCATATTCTTTAAATTAAATAGGCTTGCCATACTATGACAGTATGTCTGGGTGCCAATCAAGGCTTAGGAGTCGTGACAAAATTTTTATACCCAATTTCAGACACTTATATACTTATATAAATTATTTTCCGAAAGCACCAGCAAATTATCTTTTAATTTAAATTCCGCACGTGTTACTTAAGTAATGCCCTCAAGGGGGGGCGTTTACACTGAAAGGCATGACCTTGTAACAGTAATTGCTTCCTTCAGTGATAAATGTTGTCTTGTCTTGATCAGGTGGGTACATTTTAATTTGATTGTACCCTGAGTAGGCATCCATGAGGTTTGCACCAACTACGAGCCGATCAATGCTTGGCAAAGGGTAGGAGTTCTTCGGACATGCTTTATTCAGATTTGTATAGTCAGTGCACATTCGCCATTTACCATTTACTTTCTTCACTAGGACGACATTAGCTAGCCATGTGGTGTATTCGATTTCTCAGATGAAATTAGCTTTCAGCAATTTTGATGTCTCCTATTCAACGATTTTCCTTCGCTCCTCACCCAGCCTCTGTTTTCTCTGTGCTATTGGTTTGGCTTCGGGACAGATTGCTAGCTTGTGACAAAGGAACTCCAGGTCTATTCTTGGGATATCTGAGGGTTCCCATGCAAACAAATCAGCATTGACAAGTAAAAAATTTTAAATTGCTACTCTTACCTCAGGGTCAAGGTTCATAGCCAAATTTATGCACTGGTCCGGTTTCTTTCCGATATGAAATTTCTCTGACTCCTCAATAGGTTGGGGCCTTCGCTCTGAAGTGTCCATCCGGGGGTCCAACTCCACCGAACTGACAGAACCATCTGTGGTAACCGGCTTATCCTTGGATTCCATGTTTGGTACAGACCTCATCTGATTTGGTTCAGATGTTTGGCTAACACGTAAACTGTCGATGTAACACTGCCGAGCCATTTTTTGGTCAGCTCTGATGGTGATCACTTCTTCTGGGTTGGCTGGAAACTTCATCATCAAATGAGGTGTCGAAACAACAGCACCTAACTCATTCAAAGAAGGTCTACCAATCAGAATATTATATGAGGTAAACGCATTGATTATTAAATTCCTGACCGAGATTGTTCTATACAATCTTCCTTCTCCAAAGGTTGTTAAAAGGTCTATGTACCCCCTAGTGTCCACCTGTTCTCCTACAAAGCCAATCACTTTGTTTTCGTGAGGCTTGATCTCATTGTCCGATATGCCGAGCTTCTTGAATGTTGATAAATATAAGATATCTGCAGAGCTTCCCTGATCAACTAATACACGCTTAATCGAAAAGTTAGCCAGCCCAATGGTGATTACCATAGGGTCATCTTGACGTACATCAACCCCAGTAAAATCGTCATCTGTAAATGAAATAGGAGGGGAGGCTTTAGAAGGTTTATTTGTTACCAGATTAACATTTTTCAGAGCTCGGAGACATCTTCTTCTGGCTGAGCTAGTGGCCCCTCCACCAGCAAATCCTTCACTGATAGTATTGACTACTCCCTTAGTTTGATTGGCCTCTTCCGTTCGGCTGTCCCCTGGTTCTCGGATTTCTGTGGCTTGAGGCGTGGGGGTTTTGCTATCCTAACTTGGGCCTCTTCCTCCATTATTCCGATAGTAACCTCCTCGACCTCGTCCTCTACCTCAGAAGTTTCCTGCAGGAGTGGTTCTCATTACGAACTGAGCAAGGTCCCCAGCCTGGATCAATTCTTCGATTATGTCTTTCAGGACCCAACATTCCTCAGTAGTGTGACCATAATTGTTGTGGTACCGACAGTGCTTTGATCTATCTGCCTCAGCTGGCGTGCGGCTTGGTGGGGGCACCGGCATCAGCTCGGTATTCAGGACTTCATTTAGTATTCTTGTCCTGGTAGTGTTTAAGGGAGTGTAGGTGTCATACCGAGGTGGTCTCCGAATGGAGCTTTATGCAACTCTTGTTTTGAACTCCGGTTTTTTTATTCCAGGCTTGAACCGATCTTTATTTTCTCGTGGTTTCTCTGAGTCTTCTTGTTTGCGCCTATAGAATTCTGGCATTTCCTCCTGGTTGATAATCCCAGTGGCTCTCCTTCTCAATTCCTCCATACTTGCTGCTGGTCTGCAGGCCAATGAGTCCATGAATGGTTTGGGTTTTAGGTCGGATAGGATTGCATGTAGGGCTACTCCTGGCATAAGCCCCCGGATCTGAGATGTTTCCCTTGTGAAACGAGCCATGAAATCTCTGAGGGACTTATCCCTTTCTTGCCTGAGATTCACCAATGACATCGAGGTTTTTCGGTGTGCTCTGCTTGTGGCAAATTGGGCACTGAATCTTTCGGCAAATGTTTCGAAGCTGTCTATAGATTGTGCTGGGAGTTCGGATTAGCAGGCAAGTGCAACACCTTTCAATGTTGTGGCAAAGACTTTACACATTACTGGATCTGCATCAGTTGTCAGGAAGATCTGGGTTGTGAATGCGGTGAGGTGATCTTCAGGATCAGTGCTTCCATCATACCTTTCAATGTTCTGGGCTTTGAAATTATATGTAAAAGGATTTCTCATGATATCCTCTATGAACGGATGTCGCGCCTGGAGATGACCATTGTGAGGTCGGTTCCGATGAGTCGTCTCATATGTGTGCTTCGAGCGATGATCGGACTGTGTTCGCGAATAGTCTTCATCTCCAGATTGAGAGTTCCCATCATCATGAAATTCTTCCTCCTCGGTCCGAACTCTTTCCTGTCGCAGCTCCTCATTTTCTTGTTGGAGCCTTTCGACCCATTGCATGAGCTCCTCAATGCGACTAACATTTTCCGACTCCTGAGTTGGGACATGGTCATCTTGTGGGATGCTTCCTTGTCCTTCAAGATTGGAGGAATGGGGTTGGTCTCTTCGAGTCTGAACCATCTCACCACCCCGATGTTAACTGAAACAATAGTTACAGAGACATAAATACATAACATGAACATATTTGACAGATAAATCTATTATGTAAACAAAAAAAGTGTAACATGATAGTCATCTTCCCTCTTATATGCTTTTTCGTGTGGCCTGGGACAGTTTACCTCGGCCCCACGAGGGGCACAAAATGTTTTTCCCGAATTCCGATTACTCGGAATCCGATGAACTCAATATATGAATGACGAGATATTTAGGATATGGCTTGACAGAGTAGTCTCTGCTCCTATGTATACGTGAAGGAATCAAAGCCGACGTCGTTCTTATTTTGTATACCTGAAACAATAGTACTCTAAGTTGGTATATTTCTCTACTCTTAAATGTTCCTAGAAAACTCCAGGAATTGAATGAGGTTTTTCTTCTGCCCCTCATCCTTCCTCTAACTCTCCATTTATACACCTTTTATCCGATCAGGTTGGTTAACAAGAACCCGGAGAAGTGGGACGATTGTTATCCTTATTTTTTGGTTGACGAGATCCCCCAAATCTCTGAAGCGGATACTCCGTATCCGACTTAGTCTTCTAACTGTTCCTCTGATTAGTGCTCGTATATTCCTACTAACCAATCCCCGTATTTTGTGCTAATCGGTTATGCCGAGATTATCGTAATTATTTAATAAAGATTAAGTTTCTGAGTTCTTCTCCAACCTAACTGTCGGTTACACCTCGGTGATTACTCATGTTCGTGATTCGAAAACATCTAGAAGCTTTCTTCATGATAATAATACTTGGTTTTTATTTATTAATTATGTAATTATATTTTTAAATCTTTGGGCATTACAATATATGTTAATTTATGATATTTTGTGGCTGTAATGGCTATATCAAATATATATGTTTTGTGTTATATAGTATTGGAAAAGAGGAGCCAATGTGTTAAAGTATGATGATGTGATTAGTTGATAAATTTTGATTGTAGAAGCATAGAGAAATTATGGAGAACATTTGATATTGTTTGGGTTGATTTTTTTTATTATTTATCAAAATGGTGTTGTAAGATTGTTGATATGACTTGGAATTACACTAAAGATATAAGTATATTTCATGTTGATATTAATGTGTAGGCCTAAGGCAATAATATAATGATGTGAATCGTTTTCTTAGTGGAATGAATTGGATTGGATGAATAATGGTGTGAATCTTTTGGTACCCGAGTGGGGAGCAGGAGGCTCCGGGATATAAATATCACCGTCGGGGATGAGGGGACCTTGTTAGATACCCCGGGCGTTGAGGGGGATGTTAATGTTGTTTGCCAGAGGGTGCGGTATCTCCGGGGTAGAAATTAAAACCGTCGGGGCGGGGAGCTTGAGTGGACAACCCCAAGTGGGACCCAAAGACTCAATCATCATGTATATGATATTTCTTGTTAAATTCCTTTGTGAGAGGAACTTGATATTCAATTATTACTATTTTTGGGTTTGTTAATGAGGTTACAAGTCATTCCACAAGTACTTTCTCATATTGGAGATGCTATTTATATATACTTAATTTGGATAATTTCATATATGTGTTTTGTTTGTGGGTGTGTGTGGGAAACCCTCACCGAGTTTAATACTCATCCCACTCCTTTAAAATGTTTTAAGCACAAGTATGATCAGTCTTGATATTCTTACACATAGGAGTTGCTTGGGAGCCATGTATGTCATGTGGAGGCTTGTGCTTTGATATTTTGAAGTTTGCAACCGACCTTGTTAACGATGGCAAACCTATTGCTTATATGAATTTAGGACTGTGTAATCTTTGGTTTAGTTTGCTTAACTCTGATGAATATATTTATTAATGTGATATATTAATGAGTATGATTCTCTTGACTCTGTATAAATACGGATTTATGTATGCATGATGGACTGCGAAGGGGAAAGATCTTGCTTTCCCTTTCGGTCGGTCATGACTACAAAATTCGGGTCGTGACACAATGAACGTGGAATAATGACATATTAATGCAAATATTTCTCATCTAATTCAGAAATAAATATGGAATATTACTGCAAATATTATTTTTTAATGAAAACATTACAAAAAGCTAATTATTGAATCATAAAAATTATTTCCAAAAATTGTCCATGAGAAATTTTTGAAGGTATCAGACAAAGTAATGAATGCCATAAAAATATAATCAAATGGTAATTAAAGTATTAAAGAACAGGTTGTAAATAAATAAATTTTTAAATAAATAATAATAAAAAAGAATTTAAGACATTTTTTAAATTCAAAATTCCAAAATCAAAATTATTTTTTAAGATTAATTATTTCCAAAAAATTGTCCATGAGATAATTTGAAGGTAATCAGACAAACAATAAAGTCATAAGAAAACAATTAAATGGTAATTAAACCATTAATGAGTAGCCTTTAAATAAATAAATGGTAAAAAAAGAGAGCTTAAGACATTTTTAAATTCAAAATTTAAGTTTAATTTTTTTGAAATAAATTTTTTTTTTGATATGGACTTTTTTTTTAAAATAAATTTAATCTGTAATCTATAGTAATAAAAATATATATTAATCTATCTATCTATAAACAATACAATTCTATCCCCTATGTAATGTAGTTTTGTCATGTGTCATCTTCTCTATGCATGAAATATTGTCATGTGTCATATGCCAAGTGTCAACACAACAATTTTTCGATTTATTATTTTATTTATAAATTTAACAAAAAATAACACACTAAAAATAAAAAATGAATGACAATTACTGAAACTGAAATTGAAATTTAAAGTTTAAATGTAACCAATCTTATCTAATTATTTAATTTATTTCAATTTTAATTTCAAATTTAAGGTCATACAAGATGTATTTACGTAAGTCTTATCAAAGTTGAAATTAAATTTAAATTACGTAAATTTAAATTTAAATAAATGTATCAAATCTCACTTTTTAATAATTCATAAATTCAGAAATGTATTTAAACTTATTTGAATGACTAATTTTAAATGCATTTTTTGTTAGTTACATAAATCTATATTTACTTTGTTTCAATTTTATTTTCTAGTATAGTAAATCTTTATCTTTTGCTTCAATCTTATCCCTTTTGTTTTGTTTTGGGTAAGTTTTCCAATCTTTATCCTAATCTATATAGTTCTTCCTTTAAAAAAATAATTGATTCTAATTATTTACTTTATATATTTTTATCTTTTTTTATAAAACAAGTAACACTGTGACAGCTTATCTAGAATAATTATTTGTTTATATATTTGATTTCAAATTTGATATTTGATTTAAAAGGCATAATAAATACAAATTTTGATATAAAAAAAAGATAATTTCAAGTCTAATATTTACTTCTAAGTTTAATTCCAACCGCCACGCAGATTTGTTTTCAACACCTTTGTGGATTTGAGAAATGCTATCAACTCAGTCATTGTTATTCAAGGCACGAAGGTGAAAACTCACAAAGGTACATTTTGGTTTAGTGGAACCTCTTATATCAAATGATATAAGTAAATTTAACCTATATTACCTGTTATGTCAAAATGATTACAGGAAATGTTAGTCTTCAAAATGTCATGCATTCAACCAAACTTATCTTCAATCCCCAGATTGAAGAAGCTGAAAATTTGAAAGAAAAAAAAAGGCGGGATTGCCAACATCTTCTGTCAATATATTATAACTCTTTTATTTTTTATTTGATACTCAATAATATTTTTATGTCATGAAAGGGTTCTCGAAAATAATGATCTTGGACAAAGAGTTCTGCCGGTATAAAATTATACTGTCAGTAAAAATGCAGATCGGTTTTTAAGTCCGAGTTTTAAACCCAGAATTTAACGGTAACTTCCTTCGATATAGAAGGCCTCAACTATGATTTTGTTTTCCTAAAAATCATTTTCTAGATCACTGGTAATAATATAAAATATAATTACCGGTCAATACGCGAGAAAACGGGGTGTTACAACACTACCCCTCTAAAAAGATTTCGTCCCCGAAATTTACTCATCTAAGGAAAATGAACACGAATAATGTCTTTTTATTTCGTGCTCCTGAAGCATATTATTCTTGTTTTTTTTCAAAATGTGACGTGAATTACTTCCTGGATTAGGCTATCGCTCTGACTTATACCGTATTCGCTAAACCACCTGATAAAACAAATCAGGTAAACCCCCTTTTTAAACTCTCAAGACTCGAAGCACAGTCTAATAATTCGAATGCCAATAGAATGAAGTACACGAACTTCTGATAGATTTGAAAATTTGATTGATACCAAACTTTGACTTCTATTTCTGGTGGCGATTCTAACACACCAATGGTAAATAAGAGCTTATAATTCGAACAAGAAATTTTCGGAGAGAGAAAATAAATCTCTAAACTTTACACTCACAAGAAAAAATAAAGTAGAATGAATAGAAATACAAAGAATATTCTCATATATGAAAAAGTTCTTCAATATTCTCATATATGAAAAAGTTCTTCAATAGTGCCCGGCCGGTACCAATTTACAAACATGACTCTAATAAAGCTACTCTTCCTCCCTTGAAGTAACTCCAACTCATTTGTCACAATAACATAATGAATTGGCAAATATTTCATCTGCCAAAAAATTTATAACTCTTTACCCACACAGACTAACTAGATATGATCTGCAAGAGATCACTCCATTTCTCAATTGTACTCATTTTCAGAAAAACAGATGGTTGAGTTTACAAAACTCAATTCTCAAAAATACAGGAGTATCCAAACAGAGTTCTCCGACTAGGAAGAGTTATCAAGAAACTGTAAAGGTAACCCTATTAAGGGATAACAAAGAATACAGATTCCGATCGTTTCGCATACAACAGAACAATAAAAGATGCGAGGATGCAACAAAACCAACTCAAAACAGGTTGACGACAAACATAGATTACTCATAGATAAATACACAGTATTTTACACGTTCATAGGAAATCAAAAATGATTTTCCATGTGAGTTAATAGTACATTCAAAAGTCTACTTTCTACAACACAACACATTTCACTTAAAAGTATTCATCCGATTGTGATACTTCAGTATAACTTATTGTGAAGGTTCCACCCGTTAATAACTAGTCACGGATTTTCACGTTAAACTTTGGCGAACTACTTCCTCTGTCACACTGTTCATTAATCGGATCCTTATCTTAGGCCTCGCAGCCTACATGTTACTTCTAGAAGGTTTCATTTTGGGCTGTCTGCACTCCCTAGAGAGGTGTCCGGACTTCCCACACTTAAAGCATATAATACCCTTGATGACACAGTCACGAGTTGCGTGTCCTTTACCGCATTTCATACATGTCTGTGGATGCATTATAGATGGACCAGCCTCTCTAGTGCCTCTTTTACACAACTTTGACAACGTTGGTTTCGCTTACGGCTTTTTCTGTAACTTCTTGTTGTCTCTGAACCTCAAAGGTCCACAACTCATCTTTCTGCTTTTACCCTTCTCCGGATCTCGAGGAACTCAACACTTATCCATTAAGGTTGGAAATTGTAGTAGTTTCAATGACAAGATAGTCTTCCGCATTTCAACTTTCAGATTTTCCTCTAACTTCCAAAGGTTCATCCTTCATCGGCATCCTTCAAATACAACTCTTTAAACTTAATCAACTCATCCAACTCAGCGGCATATGCAGTGATTATCATTTCCTCTTGTCCACGTTGCAGGAATTCAATCTCTTCTACCCGATCCACTTCAGTGGAAACATATTTCTCCAGAAATCTTCTCCGAAATGTAATCCAGGTGATCGCTTCCAGTTCTACCACTAACAGCTGGAAAGTTTCTCTCCACCAAACTCTAACATCTTCTATCAACAGGAATGTCGCACAAGCAACCTTCCAGCTATCAGGGTATTCCTTAGTTCTAAATATCCTTTCTATTTCCTTAATCCAGAGCCCAGCTTTCTCCGAGTTAAGCTCACCATCAAATTGAGATAGATTACTATGGCAAAACTCAGCTAGTCCTCGCCTCTCAGCAATTTCCTCATTCTGACGTGCCACAGTTGTTGCTAGCTCCCTCAGGACTTGTATAGCCGCAACCATATCCGCAGAATCCTTACTTACCGGACCAGGTCCACTTGTTCCAGGACTAACCATGATTTCCTATAAAAACATGGTAGTCAGAACTAGGAAGAAAACAAGACATCAATTTCTGTTCACTATCATTTCTCGTTAGAAACAATAATGAAAAGAACAACAAACAATGTTGTATCCCTTCATAACAACGTCATGAAGAACACGAATTCAATTAAGGATAGAATAAAGTCATTATCCTCCCAAACATTGGTTCTTCATAGAACCGAGAACACAAAACAACACAAGACACAATCAGAGAAAACACAATAAAACGACGACAGACCTAAACCCCAAGCCCCAAAAAGACTCGACCAGCTCTGATACCAATAATGTAAAACCCTTATCAGATGCTACAATGTTTGTGACCTCGAATGCAAAAATTAATATTTTCAAAAGATACGAGTTTATTTTTTGCTATTCGTTTTCGCAAATAAGAAATTAGACAATACTTAAATTGATTAACATTTTCCAACCACTAACAGGCCTAAAACATATACATCCAGAAAATGAGAACATAAGTAGTAATTAATCATACGTCCTTCGTGTCTACATAATTCCTTCATATATTCTTTCAAAAGATAAAGGTCATGAAAAGACAGATACAACAACAGGCGGAAATAACAATGCCATTACAAATAGCATGACCAAGAAAACATAAACAACCTTGGAGACGCAACTCCATAAAACTAATCCTAAACACTGGAACTCATCATGTGGCTTTGTACAAAACGATGACGAGGTGTCATCATTGTACTACAACAACAAATGAGGACAATACATCGTCACACTGGGGTTGAGCTCTCGCATCTTCCATATACTAATCTCTGAAGATGCATCCGGTCCGTCTCATATTCCAAAGCTGGCAGTGATACTGAAGAAGTACTACCGTCTTCGTTGCAGAACATAAAATAAGCAAAAGACCAGAAAAAACAAAAAATGAGGTGAGATCCCCATTCATCATACATATAAAGCAGTCATGCAGTGGTATGACCCCCATACATGTTACAGCATACATATATTCATTTTATCTTCCATTCTCATTCTGCAACTTGAAACTCCAAGAATATACAATACCAAACTCAATGGTAAGCTTGTCAAGCATACCGAACACATTTATCCACCGAGCTACTAGAATAGAGAGAAAGCGATCAAATCGTATAGTCGCATACCTATACTGACCTCAAAGAATATTTGATCCTAACTCCGGAGCTAATTGACATTTTGGAAAGGAAATGGTCAGTATAGGTTTCACATATGCCCACCTTAGGAACCATGTGTGGCTATCATACTAGGCACACAATGCTTACATCATAATGTATGTACAATCATAACCACATGTGATCTCAAACTCTCGGTGAAACATCAGGCTCTTTATGAAACCTCTACAACCGGGGAGCTCGGCTTCCTAGGTACAACAGCCTTACTGAACATATTATCAACTATGTATCTGAACAAAATTGCCGAAATACGTCCAGTTGGTCTATCCACCGGATAACCTCGTGATTCCATCAGAATTCATTTGATGTCAATCTCTGACAGACGATATTCTCGGGTCCGAATCACCGACCCTTCACTGATCCACAATCCTCAAACAGACTTTCTATGTTTGTGTAAAGATGTTCTAAGGCACTTGCTTACAATTCCTAACATATTATGAAATTGGACCGATAATCCAATCATTTATTTCTTTGCACTTTTCTAATAGAGCCTTTTCCTTAACTTCCAAGAAATCAAATTATTCTGAGTCCA
Organism: Sophora flavescens; assembly: GCA_030762895.1. Classification (NCBI taxonomy): domain Eukaryota; kingdom Viridiplantae; phylum Streptophyta; class Magnoliopsida; order Fabales; family Fabaceae; genus Sophora; species Sophora flavescens. The sequence goes on along the minus strand of CM061063.1, from coordinate 155,851,834 downwards.
TTAAGTCTTATGGATGTATGGATATTGAATTATCCACACTTTATGACAAATGGTCTTGCTTCACCATAAGTCATAAATCATTAAGTTTATATTTTCACTAAGTCATCCATGACTTAGGTTTTGCATTTGACTTAAAATATTAGTCTTTAAAGATTCAAATCCTTTTTGGTAGAAACCAAACTTTTTAGTGAAGACCAAACCATTTGAACATAAGTAAATCAATGGTACATAGGTATTAAATTTCTCGAAACATTTTCTCGAAAATCTTTAAAAACGCTTAACGACGGTTTCGCCACTTTTTTTACTAGATTTAGGCCCAAAAGCCATACTTTTGAAAATATGGTTCTTCACCTTAAATCTATTACTCTCCTAGGTTATAATACTCATTTTAAGATGTTGAAACACTGATTTTACATTTTTCTTTCCATTCATACAAAATTCTTAAAAACTTGGCCAAATGCCGCTGATTTCGAAAATCGCGTAAATCATTTTTCAACGATTTTTAATCCTAATGGTCTAAAACTTATTTTTGAAGTCTTAAGACACTTAATTAAGTATCAAAAACTTTTTTTACTATCCAAACACTGCCTTGGCCGAAACTCACACATTTTTGGCTTATTTTCTAGACTTTGTTCTTTGGAAAATCTATTTTCAAGCTTACTAAAACATGATTTTTATTATCTTAAGTACTAAAATCCAATTAACAGTATTTTTGGATCATTCAAACCACAAAATACAGTTTTTAATCTTATGAAAACAGTTTTGGAACTAATCATTTCTTTCTTGGTTTAATTACTCTTTAAAGTCCATAAACAACCATGGAATCACATGATTTTGGAAGTTAGAATTATCATGCCAACTTTATCATGCTTGGCCAAAACCATGCTTCAACAAATATGAAGATTTTATCTTCATCAATTAAGCTCAAACATCATACTTCATCAATCAATCTCAAACATCATACATATTCATGTATTCAAACACTAAATCATGGCATGATTATTTAGCAGATTCAACATACTTTCTTTCAATGATCAAGTAAGCATACTAACAATTTTATTTTAACTAACATGCATCGAATAAGCATATACATCAATTTACATGATCACACCACAATCACAACATAATCATGATACAAATTCCTTTTGGAGGATCACATATACACAAAGTCATAACCCTAACATTTAGGGTTTCAAGACCACACAAATATAACATAAACCACACACATACACCCACAATAAGGTAGATGGTGGTTAATCTCCCCCATACCTTTTAAGATCACATAAAGCAAGCAAATCCAAGCTATTCCGAGCAAGGAAACCCCGGTTTTTGGCTTCAAAAACCTATCAAACTCACACAAAATAACAAGGATTCATACAACTATGCTTAGACATGAATATAGAAGATAGATCAAGGTTTGGATCACTCACTTGGAAGCTAGAAGTTGATGATCAAGCTTATGACAACTTGAAGCTTAGAAACCTATTTCTAAAGAAAGCTCCAAATAAAAAACTTGTGAGATAAGATGATCTTAGATTGATGAGAGGATCATGGATCTATGGTTGATTCATGAAACAAGGTCTTGGACGATGGAGAAGTGATGTTGGCCGAATTAATTAAGGAAGAGAAAGGAAAGGAAAACTTGGTTTCATGAACAAGGATGAGGAGAGGATGATGAATATGGTATTGGTTTTTCAAGAGAGTAATTGGAAGGTGAGAACATGGTGTGACCGAATCATGGAGGAAGGAAGGAAAGGAAGAACGCTTTTTTGTGTTCTATGAAATGATGCTAAGTTGAAAAATAACAAATGAACATGTGTGGAAGGGTGATATTGGCCGTGTATTCTTGCCAAGGAGGAAGAGAAGTTTGCTTTGATAACCTTAATGACAACCATAGTTGATGTTAATCAAATCTAGGTTATAGGTTAAGTTAGGAAATAATATATTATAACCTATCTATTTTGATGAATCATCATGCTAAGATGAGAATGAAATAAATGTGTGGTGGAGGTGTGTCTAAGGTGATGTGGCCGTGTGATACACTTGGTGGAGAATTGGTATTTTTCTTCTAAATCATGGTTGGTTGATCATGGTTCATGTTAACATAACCTTGGTGATTCACCACACTTTCCATTAATGAGCAATTATGACTTGTGGTGAGTCATTGCAAAGGAATGGATGAGAGGAGGCCATGTGGTTCACTTAGGTAGTAACCATGGTTTTAGGTATAGGTTAAAAAATAACTTAAAATACTTAGGTGTCTTCATAACCATTATGATCATCTAGAATGAAGCGAAAGAATGCCTATTTGAGAGGCTTGGTCGAAATTATACATGATAGAATGGAGAGCAAAATTTTCAAAACACTTGTTAGACATTAAAGGAATTCACAAAATGATCAAAGGCTATTTTGGTCATTTCGCAAGGATATTAAGAAAATTTGTGTTTAAGTCATGATGACTATGTACCATCACCTTTATCATCACATGGGTGGGTCCCACATGTGATATCAACCTCCCAGACCCTCTGTATGTCTCTGCGAATCCATTTTCGGCTCCAACGCTTTACCCGATTAGGTTTTCCACCCGTTTTTCAATAAAATTTCACCCGATAAAATATAATATTTTATTTTTGAGTAGAAATTTTTGAAATATATTTTGTTCCCAACAAGTGGCAACATTTTGAAATTTTTCGTTTTCAGGCCGAAATTAGGGTTTTCTGCCGGTATAAAATTATACTGTCAATAAAAACGCAGACCGGTTTACATTTGAGTTTTAAACACAAAATTTAACAGTAACTTCCTTCGATATAGAAGGTCTCAACTATGATTTTGTTTTTCTAAAAATCATTTTCTAGATCCCAGGTAATAATATAAAATATAATTACCGGTCAAGACGCGAGAAAACGGGGTGTTACAAAATATATCCGCACATTTTTTTTAAGTGGTGCATCACGAAACCGTTGTTAAGTGTGTGTTATTAAATCTCGAATATGGCGTAGTGTGGTGAGTTTGACTCCCATCGAGGGTTTTGGGAGCGAACTCTAGCCTCCTCTGTTCGGCTGTGGGTTCCTCCCAGATGTCTCTCCTCATTCGGGGAGTATGACATTTGATAAGTTGGGTCGTCTTCGGATGATGTTCCGTTTTCTAACATGTAGAGAAATCTAACCTGAGTTGCGATCGCCTCCTCCTGCCAGCAAAGTTTCTCAGCAGCTTTCGTTGCGTTTGAGGACGAAGTCGAATGTCCCTTCCTTGCACAGAGTCCCCGAATGTGTTCCGCTCTCCAAGCTTCGTGACTGGTCCAGGCATTCTAGATATGCCGCCCTTTGTGGTTCAGAAGGGGTGAGGGAGGTTTCATCTCCATCTCCTATGCATGCAGTTCTATGAAATAGTGCGTCTCCTCGCGTGTGGTTACCTTGTGAATGGGAATAAAAGTTTGCCCTTCCCATAGATGGCGCCAATGTTCTGAAAGAAGCCCAAAACTGAAATAATGATTTTGGTAATTGGGCCTGTGCTGAGTGGCCCAACACAAGTTGGCTTGTAGTTTCTGAACTGAGAGCTCCTATCCTCCTCCTCCTCCTCCTCCTCCTCAGCCGCCACCCCCCCCTCCCCCTCCTCCTCCTCCTCCCTCCATGCTGGACCGAATGGTGGAGTGCGAAGACACTTGGATGCTTAAGTCAACAAGGGTACAGCAGATAGAGTAGATGTGTTCTATACAAGGACTGACCCATAATCTTTTATTAGTGAGGGCAATATCATATGCTATATTTTTTTTAAATAAATAAATATATATATATATATATATATATATATATATATATATATATATGCACACACACACACACACATACATAAGCGATAAAATAATGATATCGGTAGCCTAAAAATTGGAGATGACAAAAGCAATTCTTACTATAACCAAATCCTCAAATACATCCAAATGACAATATCTCACGTAATTTTTTTTTTAAAGAAAAAGAAGGCATGCAAGGGCATATCAATGACTACTAACATCCCAACTAGGTTGACACCTTAGAAGTCACTAATAATCTGCAGCACACCCACAATTTAGTAAAATAATCACAAAAATTATATCATTGTATAGTCAAAAAATTAAAGACACCTCAATTTCCACAAATTATAACAATTTCCTATGTGTTTACATATTCTGAGTTTGTTGTATGATTTTTTTTTTTTCATTTTCAATACTATAAAAAATAACTCTTTTATGTATATCATTGGATATGTATTTAAATAAAAAAATATATAAATACATAAGCGATAAAATAATGATATCGTTTGGCAAAAAATTGGAGATGACAAAAGCAATTCTTACTATAACCAAATCCTCAAATACATCCAAATGACAATATCTCACGGAAATAAGAAGGCATGCTAAGGCCTCACAATGACTACTAACATCCCAACTATGGCACCTTAGAAGTCACCAATCATCTATATCACACGCACAATTTATTAAAATAATCACAAAAATTATATCATTGTATAGTCAAAAAATTAAAGACACCTAAAATTCTACAAATTATAACAATTTCCTATGTGTTTTCATATTAAGTTTGTTGTATGATTTTTTTTTCATTTTCAATACTATAAAAAATAACTCTTTTTATGTATATCATTGGATATGCAATATGCTTTTCTAGTTTTCACCAATATTTCTGAAAGATTGCTAATCCAATTTAAATTAGAAAATTGTTCATCGGCACGAATATCTCTAATATAATTTCAGGTTGAATATTAAGTCCCATAAGCTTTACAAAAGAAAATTGTTACAGATAAAGTTGAGCAAAAAAAATCAATGCTTGTCACACAAATGCAATTCATTGCTCATCTCTAGAGTAGAGTTGTACTATAATGGGGGCAACAAGCATTTTTTAATGGGGGCAAAAATAAACTATTCTAAGGTAAAAGGAAAAAAATTACTTTGTGGGGGCAGCTGCCCCATTGTACTAAACCTAGGTCCATCCCTTGTTCTATATATCGCAAAATCATTACTACAAGAAAAAATGAATTTAGCGAGGGTCAAAACCGTCGCAAACAGCTTAAATCCGTCGCAAAAACACATGTTTCGACGGTTTGAGACGGTCACAAATCCATCACATGTTGGGTCGTCGCAAAAGGTTTCTGACGGTTTTTTTAAATGACCGTCGCTAGCCGTCGCAAATTATGAGAAATTAGCGACGGCATGGCCGTCGCAAATTATAGAAAGCAAATCAACATAAATTAGCGACGGAATAGCCGTCGCAAATTGCAACACATTTTTATAAAACTAAATAATTTAATTAACTAATTTTTTTATTAATTAATTATTTAAAATATGAATTATTTTTAATTAATTATTTAATATTTAATATAAAATTCAAAATTAATATAAACATATATTAATTATAATTTAGACTATATTATGATAAATGAATAATAATTTTAAACAATAAATGAAATTCATAAATAAAAGCAGATTGTTTTGACAGAGTGCATACATCATACAAAATAAAATCTAATATTAAAGAAACTAATAACCCTCTCTATAGCCCTGCATTAACAAATCTGTAAAGGATTGATCATCATCGTCACTGGTCTGCTGATGACCCTCAGGCTGGGACGGTGGTGACTGTGGCTGAGGGGTGCTGTGAAGGTGTTGGTGTTGGTCCTGTTGCATGCATTGTGGGCTGAGGGTGCTTGGTTCCTAAATGCAACATGAGCTCTCTCCGTGTAGCTGCCATCATCTCTATATGCTCCATCATCTGTGTCTGTTGAGTAAGCAGCTGTCGATTGATCTCATCCTGAGCTGCCAGTTTCTGTCGCATCTTCACCATCTCCGCAGACTCATGAGACTAACGGGGCCTAAGATCTTGACGATGCTCGAATCTGGCTGAGTGAAGATGCTTTGGAGCACCGCGTCGATAGTTACTGGCCAGGTCTCCCATACCGTATATGTGACCCTTGTTCTTACCGCCAGCAACCTCGACCCATGCCTGCAACTCCAATTGGGCTTCCACCTCTAGGTCAAGTGTGGTGGAAGGGGAAGATGAGGCTGCCTGAGACCGAACCTGAGATAACTTATCACGATAGTCCTCCTGTCATTAAAATTGATGCACATCATCATACAAAATGACCATAATTATTAAATATAAAATAAAAATAATTTCCAACAAAGAGACATGTAAATCACCTGAGTGCGTCTAGAGCGCTCATCTACATACTCGCCGGTACCCTTCCTAGTATGAGTTCGGGCATGAAGCTCAACCGGCTTGACGCTACGGCCAAGCTCCCTAGCCTGCACCAAAAAAAAACTTGTTCATATTTGAAGTTACACTACCTTAATAGCCAGATATCTAATGAATTAACAAAATATGATGTTGGAACTTACAAGGCGTCGAGCATGCTCCTGATTGCGATGCCGCGCCAGTGTGCAGGCTCCCACCCTTTTCCGAGGCCCTGTTGAGCTTTGCCTGGGCGGATTTTTTCTTAAATTCAGGTGTAGCCCAGTAAGCACATAACTCCTCCCAAATGGGTGGGAAACACCATTTTGGATGCTGTCCCTTTTTCCGATATCTCGTCAACAACTCGGAGAGGCGTTTGCTCGCTTTTTGATGAAAAATTATCTCTACATCAGTGGAATGATCTACTCTCCAAGCAGCCTTCTCCTGTAAATAAGGAGAATATAATATTTTTTAGGATAATAATAAACTAAAGAAACATTAAAAGTAACTAAAAAATGGAAGTAAATTCAAAAGTACAAAATACCTTAAAAGCCGCAAAGAATCGATCCCGATCCTGATCCTCAAGCTCACTCCAATGTTTCCAGGCCCGATCAAACTGAGATGTAACTGCATACGTGACGGCCTCTGCAGATTTTCTCGACGGAAGGAACCTTATCAATAGAACATGAGAACAATCAATACACATACATATAAAATCTGAACTCAACAATAAAATAACAATATTTGAGATCTTTCTTACCCTTTACCGGTCGGGGTAACAATAACTCGGCCATCTGATATAACCTCGATCTCCTCATCATCTGATGATATAGGCGAGGAATATTCATAAGTCTCCTCGTCGTCACCATTAGACTGATGATCACCGTCCATGGGCAAATCCACCCCTGATGCATCTAGTTGTCTTGAATTGTCTGCATGGGTCTGAGTCAGAATCCTTGGGGTGGGCATCATCGTGATCCCAATGGAGGTGTCCATGAACTGAGTGGTTGGAGCAACAGGTCGGTAGGGAGGTGTCAGAACATGTGTAGGCACGGGTGTGGGCGATGGACATGGTGTAGGAGCAACAGGTGGGGGTGCAGGTGCCATATCATGTGGAGGAATGGGTGTGGGTGGTGGGCGTAGTGTAACAGATGTAGACGGGAGGGACATGAATCCGTCATCGACTGTCCGTGTCACAAAGCGGGGTCGACCACGACGACGTGCCCCTCCAGCAGGTGCCTTCCCCTTTCCCTTACCATCAGTCATGTCTATAGTGAAAAATGATGCTAATAATAATTTTTAAAAGTAACCAAAACACAAATTTGCAAATAATGGAAATTGATGGTGATAATAATTAACTTAAAGTAAGCACAAACACACATTTGTAAATAATGGAAAATGATGCTAATCATAATGAACTTAAAGTTATGACAATGACAATACAACTTAATACAAAATATATCACTAAAATAAATAAAGTAATTGTTATTTAGAATTTGAGCCAGTGTCATATTCATAGCCATCTTCATCTTATTCATCTTCTGTTGATTCTGCTTCTTCAACATCTTCATCCGGAATGACTTGATTTGATGTCAAGCTGGAGGTATACACTTCTTCCCCTACAACTTGTGTGTCTTGTAAACATGAGATTGGTTCAACTTCAATGACCTCATTTGCATGTGACATTTCATCCGTTTGATATGGCTCATCCAACTCTGAAACATCTATTTCAATGCGACCCCTTGGTTTTGTCTTGATTGCAACACACCAACCTCGTTTTTCTGTTTGAGTTACTGGATAAGGAACGTAATATACTTGTCTCACATTATGTGCCATGATAAACGGATCAAACATATGATATCTTCTACTCATTTGGATGTCCACAATATTATATTTTTTATTCAAATTAGTGCCTCTACTAGATGGATCGAACCAATTACAATAAAACAACACTATTCTCTTAGGGTAATCTAAATAACGATATGACAACTCTTATATGTGTTTTATGACACCATAAAAGTCATCTGCAACTCCGCCTGGCTCACCCTTTACGTAAACACCACTATTTATTGTTGTTTTGTCTTCTGTCCATGATTGAGTATAAAATTTGTACCCATTCACGAAGTATGTGTGCCATTCTTTGACTTGTGTGGAGGAGGACCGTCAGCCCAAGTTTCGTAAATGTTGATTAATGACAGTAGGTGCCTCATTGTAAACCTATTCACAAAGTTTAACGATATCTGTTTTTATCCGCATACATTATAGTGAATAACAGAATGATAAATGGGAAGATACTTACTTGTTGCTTAAACCATTTTGGAAAATCTTCATGAGTACGAGCAAATGCATCACGAGAAGACAAGAACGAACTGAACATATATGGATAACATCAATGAAAATTGACATATGCTATCGAAGGAATAAAAATTATAAGCTCATACTTACTCATGGTATGGTTTAACCTCGGCGCAATTGATCAATACATGAACATGAGCTAAGTTCCACTCTGCCTCCGTTAAATAATTTGTCAACTCCTTTCCGGAATGACGACCGGGAAGACAAAAAATTGATAAGGTTCCAGGTAGTCTTCCACTTTCATTTTCCTTTTCGTTCCTTCTAGTTGTTGGAGACAAAACCATGTGTTTGAAATAATGAGAGCAGAAATGAATTGTCTCACGGTGTAAGTAAGACGCACATATCGAACCTTCAACCCTAGCCTTATTTTTCACCGATCGTTTTGACTCGCCCATGAATCTATTAAAAAAGGACGAGGTTATTATTAATTAACTAATATGCATGAAAGTGGATCAATAACTGTGATACTTAAATTACCTTTCAAATGGATACATCCACCTATATTGAACTGGACCACCAAGTCTGGCTTCATATGCAAGATGAATCGGAAGATGCTCCATTGAATCAAAGAAGCCAGGGGAATATTCTCTCTGACTTGCACAAAATGAGTGGAATGTTTTGCGGAACACAAGTCCTTGAAGAATTGACTTATTTCAGTAAGGGCATTCAAAACATGGGGGGGAAACGAACTGAAGGCGATAGGAAGTAAGCACTCCATAAACACATGACAATCATGGCTTTTCATCCCATGCAACTTGCCTTTTATAACATCAGCACATCTTGCCAAGTTAGAAGAATAACCATCAGGCATCCTGAGCCCCTTTATCCATTGGCAAACTAACCTTGCTTCCTGGATAGTCAAGGTATAATTGGCCTTTGGCTTGTACATCTTCCCATTATCCTGATGTCTCAGCTCCAAATCCGGTCTCCTGCAATACAACTTTAAGTCCATTCTAGACTTATCGTTGTCTTTGGTCTTGCCATGCACGTTCATCACAGTGTTGAAAATGTTGTCAAAGAATTTTTTTTCAATGTGCATTACATCAAGATTGTGCCTCAATAAATTATCTTTCCAATAAGGAAGATCCCAAAAAATACTCCTCTTTGTCCAATTATAACACTGCCCGTAACCATCTAATTTGGAAACCCCAGCTTCAGTCACTTTTGGCAAGTCCCTGATTCTACTCCAAATTTGTTCCGGTGTTAACCTCGGAGGCGGTCCATCCATTTCAACAACCCCCTTCTTGAAGGCATTCTTATTCCTTCTAAATTGATGATCGTTTGGTAAGAACCTGCGATGGGAATCAAACCAGGACAACTTCCCCCCGTATTTTAAGGTAAATGCCTTTGTATGCTCCATACAATGCGGGCATGCAAGCTTCCCATGCGTCCCCCAGCTAGACAACATACCATACGCAGGGAAGTCATTAATTGTCCACATCAACGCTGCCTTCATTGTAAAATTTTGTTTTTGAGAAATATCATACGTCATAACACCATTCCACAACCTCTTCAAATCATCAATCAAAGGTTGCAAGTATACATCAATGCGTGCCTTTGGATTAGATGGACCCGGAATCAGGCAAGTCAAGAACATATATGGCTTTGACATACACATTTCGGGAGGAAGATTGTAAGGGGTAACAACAACGGGCCAACATGAATAAGGTGATGCCGAGGCTTGGATATATGGGGTAAAGCCATCCGAGCATAACCCAAGTCGTACATTACGAGGATCAACGGCAAAATCCGGATGCACCCAATCAAAGTGCTTCCATGCTTCACCATCAGAAGGATGGCGTAACACTCCTGCATTCCTCCTATTCTCATGGTGCCATGTCATTTTTCCTGCAGTCTGCATCGATGCAAACATCCTCTGTAATCTAGGAATGATTGACAAGTAGAACATCGACTTTACCGGAACTGGTTTCAGATTACTTCTACTTGCGTTGCGCTGACGATACCTTGGTGCGTGACAAAATCCGCACTCAACCAATGCGCCATCATTTTTGTCGAATTCATTATCGTAAAAGAGCATGCACCCATTCTGACAACAGTCAATCCTCTTGGACTCCAATCCTAACTTGGACATTAACCTCTTCGCATCATAATAATTGTGGGGTAATCCTCCTTTGAAAGGCGTCCCGGCCAAAACCCTTTTGGCAATGAAATCCAAGCCTAACTCGGGTATGCTCCAATTGGACTTGGCAGACAACAGTAGAACACACATCGATAACTTCGAGTCGGGGGACCCTTCCCACAAAGGCTTATTTGCCTCTGTTAGGAGATTATAAAATTTTTGTGCATCTGCATTAGGAGGCTCTTCTGTATTATTGGACTCAAACGATCCGGACATCATAAGAGCGTCACACACCATCTCCTCCATGGAAACAATATGATCTCCATATCCAGCTTCTGCACCACTGCTTGAACCACCGGTGCAATTCTGGTCAATGCCAAAATCAAATTGCGGCATTTCTTCTCCATGATTTGTCTAAATCCAGTAATTAGGCCTAAACCCAACTTTATACAGGTCGACCCTCACATCGTCTACATTCTTAATTCGGGTACAGTCACACTTCACACAAGGACATCTAATCAACCCCCCATTGTTATAAGTATCTTACTGACTTGCCTTGGTAATAAATTCTTCAACACCATCTAAGAAAGATTGTTTTAATCCCCCTCTACGCGGATAAACCCTATCATACATCCAAGTACGATTCAAAGGAACAAATTCCATCCTCTGCATTTGCGCCAAAAAAAGATAACTATAATGAAAAACTATTTTGGGCAAACTCGCAGAACTGCTCCATTTCTTTATTTGGTATGGCCCTATCCCATTCAAGAAAAACCTTTTTCAACACTAGTATAATAGTTACTCATCACTTCTCATGTCTCATATCTGACAAAATTTCAGCAGCATTTCCCATTGGTCTCCAAGTACATGACTTGACCAGGGTGAGATATCACAATCAAGTATGTACCCAGATAACAAATGGTAATGCGTCAGACCAAATTTTCATCAGATATATCACGTAAGAATTAATGAATAGCTATTATACTAGTAAAGAAAAAGTTTTTTCTCAAACTGTCCCACTTGGACAATTCGAGGTCCAATATCAAGAGCACAATGACTTGCAACAGTACACGTGCTCTAAAATATTGCATCTCAAACGGGTAACTAAGGTTTTTCTCGACGATCAACTCATCTAGAAAATAAATATTTATTATAAAGACAATTTATAATATCCCCAACATACTTGAAACAAAACATAAACAACATTACAAGAATAAGAATCATTTAATATAATATAGGGAAGAAACTTAAAACTTAAAACACTTAATAGATATAGGCAAAAATGAACAAAAAGATATAAGGATCATTTAATTTAATATTGATAACCATAACCCTGTCAAAAATACACAAAACCAATAAAGAAAATGCATAGTCCATTCAAGCACAACAAGAGATTATGATTCAAGCTACACACCAATTCAGCCATTAATATCAAAAGAAAACTAACACAACCACATATAACATGACCACATTCCAACCTAAAAGCATTTAGGTGATTCAACAAACAGATTATAGACATCAATCAAAAGGCATTATATTACCAAAACAATTACAATCTCCATATCAAGGTGCACCAAAAAATGATCAAATCAATATCAAACATTCTTTCAATTAACTAAAAAAAACACACCTTCTCTTGCTTTGTTTGCTTGGAAGCGATTTTCCCTTGTTGAACCTCAAAGTCGCGTTCTTACTCTCTCAGCGAACGTGACTCTCCAGAACTAATTCATAAACAAATATATGCAACAATTATGAGATTAAATATGGAACAAAAATTAATGATGCAAAATTTCAACTTAATTGTAGTAACCATATAGTGAATAAGGAAAAAACAAAGCACATGGTGTAGTTTATAAACGATAGCACAATCATAAAAAAATTGTCAGGTTACATGCATAGTTGATTGTGTAATATTCTTATCATGCTCATGTTTATCCTCATTTATCTTATTTGTTAATGTTACATAATGGTTCATTTTTAAAGAGCAAAGACAGCATCAACAGTAACCACTTAATAGACTACATTAAACCACAAGGAAAAAGTAATTAAAATCACTTACCAATTAGAATGAGAGCAACACTAGCTTTCTTTTCTTATCTATGGGTATTGCTAGTCTTAGCAAAGTTCTTCTACTCAAGTAGGAAAGGACACCAATGCCAAGTGCACCATATTAAAATCAAAGGATTCATGTTATTATAAGTATAATCAACCTTTAATTTTAATAACACTATTAACTTAACATTTATTTGGACCCAAATTACTTGAAATCAAAGATAGAGATTTCTCTCTTTCCAAGATCAAACATCAATCAACTATTTTGAGTGGCTACAGATTCAAGAAAATAAATTGTTTTTTAAGACTCTAAGTCTTCATATTCCAACAATGCCAACAAGAGTTTCACCAATACCATAATGCTTAACAGTGTTAGATCAATAACAAAAAGGTCTTTTAAATCTTTCATCAAACAAATTGGATACATATAGGAGACAATATGTACAATATACACACACCCCACACATAAACCACTTAACCATCATTCTTCGTCAGTGCTGAACAATTGAAGGTAAAATGTAGCCAGATATAAAGATCAATGATTTTTTAGAAGAAACAAAAACCTAACCGGAGAACCAAATTTCAAAAATATAAAGAGAACACGCTCCCTTGTCACTAATAAGTAGTGACTGCACAATGCATAGCACACAAAAGTATCCTTATATAGAAAGGATGAGGAAACCTTAGGATGGATGTGGGTTTCACTTGATCTATGTTAATTAATTTACTGGACCGGAAACTATCATCATTTTCAAGTTCATCAAGATATATACAAAAGCCAACATTTAAAATCTCAGGACTCGGGAGTAAAAGAAACTATAGGAATCACGTTAAAATATAATATATACAAAAGCTAATTTAAAATCTAAGCATATCTGGTTAACATGGTTGGTCTCCAATTGAAGCCATTTAATTTGAGGCTCTTAGTAGCAAGTTGACTATGAAATAGTGTGAATTATCCTTCAACAAGTAGTTTTGCACTCAAACACTGCTAACGACAATGATTACAACTAACAAGCATAGATGAGTGAGGCTGTTTGGAAGTAAAAACTAGGACTTCAGGAGTAACAGGTTTATTTGATTGAACTTGAACCATTACCGTGACTTTGATTTCTTTGGACTTTATCATGTAAACTGATACCCATTTATTTTTCTTCAAAAGGACAATGTACAAACTGAATCCCCAAATTGAATGAAGCTTCAATATTCGACAACACTCTTACTTAAGTTTAAATCATGTTTTCATACCACAGCTGAATTCAATTAAAAACGGAGTTCGAGGACAAAACAATCCTCAAGGACTCTTGAATTCAAATCACAGTGGCAAAATCAAACAAGAGCATAAAAAGAAGCTTAATAAGTGATGATCCTAGCCATACTCTTCTCATTAAATTTACTGAAACTCACCATGAAAAATAACCATATCTAAATACCATTGTATAAGAACAACCATCCAACACAAAACTGAAGAAGAGGGAAACAAAATAATGGTTTTGCACCTGTTAACATGTTGAAACCAGAAAAATAGATGTTGGTCATGTATCATATACAAGTACAAATTGCTTATTTCCAATAACTTGTATCTTGTAAAAAAAAGAAACACTCTTCTAAATATCTAGCCCAAATCAGTTTTTATAAAGCTAACAAAATCCACAGTCATTTTGAAATTAAGTCTTCATTCAAGTTCAAACCTCCTTAAAACAAATCCTTCAGAATTTAGATCATATTTCCACAACAAAAAATACAATAAGAGAAATTCTAACCCTTCTTAGAAGAATTAAAACTGCTGAAGCGAAAAAAAAGAGTCCTTCACCCTCACACCTAAGGGAAATTCAATTCAAGTTTTTTACCTAAATAATTGACATGTTATCAAAGTGAACATATTGAACTATTATCCTGTCTGAGATAATTAATGAGTCCATATATGATTTCCATTTGGGATTTACATGTGGTATGCTTAGTGTACAATCAAGCAATCAAATTCAAAGCCAAATTATTTTCAGTAAAAGGAATCAAACTCATCAACCAACATTTAACACATATAGAGACTAGTCACGACAATGAAAGTATCAACAAACCAGATTTTAACAAATTTATCAATTTTCACATCAAGTTTCACATAATATTCTTATATCTCAGGACATTGAAGTAAGATTTCTAAACTATCTTAAAGAGCATAAAAGTTAGTACAGGCAAAAATAAACTCATCAAGTGTTTGCATCAACAGACCAACCAGAACATGAAGACTACAAATTAATGCCAAAGTGACAATCTCAACATGTGCAAACATAGATAAATACTCAAACCTTACTATGAGGAGAAGAACCCAAACCAGATTCTACTCCAACTGTCGCTGCGTGAGAGGAAATGGCAAAAAATTGGAGCCCTAGCAGTGCCTACGCATAAAAATGAAAGGGAAAAAGGGAATGCGGTTCAGAGTTCAAAAATGTAAAAATGAAAGGGAATGAGGAACACAGTTTAAAGTTTAAAAAATGAAAAGGAGGAGGAATGCGAGAGTTATGTACGTCGCGGCAATGAATGGGCGGTGGAGGAAAGGAGGTGGTGCTGCTGGTCTTTGGGATGCGTCGGTAGAGGCGGCGCGAGAGGTGCTGCTTGGGTGACGCGAGAGGTGCTGCAGAAACCACAACCGGAGCAGAAATGGCGAAGATGACAACTGAGGAGGAAGAAAACTGTTCGAGTTACTTATTGGAAATTAGCGACGGCCTTTTAATATTAGCGACGGCTAGGCCGTCGCAAATTATGATTCCGTCACAAATTGAGAATGACCGTCGCAAAACTACGGTCCGTCGCAAACCAATATGGCCATTGCAAATGACCTTGGACAAACATTTGCACATTAGCGATGGCCATGCCCGTCGTAAAAAATCCGTCGCTAATTAAGGTCGACCTTGATCTCCTTTCAGGAGGTATATATACAGTGGTCTCTCGAGAGGTGTGGCCATGGTTGCTATGTAGGATGCTTCTTACCAGGTTGCGTGTTGACCCTCATGTGTTTATGTTCTCTCACTCTGTGTGACGTATGTCAATGGTGAGATGGTTGTAATGATGGTTTTGAGGGGTTTATGTGTGTCAGGGAGGAGGGGCGGCCTATCTCTAATGCGTCTTTGAGTAGGAGGTCCCTTCCCGAGGTGGAGGAGTCAACTCTTTCAAGTGGATCTATGGTCGAGCATTTTGGTCGACCGGGAGCTGTTTGCTCGACTCCTTGGGTTTTGGAACTTTACTGGGGCTGATCTTCACAGCCCGTCTTTTTTAGGTTTTTGGGCCATAATAGTTTTTTTTGTTGACATAACAATTAATATACACATTCTCATACTTTTTTTCACATAATATGATGTATATTAACTTATTTGATTTGTCAAAAAACAAATAAAAAAAACTTATTTGAGATATTACAATTTCATTCTCTTATCAACTTGTAGATATTAAAGTGAATGTCACCAAGAGCACTCAGAAAGGCATTTGAATGCATGTGGAAAACTGGCATCATTATCAGACTAACTACCCATTTTCATTAGTGGACAAGTTAATATGTTAGGTAGTAGGTTACTCTATTTTCGAGTAAACTAGAAATCACTCCTTATTTTTGTGTTAGAAAACCATTAAAGCTTTTAAGCTTATAATAACTTGTAGTTGGTAATTTATACTATAGAGCACCTTTTTATTAGCGTTTGGTTTTATCCATTATTCCTATCTTTGCAATTAAATTATAGCATACAATATTAATGCTTCAGATAAGATATTACAATCATGATGCAGATAAGATATTGTTTTTTATAGATACTACTCATTCAGATTCAGCAGGCTAGCTAACAGAGAAAAGTGATGTTTCTGTTATAGTTTTGGCAGTGTTTTTGGAGCTTATTATAGGGCACCCTGCAATAATAAAAGGTCACGAGAACACTCAGAGTGTGAAATGGGTTGCCCATTTTCTTGCAAAAGGAGATATAAGACATCAGACAAGGCTTGTTTAATCGTAGTTTCACTTAGTTAACATTTGCTGTATTTTAAACCTCCATTTACTTATTATGCCACTTAGTTGATGGTGTGAACTTCGGTGTGTGACAAAGTAGTCCCCATTTTCCCTTGGGATCATCTACCAAGATGGCTCTATCTCTTGGTGACATTTTTCTTTATAAGCAAAAATATATTAAAATAAAATATAAGGATACCTTGATCCGTATACAAAAAATATTTACAAAAACTAAAAGATAGGTCCTATATAAGTAAAATAAGGAAAAGAAAATAAAACCAGTATTCCTGTTACAAAAACCTATCCCAAACCACCAATAGTTGAAAGAAATACCAAGTCAAGTCAAAAGAAGCCCCTGATACCGACCACAGTAGCCAACAAAATAGCCCTAAGAGAATCAAAACCAAGTAAATGGGCCTAGGAGAATCAAGACCAGAGCAACCAACACACAAATTGTAGCTAGAAAAAAAGAAGCCTTCCAACGTTGGATGAAACAAATAGGACCAAAATCATAAAAGAGCATCACATGTACAGCTGATTCCACATATATAGAGTGTGTGTTTGGATTAGCTTTTGACAAACGTGATTTCAGAAAGAATTGATTTTGTAGAATTGATTGTGGTTAAAAGTGAGTTGATAGTGAAGTGATTTGTGTTTGGATGCCTTCATGAAAAAGTGATTCTTATCAATTCATATTGTTTGGATAGTTTAGATCAAAATTGCTTCTAAGTGTGCAATCATTCAAAAACAGTGCACTAAAATCATGGACGTGATTCAAGTTTACCGTAGAAGCTACAAAATCCAACTTCTGTATGGACGTGAGTTTGGGACCAAAAGCAATTTTCGGACTTGGAAGCCAAACATCAAATTTTTTCGGTCAACGGTGGTTTGACCATGGCAGAAGCACTTTTGGGAAAGAAAACCACTGAACCAAACATGTACAGAGTAAAGGCATCCACCAAAAAAGTCCAATCACAACCACTAACACCAGAAGACAAAAAAAAACTGCATCCGCCCAGACAAATTGAACAAAGAACCAAAAAGATTTGCACATGATATTTCGATGCTTTGGTAGAAAATAAGCCAACACAACGTCTGCCACCGACACGGTACAATGCTTGAGAAGCTCTAGAACTTAGAGGCTAAAATCCAAAGAACCGTCTAATACCAAGCCTGTGAACCAGAGAGAATCTCCAAAAACAGAGAGAGACGAGAACTCATGTGGCTGAACCGAAAATGTAAGAATTGTATGGGAAAAACACAACAGGTTCAACCCCTCATAAAAAAACCAACTCATGATTGAGATATAAACAACTTCATTGGACATGTTTTAACCAACAAGATATAAATTGCACACCAAAAGGAACTAAAAGGAACAATCTCACATCCACTCAAAAAGAAACTCACCAAAAGCCACTCAAACTGCATAGATTAGTATAAACAGATAAGACTTGGTTTATATATTGGCGAGAACACCAGACATCTTACACCCTTTCCTCTTTACACTCAAATGTTTAGTACTCATTGCATAGCCACAGTTTCACACAAAATACTCCTCACAAGTGTTTTCACATAAGAGTTTCACTCTCATCACATAAGCTAAGAACCATCCAGACCAGATCAGCAAATAGTCACATAACAGTGGAAGGGGCATAGTTTCCAGACCAAGGATCGTGCCAAAACTTAGTTGCTCTCCCGTTCCCTACTTTTTTCTTAGACCGTCTTTGAACCAATCTCTTCCTTGAGTGGAGATTTCGATCCAATTTAAATCTTTCCACCAAAAGAGTCATGAGCTTTAACACTAGAGCCTTGCATGTTCTGCCACGGATTGAAGACCTCACCATACCTCTCCTTCACAACCTGCCACCATAGAGCATTAGAATCATTTAGCAACCTCCACTTCCATTTCCCAAGTAGACTTAAATTGAAGACCTCAAGATTTCTCACGCCTAATCCACCTTTTGATTTTGGTTTGCAAACCACATCCCATTTCATCCAAGAGATCTTGTTCATGTCTTCTGAACCACCCCAAAGGAACAGTCGTTGAATTCTAGTTAACTTCTTCAACACTGATTTTGGAGCTATCACAGGGGATAGAAAGTAAACAGGCAAGTTTGATAAAACCGCATTTATAAGGACAACTCTCCCACCCAAAGAAATGTGACGGGCTTTCCAAGAAGACAATCGTGCTTTGAATTTTTCTATTATGGACTTCCATGTTTCGATTCTTCTCAGATTTGTACCAACCGGAAAGCCCAAATATGAAAACGGAAGACCGGCTTACAATTAAGGAACTCCGAAGCAACTTGCAAAAAACCCCTTTGAACATTTATCCCAATAATACTACTCTTGTGAAAGTTCAATTTCAAGACGGAAACCAATTCAAAGCTACGAAACATAGCTTTCCAAGTCCATAAATTATCAAAGCTCGCTTTCCCTAAGATTATTGTATCATCTACAAATTGTAAATGAGAGACTTTTATTTGATTTTCACCAAAAGTAAAAGGTTCAAATTTACCCATATCCTAAGCTCTCCGAACTAGGCCACCAAGGCCTTCAGCAACAATGAGAAAAAGAAAGGGAGCCAACGGATCGCCTTGTCTAATTCCTTTGGAGACCTTGATTTCCTCAGTAGGGGAACCATTAACCAAAATAGATGTTGATCCAAAAAAAATGCATACCTTCATCCATGACCTCCACTTCACACCAAAACCTAAGTTGATTAGCACATCATCCAGGAAAGCCCCATTCACAGAATCATAAGCTTTCTCGAACACGAAGCAGTGAGCACGACGATGGAGAAAAGAGCTGCAGAGGACGCCGATCTGGTCACGGTCGGTTTGTGTGCGACGGCGGTGAACCTTTTGTAGCGCCTGGGAAGGGTGTTACATTATTTTACATTGTGTGTGATATTTTAATTTTTATAAGACTGAGTAAAACGGAAAATCATTATTTTGCCAAAAATACGGGTTTATTTTTTTTCTTTTTTCTTTCGCAATAATACCATACATAGTCTTTAACATATAACATCAACTTATGCATCAATATTATACAAACCAAGTTCCAAGCATTATCAGTCATGCATATTCAGAAAGAAAGCGAAAATACCAACGCCAGTAAATAACAACAGACTGAAATATGTTTATAATAATAATATCTTTAGAGACATAGCTCCACAAAATATAACATAGACACGAGACTGGCCAGACACAAAATACTGAGAAAAATCCATTATACTAAAGCCCTCGAGACGGTGTCCATGTCTCCAAGTACGCTCAAACTCCAGCAGGATGTGATGGAGAAACAGTGTTGTCGTCATCTTCGTCCAACGCAGGATAGAAAACAACAAACCAGAAAATACATAAATGAGGTAAGATTTCCATTCGTCTTACACTTAACGCAGACATACAGTGGTACGACACACAAGTACGCACAAATATCAATAAACAGTTATATCATCCATCACAACAGAAATAATAATGTTTCACAACAACATAATCACAAGGCACCGTTTTTCCTAGATAAGAGACATATAAGACTCGAGGAATGACCTCTGATCCCCTATACCATGGTTTTAACAACAGTCGGAGAGAGTGGTTCGGAGGATTGTTCGGACTACGCCAGCCTTGGGCAATAGAATGCGTCCAAAGTCACCAACGTGCACATTGGCTTTTTCGGGAACATCCTACACTACCAGAAAATAAATAGCGTCTAGTAGAGTATGTCAGTGTATTGCAAGATCACCATGCCACAGAAGAGCAACCAACTGGGCCTATATGAGTATTTCATACCCCGACACCCCCAAGCATCAATAGATCGTCACTATGAAATTCGCACCCGCATTAAAATGTTAGCTCGATCTCCTAGGCACAACGGCCTTACAGAACATAGTTTCACTATGTGTTTAGGCAAGTTTGTCGGAAATGCGTTCTTCTCGTCTATCCATCGGATGACATAGTTTGATTCCATCAGAATCCTTTCAACGTACTGTAACAGATGCTAGATGTCGTTAAGTCCGAATCACCGGTATTTAATCATCAAGATAAAGTTCTCAAGTAACCTTTCATCTTTGTGCAAAGTTTTCTTAGAATACCTGATTACGAAACCTAACACATTATGAGATTGGAACATAGGTCCAATTATTTATTCCTTTGTACTTTTCTAGTTGAGCCTTTTTCTTTGGCTTTCAATAAAACAAATCCTTCTGGGTCCATTAAGTTTTATGGAGTATGGATAATAAATTATGCATATTTTATGACATAAGGTCGTGTTCCACCCCACATCATAAATTATTACGTTCGTATTTTCACTAAATCATTCTTGACTTAGGTTTTCTTTACATTTTACAGTAAAATCTTGTCTTGAAAGACAAAAAAAATCCTTTTGGCTTAGAACAAAAACCTTTAGATAAAATCCAATCCATTGTCAAGAGTAATATCCCTCAAAGATACTTAGGTATCAATTTCTCCAAAATATTTCCTCAAAAATCTTTAAAACGTTAAACAACGGTTTTTCTACTTTTTACTTAATTTAGGCTTAAAAAGCCCAACTTTTAAAGATATGGTTCTTAACCTCAAATGTCTTATTCTCCTAAGTTATATTACTCATGGGAAAAGTTGAAACACTGATTTTACATCATTTATACAAAATTCCTAAACTTTGACCAAATGTCGTTAATTTTGTAAATCGCGTAAATCATTTTTCAATGATTTTACACTCTAATAGTCTAAAACTCATTTTGGAGTTTTAGAACAGTTTTATCAGCATGAAAAGCAGTTTCTAACTGTCCAATTACATTTATTTTTGAAATTTGCATTTTAGTCCCTAAACTTTCATTAATTACAAAATAGTCTTTTTTTCACTTAAAACCTTATAACTTTTTATTTATAACTCCAAATCACACCAAACCAACTTATTTAGAAATATTTTTCAGTTGCCCTCAAATTTTCCAGAAATCAATTTTCTGCACCAAATATTTTTCAATAATTGCAAAAAGATCCTTTTTCACCAAAAAGCTTATAACTTTTTATGTATTAATCCAATTAACACCAAACCAATTTCTATGGTTTTGTCTCATCAAGGACCACAATATTAACATTAAAGAACACAAATTTCAGTGCAGCTACTGAAATTCTCAGAAATTGCAATTTAGTCCCTAAGGACTCATAAATCCATAACTTTCATTATACACATCCAAATCAATCCAAACCAATTTCTATATTCTTATATATTCATTTACTACTCATAAAAATTATTCAAACAATTTAACACATCATGGAACCCTTTTAAACAGCCAAGGCCGAATGGCCTAAAAAATGATTTATATAATTTTCTCATGTAGTCATGCATCATATAATCATATTCAACATCAATAGTAATTTTACCACAAACACAAACATCAATCAATCCCTCCAAGAGGATCATACACATATAAACCAATAAATTACACAAATTATATACTTATAATTTATAAGACCATTTACACTAAATCCACTAAGTAAACTATCAACATGTCTACCCTAAGGTAGGATGATGGTAATCTCCCCCATACCTTTGTTGATCACTTGAAACAAGAGGATGATGTTCACCTAGAACTCAAGATTTTTCACAACCAAAACCTAGCCGTGAATCATCAACAAAACAACAAGTTAAAAATGAAGAAAACCTACCAAACCCATTTTGAGCATGGTTCGGTCAACTCTAAAAAAAATAGCTCGAAATCTCCAAATTTTTCAACCTTTTGTATAATGAAAATAGAAGTCATATGAAGATCATAGAAATTGGAATCACATTAAAAGGATTTTTTTTTATGATTTTCTAGAGATTTTTTAAGTTCTAGATCTAAGAATTGAAAATAATAAACAAGGCATTGAATCATGAAAATAATTGAAGAACATGATCATGATCGAGTGAGTAGAGTATGGTATACCTCTTGGAATTGAAAAATGGGCAAGGAATCAACCACTTTCTTCACAAATTCAACTATGGTGTTCTTAGCTTTTTGAGAGAAAATGTGAGATGATGAAGATAAAGTTAGAAAATGGCTAAGTGTGGATGTGGGGAGGCTGCACGAAATTAAGGGAGTGAGGGGCAGTTTTGTCCATCAAAATTTGCCTTGGGGACAAAATGGTAAAAATACATAGGGACTAACTTGTAGTTCCATTAAAATTCAAGGACATTTTGGACATTTCACACCTAAAGCCATCATGACAAACATGTGGTGAGGATTGGTTGGAGATGTGACTGATTTGTGTCCACAAATTGTGGGGCAAACTTGTCATTTCGATGAAAGTTCAAGGGTAAAATCATCCAAGGGCAAAACGGTCTTTACACTAGTTTAAAGAAATATCTAGATATTTTGTAAAAAGTAATCATGACATGGGTGACTCATCCATGTGACTCACCATCCTAGGTGGCAAGAGGTCTCAGCATCCGACGTCGGGTTTTGTCTGCACGTACGTTCTCGACTCCGTCGATTACGCGATTTAGGGTTTTACGCCCGAATCGAGTATAATAACTTATTTATTTTGAAAATTTTCAAAATAACCTATATCGTTGGAAATGAGATATAAAATATATTCATTTTGTTCTCGAGTCAAAATTAGGTTTTGTCCGCTGTCGCAAACGGGACAAAAAAACGAGTGATTAAAAAAAACTGTAGTTAGGGCACGACCACTCGAGTATCGTATCTCAAGGACTCTTGGATTGTTATTAACCTACGAATCATTGGGGGGGGGGGGGGGGGGTAGATTCAGCGAGAGAAGAATTGATTAAGAAAAGGTGCAATTAAGTGATTATCAATAAGCTGAAACGATTAATCTGCTGTTTCGGTTTCCCAACTATCATTGATTCACATAAATTCCATGCCCTAAGCGGATTCTAATCTCTTTTCGATTGTAGCAGCAATTAGACAAGCACAATTGACACTACGAGATATATGTTCCTATTTTCGAATTAAGCAAACGGATTGAAGCTCTCGTGAATTAAGCAAACACGATCAACACACGTGAATTAAGCAAACGCGATCAAGGTATAGGAACATAGAATCATCGAAATTAATCAACACTTATTCTATAGAACTTGAATTAAGCAAACAAGGCATATAGCATAATATTGAAAGAGACAAGCAAATTGATCGGTAATTATGGAACCTCAAGTGTCGGTGGAAACCGATTACAGCAGACTAATCCCTGGTGATTAGTTCTCCATCACAAACATACTACAAACCCTTGGAATAAATTGAAAACAGTGAAAATTCTCCCTCTTTTTGCGTCTGCCCTGGTGCCTTTTATAAATCAGGATTCGCGTCACGGCCGTGATGGCCGTGACGTATTCTGCCAAGGGTGCGCATTCAAATTCTAGTCCATCACGGCCGTGATGCTTTCTGACTTTGGGTGCTGATCTGTCACGGTCGTGACCTCCATCACGGCTAGGCCGTGATCAATTCTGTTCTTCAGGGTTCTCTCATCACGCCCGTGATGGGTATCACGGCTGGGCCGTGATGCTCTCTGATCTTCCTGGATAGCTCATCACGGCCGTGACCAGTGTCACGGCCTGGCCGTGATGGCTTCTGCTTTAAGAGTCCTTCCCTTTTTGCTCTTCTTATTAACCTGAAAACATGAAATGGCAGTAAATGCTTTATTTGACTCAAAATTAACTAAAATGTCCTAAAACTACTTAAGAGACTCAAAATGTTGCTTGAGGACAATTAAATCCAAATTTGGGCGAAAACGAGATTAAACTCGAGTAATTAGTGCAAAAGCCATGGTCTTACTAGTTATAAAACTAGTCGAGCCAGAGGCTTATCAGGTTTTCTAATCAGTAAAATCTTACTGTCAGTGAAAACGCAGACCGGGTTTCATCTGAGTTTTAAACCCAAATTTTTACCATAAGCTTCTACCATAAGGTAGAGTATAACTATGATTTTATTTTATTAAAAATCATTTTCTAGATCCAATATAAAAATTACGAACAATTAAAATTCTACTGATAATTGAAAAACAGTAAAAACAACAAAAACAACAAAATGGTAAAAACCGTAAAAACGGTAAAAACAGTAAAAACGGGGTGTTACACCTTTTGTGGCAGAGAAGGAGTGTGATATGGTCAGATGCGATAGTCAGAGTGAGGCAGAGAAGTGTCAAAGGAGTGAGGCTGAGAAGTTATGTTAGGAAAGTAGGATTTCAGGGAAATTTCTTTATGGTCGGATCGGGTCATCGGGTAGTCTGTTTTGGAAAATAAAAACCACTACCCGAACCAAAAAGGCTCGGTTCCCTTTGGTTTGGTTCGGGTTTTTACCCGAACCAATTAACTTCGGTTTTTTATGGGTTGGTTCGGTTCGGGTTGATCGGGTTTACCCTGTCCACTTACACCCCTACTTTTGTAGAAGATCCTTAATTCCCCATGCACATGCACACTACTGTTTCCTCCTTCACTCACGTGCTGCACCATCCAAACCGGGTAGGGGTGCCAAGGCTGTTTTGTTATAAGGGTTATTTGTTACCTCCTTCTCATTAGTCTATAAATCAAACACTATCGCAGAACGAGTAAGAGGGAGACAAAAACGATTCCAAAGAGTAGGAGTGTAACGGGTCGGTTTGGTTCGGTTTTGAGCAGAAAAAAAAATCCGAACCCATCAAAATTGATCGGTTCGGTTTTCTTTGTTATTTTATTACAAAACCTGAACCAAACCAAACCAAACCAATGAAGTTCGGTTAGGTTCGGATCGGGTGTTCGAGTCGTACGCTTAAAATAGGCTAGAATTCAATACCACTGATAACTACAAGTAAAACTCAAAATCACAGCAACACAAATTTAGCCTAAATCATATCAACACAGTAACACATGTGAAGGATGGAAGAACAAAATATGCGGATCTGAAAAAGGAAGACAAACAAAATATGCAAGAACAAATTTAGTGTAGATTTGAAAAAGGATGCTTCTTCCTATCAAATGCATTCTTTAAATGTGCCTCCTCCTCTGTTCTTTCTGACCTTGCCCCACAACAGTCGTTTCTTGGCGTCCGAGGTTTCTCTGCGCCTGTTTCAAAGCTCTGAACTTGGGCATCCCTATCATCCAAAACTTCCACACTCTTGTCTCGAATAGCTTCTTCACCTTCTTCGTTGTTACCTTGATCAATCACTGAAGAAGATTCGAATTCTCCTCCACTCTCCGCGACGGAGGACGATGCAGTGAAGATGGACCGAGGATGGAAGAGCCCACGACGTCGATCTGATCACAAACATGAAGTAGTGAGCACGACGATGGAGAAAAGAGCTGCAGAGGACGCCGATTTGGTCACTGTCGGTCTATGTGAGGCGGCGATGAACCCTTTTGTGGCTGAGAAGGAGCGTGATATGGTCAAATGCGATAGCCAGAGTGAGGCAGAGAAGTGTCGAAGGACTGAGAATGAGAAGTTAGGTCAGGAAAGTAGGATTTGAGGGAAATTTCTTTATGGTCGGGTCGGGTCATCGGGTAGTCGGTTTTGGAAATAGAAAACCACTACCTGGACCAAAGAGGCTCGGTTTCCTTTGGTTTGGTTCGGGTTTTTACCCGGATCAATTAACTTCGATTTTTTATGGGTTGGTTCGGTTCGGGTTTATCGGGTTGATCGGGTTTACTCGGTCCACTTACACCCCTACCAAAGAGAGTCGTTTTCCCATTCTCCTGCTTTCAACACGATGTCTTTGTCCATATATTTGTGTCATGAGTCATCCTCTTGCACCATCACGCGATGATAGTGAGCAATAACAACATATATAGGCAAAGCTGCATACATTACTCCCACTTTAATTTGTGAAAGCTAGGTTTCAATTATTTCTTCCCCACATGCATTTGCACACACACACTGCCCTGCCTCCTATTTTTGTGAAAGGTTGGGTAGCAACTAGAAATGAAATTTTGTACTCCCTCGTGACAATTATAATTATAAGTAAAATTAACTAATTTTATATTTATTAAGAAATTTAGTTAATTTAATTTATTTGTCTTGATCTATGTAAAAAAAAGTAATAATTACTAAATTATCCTTTAATTGTCTCGAAAATATGCAATGTTTTTAAAAAAATAAAAAAAATTGATTTGATTGATTAATTTTCTTGATTTTTTAAATACTATCATTAAATAGAATTAAATTAATTAGATTTTATTTATATTTAAGTGTACAAAATATAAATACATTTTACTTTTAATTGAGTGAGTCTATAGGGAGTAGCACTCACTGTGTTGGGTAGAAAAGCAAGGAAGAAAAGTAATTCGTACTTAGAATCAGGTTCTTTGTGGACATAAAATAATAATAATAATAGGGTTGAGTTAACGTGTACTATTCATATTTTGTACCACCTACTATATTATTTATATGTGGTAAATTTTGGACCAATCAAATTGCCACATGGGTTTGATCAAAATTTCAAACTTTTTAGTTGTATTTCTACCGTAGTCAAATATATGAATACAATATATTGTAATATAGTATATGTACTCTTTATATTCGCAAATTTAAACCATATTAAAATAATATTTTTTTATTAAAAAAATTGATTATATTACAAAATAATATTTTAACATGAATTAAAATAATATTCGTTGTCAATAATATTTTGTAATATAATCAATTTTTTTTAATCAAAAAATATTATTTTAATATGAATTAAATTTATAAATACAAAAGTACATATATTATACTACAATATACTGTATTCATATAGTTTGACTACAGTATAATACAATTAAAATTTTTGAAATCTTGACTAATCTATGTGACAATTTGATTGATCTAAATTTACCATATGGATGATGTAGTGGATGGTGCACCATAGCCCAATCCATAATAATAATAATAATAATAATAATAATAATAGATTGAGTTGCGCCAAAAGAGGAGAGAGGTAAATGCTCACGAGAAAAGCAAGGAATGGCAATTGGCAAAGATAAAGAAAAAGGAAAAGGAACCCTCTCAATTGTCCCTCACAATTCAAGGATTTTTTTTCTTTTCTTTTAATGACTCGGAACTTAATTTATAATCTATTAATTTCCATTCTTCTTAAAATTTCAAATTGATAGTTACCAAGAGGCAAGAGTGAAGCACGACTGCAACAGTTTTAGATGGGATGGGAGTGCCCATTGAGGTCAAAGGAGCCTCAAAACTAAATGAACAATTAAGCATTAAAATTTATTGAAATGCTTTTTATCTTCCATTTTAGGTGATAAATGATACCTTTGAATATGGGATAATGGATCAGACTTCTCTAAAATAAATAAAAAGAAATTGACATCTTGCTTCTCACTTTTTCGTTTAGAAAATGATTTACTTGGTATATATTGGTAATATAAAGATTTTTTATATTATTCAGTCAATCATAAATTGATATATCAAAAAAAATGTTTACTCTTATTTTAACCACCTTAAAAATTACACACATCAAATTTTTTAATTGGTTGATAATATAAAAATATTTACACTGCCAATACATAACAATTGAACTCTTTGAGAAATGCATCAATTTTCTTATGTTTAACATTTTTTCTTTTAAAAATAAGGATTTAATGTATATGTACTCACAGTGTAAAAAAAAAATTTACACAATCATCCAATCATATCTCATCACCTAGATATTTGTTGAAATATTTTATTAACTAATATAACAAAATGACATAATTGTGAAATATCATTAGACATCCATGTAAAACTTTTTTACACTGTCAATATATATTTATTAAACTCTAAAAAGAATCATATCAATCCTAAAACATCTAAAATTAATTACACATAAAAAAGTAAAGAAGATTGCAAAAGAATAATAGATCACGAAAGAAACCTAGGAAAGTGTTGTAAAAATTGACCCCAAGACAAGAGTAATTTAGTGTGAGGTGTGTATAGTACTGTACTCAAGGATTATTTCCGTGTAATCGAAAATCCTCTAAAATACAAGAGACTCTTCTTAACTAGAATCAAGGCTATCAAGATATATTAACCAGAGAGGAAGAGTAGAGAAGAGAGTATTTTTGAAGAAGGAACTAGTGCTTAATTTATCAGCACGCTAAGCACTTTGGTCTGGAAAAGAAAATGCTTTTTTTTTTTTGTGAGTGTGTGTGTAAAGTTCTAAAATCTGTCAAGTGAAGTATATCTTCTTTTTTTTAATCAGATGAAGAGTTTGTCCGGGAAAGATGGATTATTCCATTTTCCAGTCATTTTCTTATAAAAAATTGTTTTAAAAAAAAATCTGTTATATTTGATTGTTAAGCTTATTTTTTTAAAAAGCTTTTTTTTTTAAAAAAAGTTGTTTTGGTATAAGCTTTATGAGTGGACTGTTTGATTGTTTTGGGAAGATTATTTTTCATCTCAAAATTTTTCTTCCAGTCTTGCCCTGTGGTCAAACGAGAATCGTACCACTGCAGCAGCAATAATGTGAAGCAATTTTAGTAACAGGCGTGAAGCAGTGTTCTAAACATGAATTTTTTCTTCCAGTCTTTCTCCACTTTCTCCCGGTCATTGTAGACTAACGGCACGAAGCAAATTCTCTAAACATGAATTTCCTTTTTTTTTTTTATAACCAAATCATGAATTTCTTAATTAAAAAAAATTTAAATGTATTTTCATATGTTTTTCATTGTAATGAAAATATGTTATAAATCTTATTCAAATAAACAAGTTTTTTTTGTTGAAGCAAAAAATAAACAAGTTATAATGCTAAAAAACTTCAAATATTATTAATATAAACAAATATCTTCGTACCATTTTTGGTAATTTATTATGTAAAAGTGGTTATTTTTATATCACTCAATCAAAATAGATTATCTTATCATCGTTTTTTAACAAACATATCCAAACAAAAACAGATTCTAATTATAATCGATTATCATAATAATCGATTATTCGAAAACAGATTATCAGCATAATCTTTTTTTTTTTAGCTTTCCCAAACACACTCTATACCTATTTAAAGTTTTAAAGAGAATGTGAACGTGTGGTGGATAGGATCAAAACCAATAGGCTGAAGTAAAAAAGTGGAGGCAATTTTGGATTTGAAAAACAGATAAAATCGTTTTTAAGTTATGCAAGTATAGTATAATATAGGCAAGACCAAATCAACAAAGATGAGATATTATAGTAATTAACAAGACAGTCAAAATAAAATGTTAAACTTTAGAGATACACAAAATATCCAACAGAAAGCACAAAGAATTCTTGTTGTATGATATCTTATATTGCATTCATAAAATCACAACACTTGTCTTTGCTAATAGAATGAGAGTTCCATCAATTTTTTCTTCAAAACAGGGTAGCAAGCCATTAATTTTTTCTTTAAAAACTTAAGATCCGCTACACTTAAGATCCTGACAACACTCTGTATTCCACCCTAGCTCTCCTTTCTCTCTATCATGTCTTCTCTTCAAACCCCCTCTCCTACTTATTTGTGAGCTAGGTTTCATTTATTTCTTCCCCACATGCATCTGCAAACACACAATGCACTGCCTCCTATTTTTGTGAAAGCTTTCCTTTCTTTGTTCCCCATGCATGTGCACACATAGATACCCTGTATTTTCCACCCTCCTTTCTATTCTCTATATAAAGTCTTCTGACTCTTCTCTTCAAATCAACCAATTCCAAAACACTTGTTTTTATCGGTTACCCAAATACCAAAACCACATTCCACCCTAGCTCTCCTTACATTTCCACATGAACAACAAAAACGCTTTCTTCGATCTCTATTCTTGTTCATCGTTCCCTGAAATTTCTAGCACCATATGCTCATGTCACACACACACACACAATATATATACCTTCAAAGTTCAACTTCTTTTTTTGTTATTCAGTAGGGAAGAGTGAAGACCCAACAAGACCAACAACAACAGAATCTCGCTCGGTTTTGTTCTTCCTTGTAGGCTTTTAGCAGAGGGACATGAAATGTGGGGTGAATTTTGCTACCAGGAGGTAGTTGAAGTGTATAAGCAACAGGACCAGCATGCCTGATGATAGGAAACGGTCCAAAATAGCGGTGACACAGTTTGGAATGGTATGGTTGCAGCTTGACCAGAACCGAATCTCCTATCTGGAATTGGACATCCCTGAGATGCTTATTAGCCATTTGTCTCATTCTGTTCTGTGCTTGCAACAGATTTGGACGCAGCTGTTGTATAATGTTGTCTCTAGTGCTCAAACTCTCATCTACTGCTTGAATAGGTGAAGTGCCTCTCACATAAGTTGGAATAGAAGGTGGTGGTCGCCCGTATAAGGCCTGGAATGGTGTCATTCCGATAGCTGAATGGTGACTGGTATTATAGTGGTGTTCTGCCCACATCAAATAGTCGCCCCATTTCTTTGGCTGATCTGTCACCACGGCTCTCCAAGTACTGCTCCAAGTAACGGTTCATCACTCCTGTTTGCCCATCGGTTTGTGGGTGGTAAGCCGAGCTTAGTTTCAACCAGGTACCCATGAACTCGAACAACTTCTGCCAAAATTGACTGGTGAAAACTGGATCACGATCGGATACTATGGTTCGAGGCATACCGTGTAGTTTAATTACCATGTTACAAAAAAGCTCAGCTACTCTTGAAGCAGTGTAAGAAGTGGGTGAGGCTCCAAAGTGGGCATACTTAGTCAAACGGTCAATTACCACCAAAATTGTTGTGTTCCCTTTTGAGTTAGGAAGACCAACAATGAAATCTAAGGCTAAGTCCTCCCAAACTCTCTCCGGAATTTCCAGTGGCTGTAACAGACCTTGGGGTGCCTCAGTTGAATACTTGATAGTTTGACAAACACTACAACTTGCAACCAACTCCTTTACTTCCTTGCGCATGCCCTTCCAGTAAAAATTAGCACAGAGCCTTTGGTAGGTTTTCTCAGTCCCGGCATGCCCACCAATTGGAGTCTCATGGAACTCTTTTAGCATAATGATCTTCAATTTGGAGTGCTGGCTTAGACAGAAATGTTCCTTGTGGAGTATAAGGCCATTTAGGGTAGTATAAGCCGAATCCCCAAGTGTGCCACTGTCTAGTTGTTGCTTCAAAATTCTCAGATCTTCACATTCCAGATTTTCCTGACGGATGGTGTCCAGGACATCAAATTCGACTGAGGATATTGCTGCACAGATCTGAACCGAAGAGACATCATGTTGCTTGGATAGTGCATCAGCCACAGCGTTATCTGCCCTTGCCTTGTACTCAATGGTGAAGTGGTACCCCATCAATTTCCTCATGTAGTACTGCTGTTCTAGTGTTTGAATCACTAGCAGCTCTCTAAGACTTTTGTGGTTAGTTATGATTATAAAGTGACGCCCAAGGAGGTATTGTCGCTATTTCGCCACTGCTTCTACCACTGCTCTTTAACTCAAGAGTATAAGTTGAAGCTGCCTTCATCCTTGGCCCCAAACTTCTTACTAAAGTAGGCAATTGGATGCCCTTCTTGCATCAACACTCCCCTTATCCCCACACTTGACGCATCAGTTTCGACCACAAATGTTTTTGTAAAATCGGGTAGGTGCACACGGGGGTCTCCATCATGGTATTTTTAAGCTGTTCGAATGCTGCTGCAGATGCCTTATCTTTCCAGAGAAAGCTGTCTTTTTTTAGCAACTCAGTAAGAGGGGCTGCTATGGTGGCGTACCCAGATGCAAATACCCCGTGAGGCCTAAGAACCCATGTAACTGTTTCAAATTTTTTGGAATGGGCCAACTGGTCATGGCTTCTAGCTTGGATGGATCTGCTCTAACACCTTCCTGTGAGACCAAATGGCCTAGGTACTCTATACTATTCTGGAAGAATTGACACTTGCTGCTCTTAGCAAAGAAGCTATTACTCAACAAACACTGCAGCACTTCACCGAGTTGCTGCACATGCTCCTTGATGCTCCTACTATAGACCAGGATGTCATCGAAGAAAACCATCACAAACCTTCGAAGGAAGGGACCGAAAATCTGATTCATTGCTGCCTGAAAAGTTGATGGGGCATTTAATAATCCAATCGGCATGACCACAAATTCATAGTGTCCTCATATGTCCGAAAGGCCGTCTTGTGCACATCTCTTTTGTCCATACGTATCTGATGATATCCCGCTCTAAGGTCCAGCTTTGAAAAAATCACGGCCCCGCTTAGCTCATCTAGTAACTCATCAATCGTTGGTATCGGAAATCGATCCTTAACCGTAATAACATTAAGGGCCCGATAGTCAACGCAGAACCGCCACGACCAGTCCTTCTTTTTCACCAGTAGCACTAGAGAGGAATATGGACTGCTACTATGGCGTATAAACCCACAATCCAACATCTCCTTAACCAGCTTTTCAATGATATCCTTTTGAAAGTAAGGATACCTATAAGGTCTCACGCTGATCGGTGCAGATCCGGGTTGTAAATGAATACGAAGGTCCACCCTTCAGAATGGTGGGAGCTGTGTAGGCTCCTTAAAAACTCCTTGGAACCTGCGGATCACCTCCTTCCCTTCACTTGGCAGTTTAGGTTCAATTTTGGCTATCTCTTCCTCCTCACTCATGCATTTGTCATTTTCTGATCCCATCGGCAGTGCCATTACTCTGTAAAAATAGCTCACTGCTCTACCGCCTAGCATGGAGTTTAGCTATGAAAAAGTGACCTGTCTGTTTGCCACGTCCTTACTCCCTGCCAACTTCACCTTCTTGCCCTTCCACTTGAATTCCATAGTTAAAGCATTATGATCATGCACACAAGGTCCCAAGGTCCTCAACCATTGCATTCCAAGTACTATATCCAGCCCCCATATTGGTAATATGTATAAATCCATTTGGAATAAATTTCCTTGCAATTCCAGCTGCACTCCCGCACACTTTCTATCACAAATCAGATACTGCTCATCGCCCATGTACACCTTGAAGCGTTTGTCATTCTCTCAACAGAGCCCCCGTTTATCCACTAAGGTTTCTTGGATAAAATTATTATTACTCCCGATATCAATCAGTACTTCTAAGGTCTCTTTGCCCAACTTAGATGGAATGCGAAATATATGCGGATTCAGAGTTTGAGAAAGTGTTCAGGCTTACCTCCGGTTCCTCCTCTGAGGGGGTGTTTTCACGCTCAGGCCCCACGTTTTCTTCCTCGCCACCTAGCTCATCATCTCCATACATTATCAGCACCCTGTTCTTACAGCGATGACTCGAGTTCCACTTCTCATCACAATTGTAACAGAATCCTTTATCGCGCTTTTCCTGTACTACTGCTGGACTAAGATTTTTGAGAGGAATTTTGGAAGCCTTTACTGGTGAGCTTGTGCCCTTGCTCTGCGAAGGCCCACCACCACCAAGGGTTGGACTCATCTTGAAACCCGTCACGCCACTGGAGGGTAAGCCCCGATTAATCACCCCGTCAACACCCTTGTACCCATCGCGCCTCTATCGCCTTGCCAGATCATTATTCCTCTCCTCATAGAGGTGGGCCTTGGCTCACAGTACACGGAGTAGGTGCAGCGGCTGAGGTAGGAGGTGAGCTTGTGGAAGATGAACGAGCGTATCATGCAGCAAACGGAGACATTCTCTATGGTCATGACCGCTGTACTCGATTTCCTACCTCCTGACAGGTTCAGCGCTCTGCAAGGGGTCCTTCATACCACCCAGCCCCAGCCCTCCACTACCACTACCGATCCACCACCGCAACCGCATGATGACGGTCTGTCTACTTAGCCGCAGTTTGATGGTCATGTGACGCCGACAGACTTCACCCGACAGGACGACGATGACAGATATTATGGTGATGGGTATTAGGATAGTTATAGGTGTAGTAGAGTTTTGTAGATACACGGATATTTTATTTATGGATTATATGTTGAGTTTGTTTTTATTTTAAATTAATTTTAATTTAATTTCATTTTAAATTTTATTTTTAATTTCAATTTTCTTTTGTAATTGATAATATAGTAATATTTAATGAAAATAAAATAAAATAATTAAATTATAATTAATTATAATAAAATAGAAATTAATAAATTAATTATAATAATAATTAATAAATAAAATATAGTTAATTAAAATAAAATATAATAATAATTAATAAATATAATATAATATTTAATATTGAATATATAAATTTTAATAAAAATAATTAATAATTAATTATTAATATAAAACAAAATAAATAAAAAATAATTTAAAAAATAGAAAAAACCTTGTTTCCGACGGATATTTCCGTCGGTAACTGTTGGTTACATTTTTCGACGAAATTTTCCGTCGGTAACTTCCACATAGAGTTACCGACGGAATTTTCGTCGGTAACTAGGGGTTCTGTGTGGCAAGTTTTCCTACGGTTAAAGCCGTCGGAAATTTCCGACGGACGAATAAGATCCGTCGGAAAGGCTTTCCTAAGCGCCTATTACCGACGGAACCGTGTCCGTCGGAAATTCAGTCGGTAATGTAGTTTTTCGATGGAATTGCTTCATTTCCGACGGCTATTTTCCGTCGGTAAGTCGTGTTTTTTTTTTGTAGTGGGTGAATCCACTAGGTATTGAAATAGACAGCTATAAACACGAGAAGGGGGTTGAATTGTGTTTATCTGAATTTAAACAAAGTTGAAATCTTTTCGCATACAGAATCTTAGTTCAGATGAGTGGAAAGATACAGGACGGACGGGTGACCTGTCTGATGAAATTTTAACAGTGACTTTGGCAAACACACCACTTGATAAACTTATAAGAAAACTAAAGCAACTAAAGAGTTTATAAGGAAAGAGAGATTGACACAGTTATTTATCCTGGTTCACTCTTCAAAGCAAAGAGCTACGTCCAGTCCTTGGCAGCACCAAGATTTATCCAATATAACTGATCAGGTTACAGACTCTAAGTATTCTTTGCACACCTAGCCTCTTCAGGATCCAAAACAAGTATTCTTTGCACACCCAGCATCTTCAGACTCAAGACAAGTATTCTTTCCATACTTAGCATCTTCAGGCTCACTCAGGTTTGTTTGAGAGATTTGGTTTGTAGTAAATATAACTTCAGACAGACAGAACTTTCACTAACACTCAGAGTGCTTTAAATGTAAAGCTTAGGAAAGTCTGCGTAATAACTTCAAATGATTGAAGAATACAGAATGAAATAATGAAGATATTAATGCGCAGATTAATGGCTCTTTAATGCTATGTGTATTCTGTGTCTTCATCTTCAATAACTTCTGTATTTATAGTCTTCAAGCATTTATGATCCGTTAGAGACATTCCCTTAGATGTTGGCTTCAAGCGGAACTTCATTAAATGCAATAGAGTCGTTCTAGGCAGCCATTAATGTAATAGGAACGTTGGTTGTACTCTAACATGAAGGATAATGGCTTTATGCATCGTGATACAGCCATATCAGAGTTGTGCAGAGAGCTTTTTGTACTTTATTGAGTACAATTCCCTTTTCGTGTAAGGACCAGAGGTACTAGGGAATAAAGCATGCATATTGGAAGCATTGTTTAACTGGTCTTTGGTTCTGATAACCGAGGTTGCTTGAGAGAGTAACTTCTGACTTTTATTGATTCTGGTTCTTGAAATAAGATTCTGATAATTCTTATCGAATTCGCGTCCATAAAATAAGCGCGTCTATCTTGAAAATAACCACGTCCATCTAACCATTTAAGATTTTACATTCGGATGGGCTACTAGACGAGCTCCATATGCCATGTCATTGGACGGTGCTTCTCATTAAGGACTTAGCAAGTCCAAAGACTTGTGTGGACGTGCGCTTCTGTCACCTTAGTGGACGAGCGCTTCTGTCACTTTAGTGGACGAGCGCTTCTGTCACTTTAGTGGACGGATGATTCTTATAGTTTTTATCTGCACACTAGATAGACAGGTTAGCAACCAATATGAAGGTTAATTAAATCATTAACCAATGTTTAGTTCTCATCAAAATTTAGGGAAATGCACAACAGACATTTTAGAGACTTAACAATCTCCCCCCTTTTTGATGATGACAAACATTGAGATGATTTAATGAACCTCAGAAAATATCAACAAAGAAAATAGCATATATCAGACAGGTTGAAATTTTTTTAAGCGGACTGGTCATGCAGATGCTTGATCAGACATTAAGATTAATTATATAATCCGTTTAACTTAGTCACACTTAAGTTTGACTTGTTTTACTTTGTAATTATTATCAGAGAAATCTTACTTAAGATTTATCTGAACAATTATAGCAACTACCAGAGCATACTCATGTCCATATATTATTTAAGATTCATATCACATTCATTCATATTCATTCTCTTATTCTTCTATATGACATTTCTCATTTCTCCCCCTTTTGTCAACATCAAAAAGGAATAAACTATGAAAGCATTAAAGAAATAAAGGAGAAATTTATTTTATTCATCATGGACGTTTACAAGTACAAGGTAGTCTATATACCTAAAAACTACCTAGGTTGACTGATTAACAAAAATAAAGCAGCAACTCTTTGCTCTAAGAGCAACCTAGCTCGCCTTTCTTCATCTAGTTGTCTTCTACTTGTCCTTGAAGCAGATGAAAGTCTTGTAAGGCCACTGTTTGAGAAGAGACAGACAGCGAAGAGTGCCAGGGTAAGGCTAAAACTGGGGGTGCCTTAGGTGGAGATAGGGGAAAGGTGATGGAAGGGAAGAAAAGTTCATGGAGAGTTTGAAGGGCATAGAAAGGAAGAAAGACGAATTTGAAGATAAGACTAATTCTGACATAGTCAGTATCAGGTGAAGGAAACACACAGGACATTCTCTCGGACAGAGACAATCTGATGATTGTTATTTGAATAGGTGGGGGAAGAGGTGTTTGAGCTAAAACAAAGGGAGGGATAGGTAATAAAGAGTCATTATGGCAGAAAAAAGAATTAGATCATGTGACTAACATAAAGAAATACCTAGACCTATGTGGTAGCATTACAACAGAAGCATGATAGTGAGTTCCAGCTAATGTTCCAATGAAGATAATAATAGGTGGGTAGAAGAAAAGTTCTCTACAGGGGTTAAGAATATGAGGTGGAGGAGAAGGGATGAAAGAGACATGTGAGATACTTGCAAATAAAAGAGATTGCAGATCAGACACAAAGAGTCTCGATGATATGCCAGTTTGTTCTTTGGGAGTAGAGTCCCTGTGAACAACTGTGTACTGACAGTCATCAGATACAATAGTGAAAGAAGATTTTTGAGTTTGAAAGGAAGAGACGGGTGAAGAAATATGAGATGCAACAGAAAGAGGTTGAACAAAAAGGGCAGATGGAGAAGAGACAGATGGGTTGATGATACCTTGATGAGAAGGGGAAGGGAATGAAGGAGATGTCTGCTCTTCAGATATCTTCAACTTCTTGTGAGAAGGAGATACTTGGTCATCCTTGGGTACAACTGTCTGACCTCCTCCAAACAGGTCTTCTGTAGTGTTAGCTTTTGCAGGTACTGGGTAACTAGATCTTCTCTTTTGGGGAATAATTCCCAAAATGAAAGTCTTCTTTGGTTCTTCCAGGACTTGCTCTGTCTACTCCCCTTGAGCAGATGCTTCCTCTTTGCTAGGCTCAGACTCAACTTGCTTAACCTTGGCAAAGGTCTTCACCAGCTTCCTTTTCTTGCTGGGATGAGCAGGAACATCCACTAATTCCTCAGCTTCACTAGTCTTCCTCTCAGGAAAGGGTCTCCTCAGCCTGAACCTCAAGGGCTCAAATGTTTCAGTAGAATCTTCAGATAGTGGGAGTTGCAGCTCTGGAATTTGGTCTGTCTGGCCACCTTTTCAGATGGTTTGAGCAATCTTTCAGAAATGGGAACTTCTGATTCGTCAGTGGAAACCACTAGTTCTTCCTCCTTCTGCTCAATAGCAAGCTTCTTCTTCTGCTTCTTCTTCTTGCTATCTTCCTCCTCATCAGCAAGAGGGATTCCCTCGATGTCCATCATAGACAGTATCTTCCTGTCTATAGGCAGTGCCATGTCCACAAAGTGAACATCACGAGGAACAAACAACTTGTTCCTGAATACCCTTGTCAGCAACATCCCATAAGGATAGGTCTGCATGTTGGTTCTCTTGATCAGAATCTCAAGGTACATGTAGATAAGGTCGTTGATGTCAACCTTGATTTTGTGATTCAAGTGGTACAGAGCAAATCTGTCCATCTTGGACACACTGTCTCGTGAGCCTTTCCTTGGCATCATGCACTCAAACAACAATTTGTGCAGGAATCTACACTTGACCACCATGTTGACAGGCTTAGGGTTCACTGGTTTGGGAACACCATAGATGGCAATGTTGACATTGTGATAAAGCACAGATAGGTTAACATTCAGACATGTCATTCAACAATGCAATGCATGTTTAGATTATCTCTAATAAATAAAAGCCTTTCTTCTGTGAGGGGTTTAGTGAAAATATATGTCCATTGATTTTTAGTTTTAACAAACTTAATATCAAAGATGCCTTTCTGAACATAATCCCTAATAAAATGATGTTTGATTTCAATATGCTTAGCCTTAGAATGCTGAATTGGATTTTTAGTTAAGCATATAGCACTGGAATTATCACACCATACCGATATGTTATGTTCATAAATAGTGTAATCCTCAAGTTGATATTTTACCCATAAGAGTTGAGAGCAGCAACTTGCAGTAGAGATGTATTCTGCTTCAGCAGTAGACAGGGCAATGGTTATCTGCCTCTTGCTTGACCATGAGACTAAACTTGCTCCAATGAAGTGACATCCTCCACCGGTGCTTTTTCTTTCTATTCTGTCTCCAGCAAAATCAGCATCACAATATCCCACTAATCTGTATTCTTTTGATCTTAAATATAGCAAACCAAGATTAGTAGTTCCAAGCAAATATCTAAATATTCTTTTAACAGCCTTAAGACGAGATTCTCTAGGATCAGATTGGAATCTAGCACACATACAGACACTAAATTGAATGTCAGGTCTGCTTGAAGTTAAGTACAGTAGAGAGCCAATCATACCTCTGTAGACAGTTTGATCTACCTTTTTACCTTCATCATCTTTGCTTAGTTTTGCTTTGGGTTGCACAGGGGTTTTCATGAGATTTGCATTTTCCATTTTGTATTTCTTGAGTATCTCCTTGTTATATTTTTGTTGATGAATGTGAATTCCATTACTTGTCTGCTTGATTTGTAATCCAAGGAAGAACTTCAATTCTCCTATCATGCTCATCTCAAATTCAGCTTGCATTAGATTTGAAAATTCCTTGCACAGCTTTTCATTAGTTGCTCCAAAAATAATATTAACAATATATATTTGAACTATAATAAAGTCCTTTTTAGAGCATTTCTTGAACAGAGTAGTGTCTACTTATCCTCTAGTAAAACTATTATGCATGAGAAAAGAATTGAGTCTATCATACCATGCTCTAGGTGCTTGTTCCAAACCATATAATGCCTTTTTACGTTTGAAAACGTGATCTGGTTTATCAGTATCCTCAAAACCAGGGGGTTGTTTAACATACACTTCTTCTTCAATTATACCGTTTAGAAAAAACACTTTTTACATCCATTTGAAACAGGGAAATTTGGTGTTGTGCAGCATATGACATTAAAATGCGTATGGCTTCTATTCTATCTACAGGTGCAAAGGTTTCAGTATAATCAATACCTTCTTGTTGGTTATAGCCTTGAGCTACTAACCTTGCCTTATTTCTGACAACTTTACCATCTTCATCCAATTTATTTCTGAAGACCCATCTTGTTCCAATAACCGACTTGTTTTTAGGCTTAGAGACAAGAGTCCAGACATCATTTCTGGTGAATTGGTTAAGTTCTTCTTGCATTGCAAGAATCCAGCTTTCATCCTCAAGAACTTCTTCAATGCGTTTAGGCTCCAAATCTTAAATAAAGGCCACATTGCTTGATTCTCTTAATGTGGATCTGGTTCTTACTCCTTCAGAAGGATTTCCAATAATAAGATCCTTAGGGTGATGAGTGTTGAACTTCCAATCCCTTTTGAGATCATCATGAAGATCTTGACTTGTCTGCTGACTTGTCTGCTCCACTTGTCTATCAGCCTCAAGCACAGATTCCGTCTTGGTTAAATCGGGTTGTTGAATATCTAGATTGTTTATATCAAGACCTGCAAGATCATCTTCTAGATCTGATAGCACTTTATCAGTCTTTAATTCATCATTGAATTTAACATGAACAAATTCTTCAATAATACAAGTTCTTTAATTGTAAACTCTAAAAGCCTTAGACATTTCAGAATATCCTACGAAAGTACCTTTATCTACCTTAGAATCAAACTTTTCAAGATTATCTCTGGTATTCAGAATAAAACATTCACATCTAAAAGCATGAAAATAAGATATGTTGGGGCTTTTTCCTTTCCACAATTCATAAGGAGCCCTTTTTAGAAAAGGTCTAATAAGTATTCTGTTTTGTACATAACAAGCAGTATTCACAACTTCTGCCCAGAAGTACTTTGGGAGATTATTTTCATTGAGCATAGATCTAGCCATCTCTTGCAGAGATCTGTTCTTTTTCTCAACCACTCCATTTTGCTGTGGAGTTCTA
This sequence comes from Sophora flavescens, assembly GCA_030762895.1. Classification (NCBI taxonomy): domain Eukaryota; kingdom Viridiplantae; phylum Streptophyta; class Magnoliopsida; order Fabales; family Fabaceae; genus Sophora; species Sophora flavescens. The sequence continues at coordinate 155,810,672 of CM061063.1, read as the reverse complement.
GGTGCAGAGAAATTGTGAGAGATTCCATTATCCTCACAGAACTGTCTAAACTGCTTATTTTCAAATTCTCCCCCATGATCACTTCTAAGGGTAGAAATACAGAAACCCTGCTCATTTTGTACTCTTTTGCAGAATACTGATAAAGCCTTAAAAGACTTATCCTTGTGTGTTAGGAATAGTACCCATGTGTATCTAGAATAGTCATCAACTATGACAAATCCATATTTTCTTCCAGCCAGGCTGGCAACACTAACTGGTCCAAACAGATCCACGTGTAACAACTGAAGAGGTCTAGAGGTTGATACTTGGTTTTTAGATTTGAAACTTGATTTTATCTGTTTACCTCTCCGACATGCATCACACAAGAAATCCTTCTTAAAACTAATATAAGGAAATCCTCTCACAAGATTATTCCTTTTTAATTCAGAAATTTGTTTCATACTAGCATGTCCTAGTTTCTTATGCCATAACCATCTCTCATCCTCTTTCGACATCAGATAGGTTACACTTTGATCTGAGAGATCAGACAGTTCAATTTTATAAAGATTTTGTTGCCTTGTAGCTGAAAAGAGGGTTTTGCCACAACAGTCTTTAACTATGCATACATCCTTGGTCAAGGAAACATCAAAACCACTATCACATAATTGACTTATGCTAAGCAAATTGTGTCTTAATCCTTTAACCATAAGAACATTAGATATAGAGGGAAGAGGGGGTTTACCACCAATAGTACCAATTCCTATAACCTTCCCTTTCTGATTCCCTCCGAAGGCAACGTGTCCTCCTTTATTAAGTTGGAGGTCTAGGAACATAGACCTTTCTCCTGTCATATGACGCAAGCAACCATTGTGCAGGTACCAGCAGTGGTGTTTTCTTTGTCCTGTTGGGGATATCTACAACAAAAATTATTTTATCTTTAGGTACCCATATTTTTCTGGGTCCTTCTCTGTTAGTTCTAGGAGTCTTTAAAGACTTCCTTCTCTTCTTATTGATACACTTAGACATAACATGTCCGATTTTTCCACTGAAGTTACAGATAGGTGTAGATTTGGTTACAGTTGACTTAACAGATACTGTAGAAGCTTTAGTTGATACTTTATGATGTGTCTGATGGATATATCCAATACCTTCTTTGTTAAGAGAGTGCCTCTGACAGCCAAGTAGCTTAATCAGATTATCTCTACCATTAACAAATTTGGCAAGATCAGAAGTGAGCTCTTCCACTTTCCGTTGAAGTTTTTCAACTTCTTCAGATGGTGATGTTTCACTTGAGATCTTAGCTTCATTAGACTTTTCAGTCTTCAGCTCACTGTTCTCTTTAGCCAGCTTCTCACACTCTTGATATTTCTTTTTATGCTCACTGGTGAGCTTTACATACTCTCTCTTGAGGGATTTGAAAGCCTTAGATAAGCAGTTGGATTCCTCCAGCAACTCCTCATAGGCATCAAGTAATTCCTCATAGTCAGGATGTACCTCATCGTCTGAGTCTGAGTCAGTGTTGGCCATCAAACAGAGATTGGCTTCTTACTCTGTTTCTTCATCAGAAGATGTTGACTCCAGATCCTCCCAAGTAGCCATCATTCCTTTCTTCTTCTTCTTGAAGAATTTCATAATAGGGGCCTTCTTGAGTTGAGGACATTCAGTCTTGATGTGACCAGGCTTGTTGCACTCATAGCAGACAATTGGACTTTTGTCTGTTGAAGTGGATTCTTTGAAGCTCTTGTCCTTGTTGAACCTTCTGAATGACTTATCCCTCTTGAACTTCTTTTTCTGTAGGAGAAGCTTTATCTTCCTGGTCAGGAGAGACAATTCTTCATCACTCTCAGAATCCTCGTGTTCAGACAGGTCAGCATCACTGGATGACTCATTTGCCTTTAGAGCCTTGGAAACTTTTGCTGACTTTTGATCAGCTTTCAGAGCAATTGACTTGCCCTTCTTGGGTGCAACTTCATCTCCAAGTTCTTGCTCATGAACAGTGAGTGTTTCAAGAAGTTCATCCATAGTCAAGGTAGTGAGATCCTTGTCTTGAGAGATAGCAGTGACCAAAGGTCTCCACTGTTTAGGTAGACTTCTCAGACTATTTCCAACCTTCTCAGCATTGGTATAGACTTTGCCAAGAGATTTTAAACTGTTGACTATAGTTTGAAATCTTCCTATCATTTGAGCAACGGATTCTCCTTCGTCCATGACAAACAGTTCATACTTTTTGACAAGTATGGCAATCTTTGACTCTTTGACTTTGGCTGTTCCTTCATGTGTGACAGCTAAAGTGTCACACAAGCATATACCTTCTCAAACTCCTCAGGACTGAGAGCACAGATGATGTTATATCTAGCTTTGTGGTTCAGCTCCCATTTTGTCTTTTCTGCAGTAGTCCACTGAGTTTTTGGTTTGTCAGTGTTATCATCATTCTTGGGAATGAATGGACCATCTGTAATGACATCCCAAAGATCAGAGTTTGTAGATAGAATGAACCATTGAAATCTATCTTTCCAATAGTTGTAGTTTTCTCCATTGAAGTAAGGTGGTCGGGTTAGGGAAGCTCCTTCAGTCTGGTGACTTCCACTTGAACTAGCTCCAGCAGTCATGTCTATTCTTCAGGACCTTTTACCTCGACACTGTTAGATGCTCAACCCAGAGGTTGAGCTCTGATACCAACTGAAATAGACAACTATAAACACGAGAAGGGGGGTTGAATTGTGTTTATCAGAATTTAAACAAAGTTGAAATCTTTTCACATACAGAAGCTTAGTTCAGACGAGTGGAAAGATACAGGACAGACGGGTGACCTGTCTGATGAAATTTTAACAGTGACTTTGGCAAACAACCCACTTGATAAACTTATAAGAAAACTAAAGCAACTAAAGAGTTTATAAGGAAAGAGAGATTGACACAGTTATTTATCCTGGTTCATTCTTCAAAGCAAAGAGCTACGTCCAGTCCTTGGCAGCACCAAGATTTATCCACTATAGCTGATCAGGTTACAGGCTCTAAGTATTGTTTGCACACCTAGCCTCTTCAGGCTCCAAGACAAGTATTCTTTGCACACCCAATCTCTTCAGGCTCAAGACAAGTATTCTTTACACACTTAGCCTCTTCAGGCTCACGCAGGTTTGTTTGAGAGATTTGGTTTGTAGTAAATACAACTTCAGACAGACAGAACTTTCACTAACACTCAGAGTGGTTTAAATGTAAAGCTTAGGAAAGTCTGCGTAATAACTTCAAATGATTGAAGAATACAGAATGACAGAATGAAGATATTAATGCGCAGAGTAATGGCTCTTTAATGCTATGTGTATCCTGTGATCTTCAATGACTTTTGTATTTATAGTCTTCAAGCTTTTAGGATCCGTTAGAGACATTCCCTCAGATGTTGGCTTCAAGCAGAACTTCATTAAATGCAATAGAGTTGTTCTGGGCAGCCATTAATGCAATAGGAACGTTGGTTGTACTCTAACATGAAGGATCATGGCTTTATGCATCGTGATACAGTCATATCAGAGTTGTGCAGAGAGATTTTTGTACTTTCCTGAGTACAATTCCCTTTTCGTGTAAGGACCAGAGGTACTAGGGAATAAGGCATGTTGGAAGCATTCTTTAACCGGTCTTTGATTCTGATAATCGAGGTTGCTTGAGAGAGTAACTTCTGACTTTTCTTGATTCTGGTTCTTGAAATAAGATTCTGATAATTCTTATAGAATTCACGTCTATAGAATAAGCGCGTCCATCTTGAAAATAATCGCGTCCATCTAGCCATTTAAGATTTTACATTCGGACGGGCTAGTAGACGAGCTCCATATGCCATGTCATTGGACGAAGCTTCTCATTAAGGACTTAGCAAGTCCAAAGACTTGTGTGGATGAGCGCATCTATCACCTTAGTGGATGAGCACTTCTATCACTTCAGTGGACGAGCGCTTCTGTTACTTTAGTGGACGAGCGCTTCTGTCACTTTAGAGGACGAGCGCTTCTATCACTTTAGTGGACGAATGATTCTTACAGTTTTATTATGCATACTAGATAGACAGGTTAACAACCAATATGAAGGTCAATTAAATCGTTAACCAATGTTTAGTTCTCATCAAAATTTAGGGAAATGCACATCTGACATTTTAGAGACTTAACATGTATGTTTACATTCATGTGCTTTTGATATATATCCCCATTGCAAATAACTGAAATCTAAATGTCTAAACACTATATCAAATGTCTGGCTATAAGTCATGACTGACCTTGACACATCTCTCTGTCTGAAATGTTTCACTATTATAATTATATGCTAGGCATACTATTTCAGTAAGGAGCACATTATTGTTTGAGAGTGTTTGTTGGTGGTTCTCTTTTGTATGCAAGGAGAACCAAATTTTGAGAGGTTGTTTTATCCCGGGGATGAGGGGGTGTACACTGCCGAGGCAGAGTTATGAAACTTCTTAAAAAGAGTGACCTAGTCTATGACTCAACCTATCGCTTTTGTTTGTGTTCACTATTTGCAGCATGATATGCATGGCTAGTTATAGTTTAAGGCCTCAAAGCATTTCTAAGTGAAAACAAGCAAAGCAATTAAATAAGTCATTTCTCTTAAATATAAACCAACATCCTAATTGGACCTAGCCTTATGCAGAATCGCCTTGTTCAGAATTTGATCTAGTCCTCTAGCTTCGTCTTTCACAGGCCCGGTTGAAGGGGGAAGCAACCCAAGCAAGGGCTTTAGGCCTTAATTTTTTTTTTACTAATTCTTTTTAAAAGAAAAAGAAAGCCAAGGAAGACTCTCCATCTTCCCCTCAATCACGCACGCATCAAAGGGATTGAAGCTTATACTAATGAAATCGTGGTCACAAAGATTCTGATTGATTACTTAAATATGTGAGATTAAAAATACTAAAGAGTGCAATGAGTAAATGGTGAGATGGGAAGACATGCTAATGTAATTGCATACAAAAAATCCTTAAGGCATTATGTAGAGCAAGTTACTGGTGGTGTCATCTGAAATCATAGCACTTTACATGAGAAGAGAAACAAAGTTTAGAGCGAAAAATATAGGAGACATACATGACCATCTTCTATCGTTGAATAAGCCTAGATCTAGAATAATGATCTAGTATAGAGGACTTGGAGAACAACTAAAATGTGAGAACGGAAAAACAATGAGAAAATTCAAGGGATAAAATGGTGATCTATTGAAGAAAGAAGGAGGGAATTGAGATATAAGGATACCTGTTAGTGGATACTTGACACTCTTCACTTCCAGTATCTTGATTGAACTTGGTGAATTTTTCTCACCACGCCCTCTCACTCTCTCATCTAGTTGAGCCGTTATCACGACTCAAAGTCAAATCCAAGATGTAAGCCTTTAAAACAGCCACAATTGCAGGGGATGTGAATATCGATTCCACTATATTTTCAAACTGCAAAATGAGAGCTAATACAAATTAGCATATAAATGAAAAATAGGAGAAGCAAGGAAGGGCAAAGAAGCAATGCAAAACTCGGAGAGAAACAGGGGACCAACAACATTATAAATTGACTTCACCATCGTAGATGCTGAAGGAATAGGAAGCAAACTCTGCAACTTTCAAGCTAAAAAAAAGGAGAGACATAGAATAGAAGCAGAAGGAGGGGTGGAGGTACATATTGATATTGAGATAGCAGGAGTGGAGCTTGATATTGACTTACAACTTCCTGCTATTGAATGTGTCTCTAGTTCTCCCACACGGTGTAAGTACCAACCTCTTTTTCCCTTGCCACTCTCACCTTCCTTTTATTATTATTATTTTTACTATGATTGTTTTGGTTGAATGATTTGATCAATGTAGATCAAGCCATTCTCCTAGCATTTCAGCATTGCCTAGCCATGTTTTGGAACCATAGTTATGCTTTCTTCTAATGTCAATGCAATTGATGGTGGCAATGTAAGTAAAACTTTTCTGCTAATCAATTTATACTATGAACTATGAACTGGGGATGGCAACGAGTCAGTTGAACTGGAACCGGTCGATTTACCTGTTGTATCTACGGTCTAGTTCGATTCAATAGGCCAATCGACCAATTCTACTTCAACTGACTTATTCCCTTCTGTAGTTCATAGTTCTACTTACTTTCATGCCATTAATCTCATTGACATTAGAAGAAAGCATAACTATGGTTTCAAACATGACTAGGCAATGCTGAAATGCTAGGAAAATGGCTTGATATGCATTTATCAAATCATTCAACCAAAACAGTCATTGGAAAAAAATAATAAAAGGAAGGTGAGAGTGAGAAAGGAAAAAGAGGTTGCTACTTACACCATGTGGGAGAACTAGAAACACATTCAATAGGAAGAAGTTGTAAGTCAATATCAAGCACCACTCCTCCTGCTGTCTCAATATCAATATGTACCTCCACCCCTCCTTCTGCTTCCATTCTCTGTCTCTCTTTTCTTTTCTTGAAAGTTATAGAGTTTGCTTTCTACTTGTACTTAGTTGATGAAATTTTGTCATTTGATTCTTGGTTGAATTTCTGAGATTTGAACATTCTGTGTTAGTTATTATGTTTAGGACTGCTGCACTTTTCAGCATGTTACTTTTTTCTGTTTTTGTGTATCTAATAGTGGTCTGCTTATGGGGCATGATCTAAGTAGTTAGCCTAATTTATAGGACACGATGCTTAGTGGTTAGTTATGACATGATGCTTAGTAGTCAGATTATGCTTAGTGGTTAGTTATTTTTCAAGTCTTTAAATGTATGTTCTGCCTTCAATGAAAAAGTAGTTCTCTCTTTCCCAAAAAAAACTTCTATTCCTTCCTTCAAAGTTTTGAGTTTTCTGCTGCAACTTTACAAAAAACAACAAATTGGTATCTAGAGCTTTCTTCTTAAGGAACCTGTGGGAGTCTGAGATGGATGCAGAAGCTAGTTTTTCACCAATTGCTCCTCCGGTGTTTGATGGAGAAAATTATCACATTTGGGCTGTGAGAATGGAGACCTACTTGGATGCACTTGATCTTTGGGAAGCTGTAGAAGAGGATTACGAAGTTCCTCCTTTGCCAGCCAATCCCACAATGGCCCAGATCAAGAATCACAAGGACAGAAAAACGAGGAAATCAAAAGCTAAGGCGTGTTTGTTTGCTGCTATTTCATCAACTATCCTCATCCAAATTATGTCACTCAAATCAGCAAAAGCAATCTGGGACTATCTCAAAACAGAGTATGAAGGAGATGATAGGATCAGAGGGATGCAAGTACTGAATTTGATCAGATATTTTGAACTGCAGAAAATGAAGGAGTCAGAAACCATTAAAGAGTATTCTGAGAAACTTCTAAGCATTGCCAATAAGGTAAGGTTGCTCGGTTCAGATCTACCCGACTCAAGGATTGTTCAAAAAATCCTAGTAACGGTGCCTGAAAAGTTTGAGGCAACCATTACAACCTTGGAGAACACCAAGGATCTGTCCAATATTACTTTGGCAGAGCTCGTGAATGCTTTACAGGCATAAGAGCAGAGAAGGGTCATGAGGCAAGGAGGAGTTGTTGAAGGAGCACTGCCACCTAAACATCACGAAGGAGGGAAAATGAGGAAAAAGAAGAACAAGAAGAACTTTGCTACAAGTGGCGATGCTACATCAAGCAGTAATGCTACAACAAACAATAACAAGAACAAGATTGGAGGTTCTAAGGGAAATTATCCACCATGCCAACATTGTGGAAAAAAGGGTCATCCTCCTTTCAAATGTTGGAGGAGACCTGATGCAAAATGCAGCAAGTGTAACCAACTTGGGCATGAGGCTGTAATTTGCAAAAGTAAAATTCAGCAGCAAGAAGCAGATGCTCAAGTTGCCGATCAAGAGGAGGAGGATCATCTCTTTGTTACCACTTGCTTCTCAGGCAATGATTCAAGTGAGAGCTGGTTAATTGACAGTGGTTGCACTAACCATATGACTTATGACAAGGAGCTGTTCGAAGAACTAAGAACCACAGAGACTTCAAAAGTCAGAATTGGTAATGGACAACATATAGCAGTCAAGGGAAAAGGCACCATTGCAATTGCAAGTTGTTCAGGTACAAAACTGATCTCTGATGTTCTATATGTTAAATAAAATGACCAAAATCTGTTAAGTGTTGGTCAGTTGATAGAGAAAGGTTTCAAAGTACATTTTGAAGACAAATACTGCTTGATAAAGGATGCATCTGGTCAAGAGATGTTCAAAGTCAAGATGAGAGGAAAGAGTTTCACACTTAATCCATTAGAGGAGGAGCAAACTGCCTTTCCTACCAAAGAAAGTGTCACAGAGATATGGCACAAGAGGCTCGGTCATTATCATCATCAAGGATTACTACTGCTTCAAACAAAGAAATTAGTGAGAGATTTACCTGTTTTAGAAGATCATCTTCCTCACTGCCAAGCATGTCAATATGGAAAGCAACACAGGAAACCATTTCCAAAAACAGCTTGGAGAGCAACACAGAAGCTTCAATTGATCCACACTGATTTAGCAGGACCACAAAGAACACCCTCTCTCAAAGGTAGCCTTTACTATATTGCCTTCATTGATGATTTTACAAGATTTTGCTGGATTTTTTTCTTAAAATTCAAATCAGAAGTGGCTGGAGTGTTTTGGAAGTTCAAGAAAATGGTGGAAAACCAAAGTGGCTGCAACATTCAAGTTCTAAGGTCAGATAATGGAAAAGAATATACCTCAGAAGTATTCAATCTATTTTGCGAGGAAGCGGGCATTGAACACCAGCTTACTGCTCCCTACACTCCACAACAAAATGGAGTTAGTGAGAGAAGAAATAGATACATACTGGAGATGACAAGATGCATGCTACACGAGAAAAACCTACCAAAGCAATTCTGGGGTGAGGCGGCAAATACAGCAGTTTTCATTCAGAATAGGCTTCCCACAAAGGCAGTGAAGAATCAGACACCATTCGAAGCTTGGTATGGATATAAACCATCTCTAAACTTCCTTAAAGTGTTTGGTTGTTTGTGCTTCACCTATGTTCCTCAGGTTAAGCGTGATAAACTAGACAAGAAGGCAATACAAGGCATCTTCATAGGCTACAGCACTTCATCCAAGGCTTACAAAGTCTTTCAGCCACAAACAGGGAATATTGTCGTAAGTAGAGATGTTCACTTTGTGGAAAATGAAGAATGGAACTGGGAGACTTTAAAGGACTCAAACCAAGCCTCAAATCAACTAAAGCTAAATCTTCCTGTCATACATGTCGAGGGGCAGAGAAATGAAGATTGGCAAAATGAGATGGTGGATGACATTCCAGTCAGAGGCACTAGATTACTTTCTGATGTTTATCAGAGATGTAACATTGCTGTTTGTGAGCCCGCAGGTTTTGAAGAAGCAAAGCTTGATCAAAACTGGATGGTTGCAATGAAGGAGGAGCTGTACATGATCGAGAAAAACAAGACATGGCAGCTTGTTGACAGACCTCGTGATAGAAAAGTTATTGGGGTCAAATGGGTGTTCAGAACCAAGCTCAATGCTGATGGCTCCATCAACAAGCACAAGGCGAGGCTCGTGGTTAAAGGCTATGCTCAGATTTTTGGAGTGGACTACTCAGATACATTTGCACCAGTGGCCAGGCTAGACACCATCAGGTTGCTACTTGCAGTTGCTGCACAAAAGGACTGGAGAGTGTACCAGTTAGATGTTAAATCAGCATTTCTAAATGGTTTCTTGCAAGAAGAGATCTATGTTGAGCAACCTGAAGGCTTTGTGAAGAAAGGAGAAGAAGACAAAGTCTATCTCCTCAAGAAGGCCCTCTATGGATTGAAGCAAGCTCCAAGAGCTTGGTACAACAGAATTGACAGTCATCTGCTAAGTTTGGGCTTTGTGAAAAGCCTATCTGAGTCCACTCTTTACATCAAGCACTGTGAGTCTGATATTCTTGTTATTTCTCTTTATGTTGATGATCTTTTGGTGACTGGAAATAATGCAGCTTTAATTGATGAATTTAAGCTGGAAATGATGAAAGTATTTGAGATGACTGATCTTGGACTGATGACTTATTTTCACGGAATGGAGATCAAGCAAAGTCAAGATGAAGTTTTCATTTGTCAAAAGAAGTATGCAAAAGAAATTCTCAAGAAGTTTCATATGGAAGATTGCAAGTCAATGACCACTCCTATGAATCAAAAGGAAAAGTTGAGCAGGGAAGATGAATCTGAAAAAGTGGATGAGGCACACTTTAGGAGTTTGATTGGGTGCCTGATGTACCTTACAGCAACAAGACCTGACATCTTGGTTGCTGTAAGTATTTTATCTCGGTTCATGCACTGTGCAAGTGAAATACACTTGAAGGCTGCTAATAAGAGAGTGGTTAGATACATCAAAGGCACAATCAACTTTGGCATCAAGTTCAAGAAAAGCAAGGAGTTCAAGTTGTTTGGTTTCTCCCGATGTGGTGGGCGGGATCTACCGATGACATGAAAAGTACCTTAGGATACTTGTTTTAGTCTTGGATAAGGAGTTTTTTCATGGAGTTCGAAAAAACAAGAAAAAAGAGCTCAGTCCCACTTTTGAAGCAGAATTTGTTTCTGCAACTTCTGCTGTAAATCAAGCATTGTGGCTGAGGAAGATATTCAGTGATCTTCATCTTGAGCAGAAAGAAGACACTAAGATTTTTGTTGATAATCAAGCTGCAATAGCTATTTCTCACAATCCAGTTTTTCACGGGAAAACCAAACATTTCAACATCAAGCTGTTTTTCTTGAGAGATGTGCAGAAGGATGGTGTTGTAACTTGTTTACTGCAAAACAGAAGATCAAATAGCTGATGTTTTTACAAAACCCTTGCCAGCTAGCAAGTTCGAGTTCCTGAGAATGAAGCTTGGTGTTTGCAGTCTCTAAAGCAAGGAGGAGTGTTAGTTATTATGTTTAGGACTGCTGCACTTTTCAGCATGTTACTTTTTTCTATTTTTGTGTATCTAATAGTGGTCTGCTTATGGGGCATGATCTAAGTAGTTAGCCTAATTTATAGGACATGATACTTAGTGGTTAGTTATGACATGATGCTTAGTGGTCAGATTATGCTTAGTGGTTAGTTATTTTTCAAGTCTTTAAATGTATGTTCTGCCTTCAATGAAAAAGTAGTTATCTCTTTCCCAAAAAAAACTTCTATTCCTTCCTTCAAAGTTTTCTGAGTTTTTTGCTGCAACTTTACAAAAAACAACATTCTGTGGGAGCTATACAAGGGAGGTTTATTGCTGCATCTTTTTTCTGAATTTTTATTTGTTTTTTTGGATCGTGGATAATTTTTGGACTGGGCATTTGCTAAGATTTTGACTACAGCTATTGCATATAATAAACGACCACCAATAACTTTATTTCTCTTTGTTGAGGTTCGGGAAAGAAATTGAGTTAATTAGTTGTCTTTTGTTGTATACACTAGCTACAGTTAAAATCTCAGCAAATGACCCATCCAAAATTTACCCACATTCTAAAAAGTCAATACTAATTTAGAAAAGAGGTGCAACAATAAGCGCCCTTTGTATGGCTCTCACAAAATGTTCAAACCTTTGAAATTTAACCAAGAATCAATTGACATAATTTGCGTTAAGTACAAGTAGCAATTGGAGAGAGGTACTATATGTAGAGCAACCTGATAGGGGTCTAGAAATTTGGTCATCCTAGTAGAAAAAGCAATGGAGACTAGAGTAACGAGGAAAGCATTGGAAGCCCCCGCAACCAGTGAAAGTTGTGTTACAAACCACATCTGTAATAGTGTGTTAATGACCGCAACAAAAAGCAGAGTTTGTATCATTTCAACTTTCTCCACCTTTCTTATATATTGTGCTTTCTTAAGTTCTCTCGTTCAGTCTTTCCTCCTTTCCATGTTGTCTTTCTGTTAATAATGTAGATTACATCCCATTCTTTTCCCTTGCATCCCGTACCCACTGCATCGATCAAATATTATCAACCAAAACAGCCATAAAATATGTTGAATATATATATATATATTATAAAAAGAACAAAATGAGGTGCAAAAAACTACCCATTATCATCATTGTGTTTGTACTTTGACCCCCCAATTCGTCTTATTTTCCGACAGCATCAACTTCCTTACACTATACAGCGATGAGAGACGGTAGTCAAAGGCAATAAAGGCAAGCCTTCCCAAACCCTTTGCAAATACTTTCATCATTTTTAAAAGGCTGAAATAGGTGGCAGCAACTTGGAAGCCCAAACCCTTCTGATGTAAGACTAATCCTCACTTATGATTTTGTGCTAGCCACACGGTGCTATCACGAGGTAATTGTTTGCCAGGGACATGGAATATAAAATACCAGTAAAAAGACAAGCAAATGGGACAACGACAGTCGACAGATGAGAGACACAATCAGTCAGTCAAGCAGAGGGAAGGACAAAACAAAGGGTTTCTACTTTCTAATTCGAACGGAAGAAGGGAGAATGAGAGTTGTCACACCTACTTACAAGGCTTGTCAAGTTTTGGGCTTGAATTTTTAAAGACAATTGGGCCTTGAAGTAAAAAAATTAACTATATAAAATTTTCATTTTAATATATACATTAATACATATATATTAAGTAAAACTAAAAAATTTGGCACCCCTAAAAAAGGGGGCCCTGTGCGGTCGCACCACCTCATCATGCTCAGGGTCACCACTAGCATCGATCAAATATTATCAACCAAAACAGCCATAGAATTTAAAATGGAATGTCACAACAGTGTTATTTTATCAGAGAAAGCAAGCTCCTTCCCCCTGTCACCTCCTATATAGGATGGATCCTCAAGTGTTTAGAAAATGGAGAAATAGTCACACTTGGGTTTCTAATGCTTGGTCTTGATGCTAAATATAAAGTCGAAACATTTTCATAAAAAGTTCCTTTTGTTATTATTATCTTTTTTTCTTCTTCTTAATTTTAAGCGCAATGAACTTTGTGTTTCTGCACATCTTGGAATGGAGAGTACATGGGTCAAACACAATGTTTTTCTGCGTCCTATAGGTAATTTTTCATTTCTTTCCTAAATTTTATTTTTTAGCTTGACAAGTTTATTTCGTTCTTATTTTGTTTTTAGAATTTTTTTTAAACAAATAGAGTAGGTATGCAAAAGCATCACAATGAAAACCGAGATACCTCAAGGTCCATTAAAGAAAAACCTAAATTAACCTAAAACTTAATCGTGATATTAGCATTAGACGTATATACAAAAAATCATAAATATTAAAACTTTAAATATAAATAACAAAATATAACCATCATACCACACATGCATATAAATACAAACATACTGTGTTGATAAACTGTGAAGGGTACCCCATCAATAGGGTCCCATAATATACATATTGATACAAACTGACATAAGCAACGGAAAATAAAACATCTCAAAACACGCACTGGCCACAAACTCTATACTCAATTACAAGAGTCCACTACTCGTCCTCCCGCATCTGGCTCATAAGGGGTACCGTCAAGCTCCTCATTAGCTGACTCCTCCATAGGTCTTCTCATAGCGATCACATAAATAAAACATACACAACATAGAGAAAATAGGAGATAAGAAACATGCTATCATCATAAGTGGAAAATGTTACATAACATATATACAGTAATAGCACGCTGACATGCATAACCAAATAAACACATATAAATATAACAATCATCCTCAAAGTACATTATATTTCTCTACCCATCACGCTCATGCAACTGATCATGTATACTGATGTGGCCACCACCTAATCCTGCCACACATTCCTCGTTTGATTAGGGATATAAGTCAATCGTCTAAACCCACAAACATCAGTGCACGCCCTAGTTCCCGCTAGGGTGTCCATTCCTCAAAGGAACTATATCCCCATCCCCAGTGGAGAATAGTCACACTGTTCACTATGAGAGTATCACGGTAGTCTTCCTCGAGCCTCATCACCCGCAGGGCACTCACCCATGACTCTACTATCACGGTAGTCTTCCTCAAACCTCATCGTCCGCAGGGCACTCACCCGTGACTTCGGTATCCGTAATCGGATACTCTGACCTCGTCTGTTCCACCCACACGGCTGTGATCAACACCATGCATCTATATGAACCTCGCCAACTCATATCAAGTCATAACCTAGTACCTCAGCCTTCCATCATCATCTCATATCATATCTCAAGTCTCAGCGTATCATCAATCTCATCATCCATAAAATATTAATAAATTAATTAGGTTAGGCACAACTAAGTAACATATCATACTCTCCCCCAACACGCATCACTTTAATATCATATATCATCACCTACATGCAAACTAAGCATATCATTGCAGATAAAACATATTATCACTCGGTACATATTATCAACTACAAACAAAATAAAATAATAATAATAAAATCATAATAAAATACTAATAAAATAATCATATTAAAATAATAATAATATTAAAATAATAATAACATATTCAAATAAACATAATAACTATAAGTAACATATTAATCCAAACAGCACACAGCAAGCAACTCAAATACGATAAAATCAGACAACCTCAAATATCATAAAATTAACCTAACAACGATAAACCTACAATTTTCAAATCATCATTGGTACCACTAAGTATTCGTCAATATGATATTGTCAATTATTCGCCCTACACCATTATTATAAAATATGCTACTTAGCCACACCTATACTCCTCAAGTCTGCCACGTGAGGTTCTCCTACCTTCGGGGCTCCAAAAATTCACCTGAATACATATTCATGAAGCACGTGTTACATGTATCCCAATACCGTCGCCGATGGAATTTCAGAATAATAAGGACATAGACTTACCTTAGCCTTATCAAGAAAATAAAGATAGGATGATGAAGTAGACGAGGCGAGGATCACAACTGTATAATCGATTTCTCGATAGGATGTACAGATTGATCGGAAACTCCCCCGGAACTTTCTCTCCCTCACTTATTTTCCTCTCTCTCTCTCTATATATTTTTTCTGATTTTCCACCCTTTAGAAAGCTTCTCCACGTTTCTCAATTTAACTCTTTTTAAAAAAATCATTTTTTTAATACTGGGCGCTCAGCGCTGGTGGGGCTGCACCTCCATCCTCCACGAGTCATAGCATGACACATGTCCACCACTCCAGCGCTCAGCGCCCAGGACCCAGTGCTCAGCGCCCCATGCTGTCCAGCAATCCTGGTTCATACGTTTCATTGCGTTCTGAGCTCGTTTGATGTCTGATTGACCTGAAATTTGAAACATAGACTCTTTTATACCTAAGGAACAAGATCAAGTCTTCAAACTTACCTAATCTCTTCCTCAAACCTAAATTTCCTATTGTGCACTTTTAAGATCTCTAAACCGTATAAAGAAAACCCTAGAACACGTTCTCATCCAATTCAACGCCGGTTAATCTCATACTTTCCATGCAAGGTTCCCAATACCTAAACATCCATATTAGACCTTAAATCAAGGTCTTAAACCTAGTCATCAAACATATAAACAATGCCTTAAAACACGGATGTTACATTACTACCCCCTTAAAAGAAATTCCGTCCTTGGAATTTACGTACCTCAAAAAAGATGCGGATACTGCTGCTGCATATCTGCCTCACGCTCCCAAGTAGCATCTCCTGTAGTCTCATCCCAAATGACCTTGACCAAAGGAATTGGTCTACCGCGAAGCTCCTTAATCCTTCTAATCGCGATCCTAACCGGTAAAGCCTCATACTCTAGATTCTCTCGGAGTTGTATGGACTCAGGCTCAAGTACATGTGAAGGATCAGGATAATATTTTCTCAACTAGGATACGTGAAAGATGTCATGAAGATTAAAAAGGTTAGGCAGTAAGGCAATTTGGTAGGCTACTGGACCAATCCGTCGAAGAATCTGGAAAGGTCCAATGAATCTAGGAGTAAGCTTTCTAGACTTGATAGCTATGCCAATTCCAGTCTTTGGAGTGACTCTCAAAAACACATGATCACCTTCCTGGAACTCTAAGGGTCTCCTCCTATTGTTACTGTAGCTCAGTTGCCTATCATGTGCTTCTTTCATCTTTTCCCTGATCTTTCTAACATGTCCCATCGTCTGTTGTACCACATCAGGGCCCAATACTTGGCTTTCACCAGTCTCATACCCACATAATGGAGTCCTACACTTCCTGCCATACAAAGCCTCATACGGTGTCATCCCGATACTGCTATGAAAACTGTTATTATATGTAAACTCAATCAACGGCAAGAACTCATCCCAACTGCCAATGTGCTCTAAAACACAAGCCCTCAAAAGATCCTCTAATGATTGAATTGTCCTCTCGGACTGCCCATCCGTCTGAGGATGATAAGCAGAACTCATCCTCAACTTCATCCCCAAAACACTATGCTACTCTCTCCAAAATTTAGATGTGAATCTAGGGACTCGATCAGAGACAATGCTTGACGGTACACCATGCAACCTAACGACTTCCTTAATATATATCTCGGTCAATCTCTCCAAACTATAACTCTCACCAATAGGTAAGAAGTGAGGACACTTTGTCAACCTATCGATGATAACCCAAATCGAATCATGCTTCTTCGGAGTCCGTGGCAATCCAACCACAAAATCCATAGCTATACTATCCCATTTCCACTATGGGATATCCAATGACTATAGCAAACCAGCAGGCTTTTGATGTTCTATCTTAACTTTCTAACAAGCCAGACAAGATAAAACATATTCTGCCACTTCCTTCTTCATTCTCGGCCACCAAAATATCTTCTTTAAATCTTGATACATCTTTGTGGCTCCAGTGTGAAAACTCAACTTACTCTTATGTGCCTCTTCCAAAATCATCTTCCTAAGCTCTAAGTCCTCTGGCACACATATCCTGTCCCTAAACCTCAACACACCATATGGCCCTCTACTAAACTCTGAAATCTTACCCTCCTCTATGCCTCTATTCACCTCTTGCAGATATTGATCCTGAACCTGTTTATCCTTAATATCTTTCAAAAACTCACTACTAATAGTGATCATACAAGCATATTCTATCCTCATCCAACTCCATACCTAAGTTCAAATCTCTAAACTGCTCAATCAACTCCATTTCTTTTACCAACATCGCGGACACATGTAAAGATTTCCTACTTAAGGCATCTGCTGCCACATTCGCCTTCCCAGGGTGGTATTATAGATCAAACTCATAGTCCATGATAAACTCCATCCATCTATGCTGTCTCATATTCAGCTCCTTCTGATCAAATAGCTACTTCAAGCTTTTATGATCACTGTACACATTGAACTTGGCTCTATACAAATAATGTCGCCATATCTTCAGTGCGAACACTATAGCTACCAACTCCAGATCATGGGTCAGATAGTTCCTTTCATCAATTTTCAACATTCGGGAGGCATAAGCTACAACTCTTCCCTCTTACATCAACACACATCCTAACCCTTGATATGCCACATCACAATACACGTCAAACTGTCCTAAAGGATCTGGTAAAGTCAGCATTGGTGATGTGGTCAACTTTTCCTTCAATTCCTGAAAGCTCTCCTCACATTTCTCTGTCCAAAAAAACATTGTACCTTTTCTCATTAATTGCGTCATATGCAATACAATCTTCGAGAAACCCTCGATTAACCTTCGATAATCCCAAGAAACTCCTCACCTCACTCACTAACTTAGGTCGCTCCCACTTAAGCACTGCTTCAACTTTGGCAAGATCTACTACTATTCCTTCCTTGTTAATCACATGACCTAAGAACTGTACCTCCTCCAACCAAAAATCACACGTAGAAAGCTTGGCATACAAATGTCTATCCTTCAACACCTGCAACACTATTCTCAGATGGTCCTCATGCTCTTCCTGGGTACGGGAATAGATAAGGATATCATCTATAAACATCACCACAAACTTATCGAGGAATAGTCTAAAGATCATGTTCATATAATCCATAAACACCGCTAGAGCATTAGTCACACCAAAAGGCATAACTAAATATTCGTAGTGTTCGTACCTCATCCTGAAAGTTGTCTTGGGTATATCCTCCTTCTTCACTCTAATCTGATGATACCCGGACCTCAGATCAATCTTAGAAAATACCGAAGCTCCCTTTAATTGATCCATTATATCAGCTATCCTAGGCAATGGATACTTATTCTTGATTGTCACTTTATTCAGCTGCATGTAATCTATGCATAACCTAGCACTTCCATCCTTCTTCTTAACAAACAACATCGGAGCTCCCCACAGTGAAAAACTGGGTCTGATGAATTCCTTCTTCAACATATCATCCAATTCTTTTTTAACTCGACTAACTGAACAGGTGACAACCGATAGGGTGCTATAGATATAGGTCATGTCCCTGGTATGAGATCTATGGTGAACTACAATTCCCTCTCTTGTGGTAAACCCGGAACATCGGGAGGGAAAACCTCAGGAAATTCTCTCACGATAGGCATAGAATCTATACTCGGAGTCTCCTAAGCTTCCACTGAGAAAAGCATCACGTACTGCTGAGAACCATCACTCCTCATAGATACTCCTTCATGGGCAGATACTATGATAGAAGGCTCAAGAAAAGATAAAGACTTTTTGGAACAGTCCAACACTACATGGTTAGCCGAAAGCCAATCCATGCCAAGAATAACATCTATCTGCTGCATAGGCAAACAGACAAGATCCACAAGGAATGTCATATTCTCAACAACTATAGGACACAGTAGACAAACAAACATCGTAGTCAAAGAATCACTGGTCGGATTAGATACGGTAAGGATATAAGGTAACTGAGAAACAGGTAACTGTAAATGATCCACACACTCACGCGAAATAAATGAATGTGTAGCACCTGTGTCAAACAACACAGACGAGTGTCTTCCCGATATCAAGCACATACCCTGGATAAGGCCTTTAGATTGAGAGGATTCAGTTCCCCTCACGGTAAACACTCTCCTTGTGGCCTGAGGTCTGGCCATCTATTGGAACTCATCTCCCAACTACACCTCTCTAAACACTGGCTCCTCTACCAGCGGCTACTGACTGTTGCTGATATGAGCATGGAAAATCATAGCCAAGGACCTAGCATTGTAGACCTACATGGACCCTTAACAAGGGCAAGGATTAGAAGAATCCAAGACTCATTGAAGAAGGTGGTGGTCAATCATTTGACTCATAGGCAACCGTATGAAGAGGGCTTCACCTTGAACCTCTTGTGCATTGAGCTATTGACCACCTAGTTAGGGATAGGACCTAGGACCCTTGTTTAGCTTAGACTTCATGTAATAAAGGTAGGACTAGGAACCTTGTATAGATTAGAGTTTATGTAATGAAAAGTGCTTATTCAAAAGAAGCACTTAGGACTAATCCAGGACTTTGGCCTATTGGTCTATGGCATAATAGTAGAAGGCATTAGGCCCAAAACAAAGCCCACACATGGGTGGATGAAGGAAAAGGGCGTTACTTGTACTCCAAGCTAGGGTAACTTGCACTTCAAGTTAGTCTAGTTTGCACCTTAAGTAGGATGAGCCTATAAATAAATGTCATGTAAATCTTTTTTCAAGTTTGAATACATTTGAGTTTTCTCATACTAGAGATTTCTAGAGAGAGTTGAGAGTTCTCCTCTTCTTAGTTCTTGAATTGAACCTTTGATTCTTATCTTGAGTATCCTTATCAAGTGGTAAATCCTCCTTTGGTTTATCAATTCAATCTTCAACTCCATGAAGCATTGATTGTGGCGCCTTCTTCTTCTTCCCTACCTCTTCCATTTTCTACTTTGTGTTCTTTAATTCTTGCACTTTAATTTTCTGCACTTTAATTCTTGTTCTTGATATTTCAATTCATATACAATTGTGCTCTTCTACTCCTTTTTGTTTCTCTTGATTCTCACTTGAGATTCAAGTTTCATTCAATTGTTCTTGTTTGTGTTTGATCTTGAATTTAAAGCAATTAGATCAAAGAAAGATCCTCAAATGTTTAGTGATCAATCCTTGATCATATCATGTGGTATCTAGAGCTAGTTCTTTGAATCTTCAATTGTTTTGAAATTTTATCAAATTTTCAAATTCTATGATGATTTTTGAGTTGGAGCCATTTTCATGATGAATTCATGCGAGTTTTTGATGCCATTAATCACTTGAAATTGGATGATGAAATTCAAATTGAATCCAATTGTGATCATGAATCTAGAATTTGAAATGTTTTTGAATTGATCTGGTTGAATTTTGGTGAAATTGTTTTCCTTCCACTTTTCGCCATAGCATTTTTGGGCGCCATTTTTTAATGTAATCATAGGTTACATTTGAATTTTGGTTGATTCTTGAAAATTCAAGCATAAATCTCTTTGTCTTACTTTGTGATTTTGAACAAATTGAAAATTCAAATTCAAATTTCAATTCACAATAGTAAGATTAATTCAAATTTTGATCAAAAGTGCTTCAATGATTTCATATTTTTAGAACCTAATAGATCTTCATGAAATTCAAATTGTGGAAATGATGTGTTTATCATCCACTTGAATGAAAGATCTAGGTTTTTAATTACTTGAATTGTGCTCATTCACTTGGAAATTTTTTTACACTACTTGAATTGTTCATATTTCCAAGTATTACACCAATGTTGTTCAAGTCTATTCATACTTGAAGGATTTTTTTTTTGTAATTCAAAAAATTCATTGTAATTGTTGTGGAATTGTAATTAGGAAACGTCAAGTGGCAGCAATTTAAAAAAAAATATGGTGTAAAAAGAAAACATGTGCCAAAGCCGTAAATATACAAAGTTTTGGGGCAAAAGTGCAAAATCTGAAAAAAAGAAAAACAAATTCAGTAAAGGTAAAAGACTTGCCACCATTCCACATTTGTTATATTTGTATTGATCCTTCACATATTTGTGTAGCACAATTCATTTTTATCATTACTTGTTCACAAACACTTTGATTAAATTTGAATTACACTTTGTTGAACTCTTTCAACTTGTCTTCTTCACATCAATTTGAGTGTGCAATTCTTCTTGAACCTTTTCTTGCTTGTCTTATAAACTCCATTAGTTTTGTGTTAGTTGTTTTTCCACTTTCTTGACCTATTGAAATTGATTTGCTTATTGGTTGCTTTATCGCTTGTTTATGGCCTCATAGTTGAGAATCTTG
Organism: Sophora flavescens; assembly: GCA_030762895.1. Classification (NCBI taxonomy): domain Eukaryota; kingdom Viridiplantae; phylum Streptophyta; class Magnoliopsida; order Fabales; family Fabaceae; genus Sophora; species Sophora flavescens. The sequence goes on along the minus strand of CM061063.1, from coordinate 155,789,616 downwards.
TTTCAAATTTGTAGATCCCTTGAGGAGGAAACTCTTGAGTGGAAAGAGACAAGAGTGAAATCATATTGTAAAAGTCTACTTGAGTGATATACACGAGTGACCATCTTTGAGTTAATGGTGAGTGAGTGGTGAGGTCCTTGTACTTTCATTTTTTTCTTATAATTCTTTGTTCTTTAAGTGTAATTGTCACTAGTTTGGTTTGTACTTAATTATTTTGATTCTTGGTGATGTAATTGTTCTCATTGGTGTAATATTCATTTGTTTTGTGTAATTTTTCATTTTCTGGATTTTGTACGTGGTTTTTGAATTTGTAAGTGCACCATGACTTCCTTACATGAAGAAGACATTGAAGATTCTCCAACATCATCACCAAGAACAAGGAACTTGAATAGGAAGTTGGATAGAATGACAAACCACATGGAAAGAATGTTTGAAAGATTGGAAATACTTGAGAACAAAGAAGGATCAAGGCATACCAACTCGCATAGAGGTTCATTACATTCCGAAGAAAACCATGAGGAAAGACCTAGATTTGATAGATGGAGACCTAGACATGAGCATAGAGGAAGAAGGCATGACAAGGATGACAAGTTGCATAATGCCAAGGTGAAGATCCCTTGCTTCCATTGTAAGAGTGATCCCGATGCTTATTTAGAATGAGAAACCAAATTAGAACATATATTTTCTTGTTACAATTACAGTGAAGAAGAAAAAGTAAAAGTAGCAAGTTTACAATTTCAAGATTATGCTTTAATTTGGTGGGATCAATTATGTAAAGAGAGGAAAAAGTAGGATGTGGAACCCATTGGTACATGGAGAGAGATGAATAAAGTCACGAGAAAGAGATATGTTCCTTCAAGCTATACTAGAGACCTACACCATAGGCTATAAAGATTGAGGCAAGGAAGCATGAGTGTAGAAGAATATTAGAAAGAGTTAGAAGTCATATTGATTAGAGCAAACATAGAAGAAGATAGAGAAGCAACTATGTCTAGGTTCTTGGGTGGACTCAACCAAGACATCCAAGATGTGGTTGAACTTTACAACTATGTTGAATTATAAGACTTGGTGCATCATGCAATCAAGGTTGAAGCTCAAGTCAAGAGGAAGAAGTCTTTCAAGAAACCTTTCTTCAACAACAACAATTCATCTTGGAAGGACAATTCCAAGAAGGAGGGTGATTCATGCAAACAATTAGAGGGTTATGGTAAAGGTGGATCCAAGTCCACATCTTCTAACTCTAAACCTTCTACTTCTACCCCCACTTCTTCTAGATCTAGAGACATTAAATGTTTTAAATGCTTAGGAAAGGGACATATTGCATCACAATGTCCTAACAAGAGAACAATGATCTCTAGATGTAATGATGAGATTGAGGTCACTAGTGCCTCTTCTTGTGAGACTTCTAATGAGAGTGGTGAAGATGAAGTCCTTCCACTTGAAGGAGACCTTTTGATGGTGAGAAAATTCTTAGGAGTCAAAGTAAAAGAGGAGGATGGGAGCCAAAGAGAAAATATTTTTCACACTATGTGCATGGTGAATGGAAAATTGTGTGCATTAATAATTGATGGAGGAAGTTGTACCAATGTAGCTAGCCAAAGATTGGTGACCAAACTTGGTCTCAAAACCATCCACACCCTAGGCCATACAAGTTGCAATGGCTAGGTGAGAGGGGTAAATCATGGTGAACCAACAAGTGTTGTTGAGTTTTGCCATTGGCTCTTATCATGATGAAGTGATGTGTGATGTGGTGCGTATTGAAACGGGGCATGTGTTGCTAGGAAGGCCATGGCAATTTGATAGGAAAGTCATACATGATGACCTTTCCAATAAATTTACTTTCATGCATCACAACAAAAAGATTACTCTTGTAAAGAAAATGAGAGAGAAAAGGGAGATTGAGAGAAAAGCTAAGAGTGGAAAAGAAATAAATAAAGAAAATAATGTGCAACAAAAGAATACGAAAAAGGCAAATGACACAAGTGAGTAAAATGTTTTTGAAAAAAAATAAAGGTAAAGAAATAGATGGCAAAGAATGCTTATTTCTAAAAGAAAATGAAGTCAAGAAAATATTATTGGCCAATCAACCGATATATTTACTTTACACCAAAAATAATGATAAAAATTCTAGTCCATCTCTTTCTTTGCCAAAACCCTTTGAGTTTCTTTTGGATGATTTCAAAGATGTTTTTCCAAAAGAGCTTCCTAAAGGTTTTCCACCTTTGAGGGGGATTGAGCATCACATGGACTTAATTCCTAGTGCTTCTTTTCCTAATAGGCCGGCCTATAAGAGCAATCCACAAGAAACAAAAGAAATTCAAAGGCAAGTTGAAGGATTATTGGAAAAAGAATGGATAAGAGAATCACTTTCTCCATGTGCAATGCCAGTTAATTTAGTACCAAAAAATATGGTACATGGAGAATGTGCACGGATTGTAGATCCATTAATAACATAACCATCATATACAAACATCCACTCCCAAGGTTAGACGACTTATTGGATGAGCTACATGGGTCACAAATCTTTTCAAAAATTGACCTAAGAAGTGGCTATCATCAAATAAGAATAAGAGAAGGGGATGAATGGAAAACCGCTTTTAAAACCAAGTATGGACTTTATGAATGGCTTGTGATGCCCTTTGGACTCACTAATGCACCAAGCACATTCATGAGGCTCATGAATCATGTCCTTAGGGAATTCCTTGGTAAATTTGTGGTTGTCTATTTTGATGATATCTTAATATATAGCAAAACACTTGATGAACATCATGAACATTTAAAGTGTGTTTTGTTAGTATTAAGGAATGAAAAACTTTTTGGTAACCTTGAGAAATGCACATTTTGCACCACCAAAGTGGTATTCTTGGGCTATGTTATTAGTGCACAAGGTGTGCAAGTAGATGAAGAGAAAATTAAGGCCATCCAAAGTTGACCAACACCTAAAAATGTTGGAGATATTAAGAGTTTCCATGGATTGGCAAGTTTTTATAGAAGATTTGTCAAAGACTTTAGCACTTTGGCAAGTCCTTTAAATGAGGTTTTAAAGAAAAATGTGCCATTTCATTGGGGCCAAAGCCAAGAAAACTCCTTCAATATACTCAAAGAGAAATTAACCAATGCACCAATTCTCGCGCTTCCAAATTTTGTGAAATATTTTGAGATAGAGTGCGATGCTTGTAATGTAGGCATTAGGTCCGTTTTGATTCAAGAAGGACACCCCCATTGCTTACTTTAGTGAGAAACTTGCTGGGGCACATTTGAACCATTCAACTTATGATAAAGAACTTTTTGCCCTAGTAAAGAGTCTTAATGTTTGGAAACACTATCTCTTGCCCAACGAATTTGTCATTCATAGTGATCATGAATCATTAAAACACTTAAAAGGGCAAGGAAAATTAAACAAGAGACATGCCAAATGGATAGACTTCATAGAACAATTTCCTTATGTGATTAAACATAAACAAGGTAAAAGCAATGTTGCGGCCGATGCGCTTTTAGGCGGATATGCCTTACTTTCAACACTTGAAACCAAACTTCCAGGGTTTGCCACATAAAGGAATTGTATGTTAATGATCCGGACTTCTCTACAATTTACACTCAAATAGGGTCCATGGCACATAAAGGATATTTCATCAGTGAATGATTCCTTTTTAAAGACAAAAGACTTTCTGTGCCAAGGCACTCTATTAGAAAGTTATTGGTAAGAGAAGCACATCAAGGAGGCTTAATGTGGTACTTCGGTGTTCACAAGACTTTAGAGGTTTTTCATGAACACTTCTTTTGGCTAAAAATGAAAATCCAAGTCCAAAATTTATGTGAAAAATGCATTGAATGTTTGAAGGCAAAGTCAAAGAGTAAGCCACATGGGTTGTACACTTCATTACCTAGTCCTTCTTCTCCTTGGATTGATATCTCTATGGATTTTGTATTGGGATTGCCAAGGACTAGGAGAGGGAATGACTCAATCTTTGTGGTTGTGGATAGGTTTTACAAGATGGCCCATTTCATTCCATATCACAAAAGTGATGATGCTTGCCATGTCGCCAACCTTTTCTTTAGGGAAATAGTTAGACTACATGGGATTCCTAGAAGCATTGTATCCGATAGAGATACAAAGTTTCTAAGTCACTTTTGGAGCCACAAACGGATGGGTAAACCGAGGTGGTTAATAGGACTCTTTCTACTCTCCTAAGAACCATCCTCAAGAAAAATCTAAAGTCTTGGGAAGAGTGCTTACCTTTCATTGAGTTTTCATACAACCGTGTGCACCATTCTACTACTAAGAACTCCCCTTTTGAGATAGTCTATGGTTTTAATCCACAAACCCCACTTGATTTGCTTCCATTACCAATTGACAAATCTTTGTTGCATCAAGATGGGATTGCTAAGGAAGAATTTGTTAAAAAGCTCCATGAACAAGTAAAATTAAATATTGAAAAACAAGGGGAGCACAATGCAAGGCAAGTAAATAATGGAAGAAAACAAGTGTTACTCAAACCGGGTGATTGGGTATGGGTGCACTTAAGAAAAGAGAGGTTTCCTTTACAAAGGAAGCCCAAACTCCTACCAAGGGGTGATGGACCTTTCCAAGTATTGGAGAAAATAAATGATAATGCATATAAAATAGATCTCCCTGGTGATTATAATGTAAGTGCCACGTTTAATGTGTCTGATCTCAGTCTTTTTGAAAATGACACAGATAATGATCAACACAATTCGTGGACGAATGTGCTTCAAGAAGGAGGGGATGATATGAGCATGGACAATCAAAGCCAAGGACCTAGCATTGAAGACCTACATGGACCCTTAATAAGGGCAAGGATTAGAAGAATCCAAGACTCATTGAAGAAGGTGGTGATTAATCATTTGACTCATAGGCAACCGTATGAAGAGGGCTTCACCTTGAACCTCTTGTGCATTGAGCTATTGACCACCTAGTTAGGGATAAGACCTAGGACCCTTGTTTAGCTTAGACTTCATGTAATAAAGGTAGGACTAGGAACCTTGTATATAGTAGAGTTTATGTATTGAAAAGTGCTTATTCAAAAGAAGCACTTAGGACTAATCTAGGACTTGGGCCTATTGGGGCATAGCATAATAGTAGAAGGCATTAGGCCCAAAACAAAGCCCACACTTGGGTGGATGAAGGAAAAGGGCTCTACTTGCACTCCAAGCTAGGGTAACTTTCACTTCAAGTTAGTCTAGCTTGCACATTAAGTAGGATGAGCCTATAAATAGATGTCATGTAAATATTTTTTCAAGTTTGAATACATTTGAGTTTTCTCATACTTGAGATTTATAGAGAGAGTTGAGAGTTCTCCTCTTCTTAGTTCTTGAATTGAACCTTTGATTCTTATCTTGAATATCCTTATTCAAGTGGTGAATCCTCCTTTGGCTTATCAATTCAATCTTCAACTCCATGAAGCATTGATTGTGATGCCTTCTTCTTCTTCCCTACCTCTTCCATTTTCTACTTTGTGTTCTTTAATTCTTGCACTTTAATTTTCTGCACTTTAATTCTTGTTATTGCTATTTCAATTCATATACAATTGTGCTCTTCTACTCCTTTTTGTTTCTCTTGATTCTCACTTAAGTTTCAAGTTTCATTCAATTGTTCTTGTTTGTGTTTGATCTTGAATTTAAAGCAATTAGTTCAAAGAGAGATCCCCAAATGTTTAGTGATCAATCCTTGATCATATCATGTGGTATCTAAAGCTAGTTCTTTGAATCTTCAATTGTTTTGAATTTTTGATCAAAATTTTCAAATTCTATGATGATTTTTGAGTTGGAGCCATTTTCATGATGAATTCATGTGAGTTTTTGGCGCCATTAATCACTTGAAATTGGATGATGAAATTCAAATTGAATCCAATTGATTTCATGAATCTAGAATTTGAAATGTGTTTGAATTGATCTTGCTTGAATTTTGGTGAAATTTTTTTCTTTCCACTTTTCACCATAGCATTTTTAGGCGCCATTTTTGAATGTAATCATAGGTTACATTTGAATTTTGGTTGCTTCTTCAAAATTCAAGCATAAATCTCTTTGTCTTACTTTGTGATTTTGAACAAATTGAAAATTCAAATTCAAATTTCAATTCACAATAGTAAGATTAATTCAAATTTTAATCAAAAATGCTTCAATGATTTCAAATTTTTAGAACCTAATAGAACTTCATGAAATTCAAATTGTGGAAATGATGTGTTTATCATCCACTTGAATGAAAGATCTAGGTCTCTAATTATTTGATTTGTGCTCATTCACTTGGGAATTGTTTTACACTACTTGAATTGTTCATATTTCCAAGTATTACACAAATGTTGTTCAAGTTTATTCATGCTTGAAGGCTTCTTTTTTTTTTTGTAATTTGAAATTTTCATTGTAATTGTTGTGGAATTGTAATTAGGAAAAGTCAAGTGGCTGCAATTTAAAAAAAAATCTGGTGTATAAAGAAAAAAGTGTGCCAAAACCGTGAATATACAAAGTTTTGGGGCAAAAGTGAAAAATCTGAAAAAAAAAATCAGAAAAGGTAAAAGACTTGCCCCTATTCCACATGCTTATATTTGTATTGATCCTTCACATATTGGTGTCGCACAATTCATTTTGATCATTACTTGTTCACAAACACTTTGATTAAATTGGAATTACACTTTGTTGAACTCTTTCAAGTTGTCTTCTTCACATCAATTTGAGTGTGCAATTCTTCTTGAACCTTTTCTTGCTTGTCTTCTAAACTCCATTAGTTTTGTGTTAGTTGTTTTTCCACTTTCTTGACCTCTTGAAATTTATTTGCTTATTGGTTGCTTTATCGCTCGTTTATGGCCTCATAGTGGAGAATCTTGTTTCAAATTTGTAGATCCCTTGAGGAAGGTACTCTTGAGTGGAAAGAGACAAAAGTGAAATCATCTTGTAAAAGTCTACTTGAGTGATATACACGAGTGACCATCTTTGAGTTAATGGTGAGTGGTGAGGTCCTTGTACTTTCATTTTTTTCTTATAATTCTTTGTTCTTTAAGTGTAATTGTCACTAGTTTGGTTTGTACTTAATTCTTTTGATTCTTGGTGATGTAATTGTTCTCATTGGTGTAATATTCATTTGTTTTGTGTAATTTTTCATTTGCTGGATTTTGTATGTGGTTTTTGAATTTTTAAGTGCACCATGACTTCCTTGCATGAAGAAGACATTGAAGATTCTCCAACATCATCACCAAGAACAAGGAACTTGAATAGGAAGTTGGATAGAATGACAAACCACATGGAAAGAATGTTTGAAAGATTGGAAATACTTGAGAACAAAGAAGGATCAAGGCATACTAACTCTCATAGAGGTTCATCACATTCCGAAGACAACCATGAGGAAACACCAAGATTTGATAGATGGAGACCTAGACATGAGCATAGAGGAAGAAGCCATGACAAGGATGACAAGTTGCATAATGTGAAGGTGAAGATCCCTAGCTTCCATTGGAAGAGTGATCCCGATGCTTATTTAGAATGAGAAACCAAATTAGAACATATATTTTCTTGTTACAATTATAGTGAAGAAAAAAAAGTAAAAGTATCAAGTTTACAATTTCAAGATTATGCTTTAATTTGGTGGGATCAATTATGTAAAGAGAGGAAAAAGTAGGATGAGGAACCCATTGGTACTTGGAGAGAGATGAAAAAAGTCATGAGAAAGAGATATGTTCCTTCAAGCTATACTAGAGACGTACACCATAGGTTATAAAGATTGAGGCAAGGAAGCATGAGTGTAGAAGAATATTACAAAGAGTTAGAGGTCATATTGATAAGAGCAAACATAGAAGAAGATAGAGAAGCAACTATGTCTAGGTTCTTGGGTGGACTCAACCAACAGATCCAAGATGTGGTTGAACTTTACAACTATGTTGAATTAGAAGACTTGGTGCATCATGCAATCAAGGTTGAAGCTCTACTCAAGAGGAAGAAGTCTTTCAAGAAACCTTTCTTCAACAACAACAATTCATCTTAGAAGGACAATTCCAAGAAGGAGGGTGATTCATTCAAACAATTAGAGGGTTGTGATAAAGGTGGATCCAAGTCCACATCTTCTAACTCTAAACCTTCTGCTTCTACCCCCACTTCTTCTAGAGCTAGAGACATTAAATGTTTTAAATGCTTAGGAAAGGGACATATTGCATCACAATGTCCTAACAAGAGAACAATGATCTCTAGATGTAATGATGAGATTAAGGTCACTAGTGCCTCTTCTTGTGAGTCTTCTAATTATAGTGGTGAAGATGAAGTCCTTCCACTTGATGGAGACCTTTTGATGGTGAGAAGACTCTTAGGAGTCAAAGTAAAAGAGGTGGATGAGAGCCAAATAGAAAATATTTTTCACACTAGGTGCATTGTGAATGGAAAATTGTGTTCATTGATAATTGATGGAGGAAGTTGTACCAATGTAGCTAGCCAAAGATTGGTGACCAAACTTGGTCTCAAAACCAATCCACACCCTAGGCCATACAAGTTGCAATGGCTAAGTGAGAGGGGTGAAATCTTGGTGAACTAACAAGTGTTGTTGAGTTTTGCCATTTGCTCTTATCATGATGAAGTGATGTGTGATGTGGTGCCTATGGAAGATGGACATGTGTTGCTAGGAAGGCCATGGAAATTTGATAGGAAAGTCATACATGATGGCTTTTCCAATAAATTTACTTTCATGCATCACAACAAAAATTCACTCTCCTATCCTCTCTGCAATGCATAGTATCAAAATTTTTCTCCAACTCATGTATCCATGATGACAACCAAATGATAGTTGCCTTTGAAAAGATCTTTTTGGTTGAATTTTAAGCAAGTGAATTTTAATGTAACACTTTGTAACAAAATTAGGTGAAGAACGAAACAAAAATGGATGAGAAAGAAATGGTGAAGGCGCCACAAACAAGGTTGTTTGATAAGCCTATGAAGTTCGCCACAAGAATCTTGGATTCTTGATAAGAACATTTTGGCTCAACTAAGAACCCAAGAGACAATTCTCTCACAAAATGGAATTTGATCCAAAATGAACATCCAAGTTGTTTATTCATGTGTTTAGGCATGTTACATATAGGGCTGCCAACATTTGGCTTCACACTTTGTCTTCCCAATGATTCCATAACCCCCACATAACTAGCCTATTCATGACTTACTAAACTCACACTTAACCCAACCACTTAATAGTGACTTATTACCCTCTCTCTATCATTATGTAGCAGCCACACTTATTTCTCAAATTAAAAGTGTAACTCTCACATAATTAACAAAACATAAAAAGTCTAATAAACTGGTGTAAATTAAATTCGTTCAAAACTGCCTCCATTATTTAAATCATGATATAAGCCGAATCTGGTCAAGAGGCATGAAATACGTGTTGTAGGAAATTTCCTTGGCTTTCCAACGCACCAAATAATGCATCAATCGGAGACCCACAGCTCAAGATACATCCAAAACAAGTCAGCTGGTTCACCACTGATGAAAATAAGATTTTCATCAAAGTCCTTGAATTTCTTCTAGATCCATGGTCTTCATTGGGCTCATATCATTCTTGTTGAAAATTTGATTTGTCCCCCTTGGAACATATCATACCCTCCTTCTTTAATAAAATTCGTCCTCAAATTTATGACTTCAGTCCCTACATCAAATGAAAGACATAGATGCCACATTGAAGATAAGTCAATATCAAAGACATCTTTATTTATTTTCTCTACAACTTGCAATAGCCCATCTCTTCGAGGGTGGACCTTTGATTTCCTTTTATTGGGAAACCATTTATTCTTTTTATGTACACACACCCAACCTCCGGGATCAAATGGAAATTGATAGAAACCATAAAATGTAGCAAGTAGGTGTAACACATTCCCATCTTGTACAATCAACACCCCAATATATTCATAACCAAGGTAATGAATTATAAGAATAAGCAGAAAGTTATACCTCTTGTGAAAATCTACTTTTAAGTTTATCTTTCTTGGTTTGAACAGGGTCATAAAAGACAAGGTACTTTTTCTTTTTAAAGGCTCCCAAGAAAGTTGAGCCTTATGGATACTCTCCTTATCACAAACAAGGGATGGTTCTTTTTGAAACAAGACAATCCTCTTAAACACATTTGGATCATCTTATGAAAGCTTAAAAGAATTTGCAATAATGGGTAGAGTAAGAAGGGGAATAGTAGTTATCCCATCCATTATTGTTACATGTAAACCTTTAGAGCTCATAACAAACCTCAAAATGCTAACTTTATTTTGATCAAAATAGTATGTGAGCAAGTTAGCAAACAAACTTTCTCTAAGTAATCCAACACATTCCTCAAAATTGTTGTGATAAATCAAATGAACATTAGAAAGCATAACAACACATTTATCAAGGAATTCATTCAAGTCTAGGTTCATAATTCTCAAATCAATCTTAGGAAGATGGCAAGAATCATGCAATTCATCTATAAGAATAACAAGGCCCATTCAATTTACCAAGCATATTATCAAATCTTGTGTTAAGATATCCATACTTTTGGGAACCCATGCAAGTTCCCAAACCATGGGGTACTTCCCTTGGGATTAACTCTTCAATTACATCGGCTGTCTTGCAAGCTTCCATTGGAGAAACATCTTCGATTTCCTTCAAAAGAGAATCAACACAAGTAGGCAAAGAGTTAGGAAAAACATCAAAACAATCATTTACTTTTTCCTCCTTACTTTTTGTTTTGTTATCATCTTTTTCTTGTCTCTCACTCTTTTCCATACTCTCATCTTTCTTTTCTTCCTCATCAAATGTACTCTCATTCTTTTCACTCTCCTTTTCACTCTCTTTTTCTTTTTCCACTTGTATTTTTCTTTCTCTCAAATTAGAAGAGGCTTCCATAGGTTTCTTTACAAGAGCAATCTCCACGGCCTCCTTAGAGGTTGAAGTGTTGCTCTCCTTCTTTGATTTGTTGGGAAGAACTCTATGGTAATGATTGGAACAAATCTTCTCCTCGTGATTTTTCTCATCTCAGCCCAAGTCTCAATAGGCTCCTCCTCATATCTTATTCTCTCTTTTTGCAATTGATTCCACCAAAAAAGTGCATAGTCCTTAAATTGAAAAGATGTTACCTTCACTTTCTTTCTCTCATTGTAATTGTTACAATTGAACACTTGCTCTATCCTCATCTCCCATTTCAAATATACTTCGGGATCATTCTTCCCATGAAAGGTAGGAACTTTGATTTGGACCCCTTCTCTGTTTTGGTGAGCGATAAGTTGTTGAGTGAAATTTTCATTCATTTGCTCCATTTGTCTTTGAAGGGTTTGTATTTGAGTAGCCATTCTACCATGAAGAGATGCGTACTTAGGAGAAAATGGTGGACTATCTTCATGGGATGCCATCACTTGAACACAAAATATTAAAAGATAACAAGAAATTATAAAATTCCTCACTACACTCCCTCACTTATGCACTCAAATGTATTTCACTCAATTGGCTTTTTCCACACAAGATGTAATTTTTCACTCTTGCCTTTTTCCACTCAATTGTTCTCTTTTAGGCCTTAGAGGGGCAAAACACAATCCACACAAATCCAAAAATCAAGTAATAAAATCTCAGAGAACTTATCAAAACAAAGGAAACAAAAGGAAATGCTTTGAGAATAATGGAAAACAAGAAAGAAGGGAAACTTTTTCAAGAACACCAATTGCCCAACTAGAACTTTTTATCTTCTCTTTTTCTCACTATTTCATGCGCTACTTCACTATATATATATATATATATATATATATATATATATATATATATATATATATATATATATTTGAAAATTGTACAACTTTTTTTTTGAACTTTGATGAGAAGAGAAATACTAATTACAAACTTGAAGTTTTGGGGCAGTAACACAAGAAAAACAAAAATTCCCTTCAAACGGAATCAAAGTGTAATTTTTTTTTTTTTGATTTTGGGTTTAAAAGAGGAAAAGAAGAAAGGTACAAGAGAAAGAACAAAACTCAAATTCAACCAAAGCCTAAGCTTTGATACCACTTGATGATAACCAAATGATAGTTGCCTTTGAAAAGATCTTTTTGGTTGAGTTTTAAGCAAGTGAATTTTCATGTAACACTTTGTAACAAAATTAGGTGAAGAAAGAAACAAAAATGGATGAGAAAGAAATGGTGAAGGTGCCACAAACAAGGTTGTTTGATAAGCCTATGAAGTTCGCCACAATAATCTTGGATTCTTGATAAGAACAATTTGGCTTAACTAATAACCCAAGAGACAATTCTCTCACAAAATGGAATTTGATCCAAAATGAACATCCAAGTTGTTTATTCATGTGTTTAGGCATGTTACATATAGGGGTGTGGCTGCCGACATTTGGCTTCACACTTTGTCTTCCCAATGATTCCATAACCCCCACATAACTAGCCTATTCATGACTTACTAAACTCACATTTAACTCAGCCACTTAATAGTGACTTATTACCCTCTCTCTATCATTATGTAGCAGCCACACTTATTTCTCAAATTAAAAGTGTAACTCCCACATAATTAACAAAACATAAAAAGTCTAATAAACTCGTGTAAATTAAATTCGTTCATAACTGCCACCATTATTTTAATCATTATAGAAGCCGAATATGGTCAAGAGGCATGCAATACGTGTTGTAGGAAATTTCCTTAGATTTCCAACGCACCAAAGAATACATCAATCAGAGACCCGTAGCTCAAGATACAGCCAAAACAAGTCAGCTGGTTCACCACTAATGAAAATAAGATTTTCATCAAAGTCCTTGAATTTCTTCTTGATCCATGATCTTCATTGGGCTCATATCATTCTTGTTGAAAAGTTGACTTGCCCCCCTTGGCACATATCAATCCACCACTCTGCCCTCTCTGGGTCATTGTCACCTCTGAACTGTGGTGGCTTCCCTTTCAGAAAGGTAGCCATCCCGGCATCCTCTGCCTCTGCAGCTCTCCTTTGGTTTTGCTACTCCTGCTGCTACCTGGTCATCTGCAACATCCGAGCGTTCTGCTGAGTTTACTGCAACATAGCTGTGGTTAGATCTCTGATGGTCTGGAGAGTCCCAGATGACTCTCCCCCACCTCTGGCTCCTCCCCCGATGTGAGAAGTCTCTCCGTTGCCACCTCCGGCAACTCTCTCTGCTGTTCTACCGCCACCTCATCCTCTAACTCTACCTCGATCCATGATCCTGTAAAAGAAATCATTCGCTCACATTTATATGACATATAATATTACATAACCTGATATATAAATACTATATGCCACAAAAATGTTAATTATCACGTCCGGACTCACTACCCAACTTCTAAGCATAGTCGTTATCCGATGTGGATTCAACTAAAATGGCCAGTACACCCTAACCTCACCGTCTGAACTGAATCAAACTGCTTTGATACCACCAAATGAGACATTCCGAGGTCCCATTAAAGAAAAACCTAAATTCAACTAAAACTTAATCATGATATTAGCGTTAGACGTATATACAGAAAATCATAAATATTAAAAGTTTAAATATAAATAACAAAATATAACCATCTACCACACATGCATATAAATACAAACATATTGTGCTGATAAACAGTGAAGGGTACCCCATCAGTAGGGTCCCATAATACACATACTGATACAAACTGACATAAGCAACAGAAAATAAAACATCTCAAAACACGCACGGGCCACAGACTCTATACTCAACTACAAGAGTCCTCTGCTCGTCCTCCCGCATCTGGCTCATAAGGGGTCCCGTCAAGCTCCTCATTAGTTGACTCCTCCACAGGGTCTTCTCATAGTGATCACATAAATAAAACATACATAATATAGAGAAAATAGGAGATAAGAAACATGCTATCATCATAAGTGGAAAATGTTACATAACATATATACAGTAATAGCACGCTGACATACATCACCAAATAAACATATATATATATATATATATATATATATATATATATATATATATATATATATATATATATAACAATCACCCTCAAAGTACATTATATTCCTTTACCCTTCACGCTCATGCAACTGATCATGTATACTGACGTGGCCACCACCTAATCAATGCACGCCCTAGTTCCCACTAGGGTGTCCATTCCTTAAATGAACTATATCCCCATCCCCGGTGGAGAATAGTCGCACTGTTCAGCAAGGACTATGAGAGTATCACGGTAGTCTTGCTCGAGCCTCATCACCCGCAGGGCACTCACCCATGACTCTGCTATCACGGTAGTCTTCCTCAAACCTCATCGTTCGCAAGGCACTCACCCGTGACTTCGTTATCCGTAATCGGATACTCTGACCTAGTGTGTTCCACCCACACGACTGTGATCAACACCATGCATCTATATGAACCTCGCCAACTCATATCTGGTCATAACCTAGTACCTCAACCTTCCATCATCATCTAATATCTTATCTCAAGTCTCAGCGTATCATCAATCTCATCGTCCATAAAATATTAATAATACGCATCACTTTAATATCATATATCATCACCTACATGCCAACTAAGCATATCATTGCAGATAAAACATATTAACACTCAGTACATATTGTCAACTATAAACAAAATAAAATAATAATAATAAAATCATAATAAAATACTAATAAAATAATCATAATAATATCATAATAATAATAAAAAATAATAACTTATTCGAATAAACATAATAAACTATAAGTAACATGTTTATCCAAACAGCACACAGCAAACAACTCAAATACGATAAAATCAGACAACCTCAAATATCATAAAATTAACCTAAAGGCGATAAACCTACCATTTCCACATCATCATTGGTACCATTAAGTAGTTGCCAATGTGATATTGATATTGTCAATTATTCACCCACTAGTGGGGTTTAGGTCGCCCTACGCCATTATTGTAAAATATGCTACTTGGTCATTTTCGACGATAGGAGGCTTCTTTCACCACATGAAATGTCGTAGGCTAGATTTAGAGCAAAGAAACGAACCCACACCAATACTCCTCAAATCTACCACGTGAGGTTCTTCTACCTCCGGGGTTCCAAAAATTCACCTGAATACATATTCATGAAGCACGTGTTACGTGTATCCCAAATCTGAATATGGAATTCAAAACCAATAAATGGATTGAAATATAACCTCAATACCATCGCCGGCGGAATTTCGGCATAATAAGGACATAGGCTTACCTTAGCCTAATCAAGAAAAGAAAGACAGTGTAACACCCCAGTTTTTACGGTTTTTCAATATCAGCAGATTATATATGTTTATATTTTTATTCGAGACTTAGAAAATGATTTTGGATAAAACAAATTCATATTTAGACTCTACTTAATATTATGAGGTTATGGTTAAATTTTGGGTTGAAAATTTAGAAGGATCTCGGGCTGCGTTTTCACTAACAGTAAGATTTTACTGATCAGAAAACCTAATTTTGACCCGAGAACGAGACGGTTTAGGTTTATATAACGTTTACAATGATATAGGCTATTTTGAAAATTTTAGCTCAAAAATAAAATAGTATATTTTATTCGGGTGAATTTTCGAAGAAAACGCACATAATAACCTAAATCTGGAAAACGACGGAGTCGGAAACGAAACTGTAGAGACAGAACCGGACACCGGAGGTGCTGACACTTGTCACCTGCAGTGGTGAGTCATGGGGTGAGTCACCACCATGACTCACCAAAAACAATGATGACTTTAGATAAATATCTAGATATTTGTTTGGTGAGATGACCAAAATACCCCTACTAAACTTCCATGGAATTCCTTCTTTGCCCTTGTGACTCATCCCTCCTCCCTCACTCTTCTACCCACACGGCTCCTACACCCTTCCCACACTTAGCCATTTTTCTTCATCTCCTACACAAACAACCTACAACAAACTCTAAAACCTCCATTGTTTCTCTTGCAAAGTTGGTCCATTTTCTTCATTTCCTTCATCATCTAGAGGCAAACCCTCACTTCTATGATCTTAGTTATCTTATTTATCAAATAATTCCATTCATTCATGTCAAGATCTCTAAGTTTCCATTTTCTTGGATTTTCTTTAAATAATTCTAGAAAATCATAGAATGATGATTTTTGAAGTATGACAATTTTTACTACCTCTCTAATACTTTAGGATCATGGATCCAAGAGCTTGAAAAATTTGAAGGTCCCTAACCTATTTTTCCCTTCTTGGCCGAAACTCCTCCAAAATGGGTCAAGAAGAATTTTTTCATCCTTCAACTTGTATTAGTGTTTCATGACAATTTTTATCTTCAATCTATGACACTAGGGTCATGTATCCAAGAGATTGAAAGAATTTGAAAACCCTAACCCTATAATTTTTATCTTGGCCGAATGCCTCATAGTAGGTTAAAATAATTTTTCTTCAATGTTTAACTTGTTGTGTTGTTGGTTGTGAAGGAAATTGTTAGTATTGTGGTGATTGATTGTGTGGTGGATAAGGAACATAAAGTTGAGGTGTTGTATTAAGGATTCTAAAGCAACAAAGGTAAGGGGAGTTTACCCGAGGGGTTTTTGATAGCTATATGCTATTTGTCTGTCGTGTATAATTTATTAGTAGTAATTTTTGTGGTGTTCAATTTAATTTTTATGTGCTTGTTTATTTGCTTTTATTCTTTATCTGTGAAAGCATGATATAACTGTGATATGTGGATAGCTGTATGTACGGATTAACTGTTGGTTGATTGATTGATTGAAAGCCTGACAGTGATCAGTGCTCAATTGTAATTAAGGATAAAACTTTAAAAAAGCTTGAGGAGGAACGTAAGTAATAATATAGTATGAAGCTTTAAAAGCTTGAGGAGGAACTTAAGTGTTTTGATTTATGGAAGTGGAAGAAATTGTTGAAAATAATAATATTTAATGATATTTCGGTTGAAGAGTAAATCAATGAGGGATAGTGAGGACGAAGCCATGAAAAATTTTCATTTACGAAAATTTTTCGAAAATAAATTCAAAAAGAAAATAAATATCAACTACAAGAAATTAAGTTCCAAAACTATTTTAATATTGATGGTGAAAACTTATTGGAAAAAGAAAAGTCATGTGATTAATGAATGATTTTATTGGAGGATAATTTTGAAAAGTGACTTACAGATAAACTATGAGAAATAGTTATTTTGGACAATAACGTTTTAGAAATGTTTTTTCAAGGATTTGATGTGTTTTCGGAAAAGGAATTTCAAAAGAAGATGAATTTGAGAAAGATGAATTTCTCTGCGATTTAACGTTCTAGAAATGAATTTCATCGGAAAAGATTTTATGCAAAAAGGTTTTAAGTCAGTGAAAATATGTCCGATAAACAGATAAGTTTTTGGAGTTTTGTTTTGATATTTGTTTTTCACAGAACGGAAACTGTGTTAAAAGTGGAAGTTGTGAGGACCTAGATGGCCGAAACGTCGGGCTAGTGTTCCTATGAGTAAGTACGTGAACTATGTGTCCTGTGTGTCTCGGGTTAAAGTCCCACTTGGCATATTTGAATCCGTGTCCTGTGTGTCTCGGGTTAAAGTCCCACTTGGCATATTTGAATCCGTGTCCTGTGTGTCGTGGGTTAAAGTCCCGGTTGGCATATTTGAATGTGTTCTGTGTGTTGCGGGTTAAAGTCCCAAGTTAGCACATTTGACTTAGTGTCCTGTGTGTTGCTGGTTAAAGTCCCAGTTTGCACATTTGACTGTGCATCCTGTATTAAGAATGAATGAACTCGATGTCTGAGTAAGAATAGTCGTGAGCTGTGAGTCTCGACAAGGAAAGAATGAACGAAAAATAAAAGTAACAACAATAGATATCAAAATTTGATGGTGGATGTTTAAGTGTCATGCATTTTTTTTATAAATTGTGATGACTGTCGGGTATGAATCCCATTGTTTAAAGCATTATGATTATTTCTGAGAATTTATGTGCTGTATATATATATATATATATATATATATATATATATATATATATATATATATATGTGTGTGTGTGTGTGTGTGTGTGTGTGTATATGCTGTTGTTTGTGTGTCGCGGATGTGGTTAT
This sequence comes from Sophora flavescens, assembly GCA_030762895.1. NCBI lineage: Eukaryota > Viridiplantae > Streptophyta > Magnoliopsida > Fabales > Fabaceae > Sophora > Sophora flavescens. The sequence goes on along the minus strand of CM061063.1, from coordinate 155,771,599 downwards.
CATGATGAAACTCATTTGTTGGTATCTCACCCTTGCAATATATCTGTTTTTTTTTTGGTTTTTGGTGTTGTACCGTGGGATGTGAATACAAACGTTGCAGAGAAGTTCCCTGTTTTACTCGAGGAAATTAGTCCTGATAACTGAATGGACCGTTGATCGTAGGGAGGACCTTGGGGGTCTTCCCAGTAGGTGTCAGTTAGAGTGACCAGCTAAACTAGGATATTAGGTTGTTTTATACCCTCTAGAGGATAGTCTGTATGTCTGGCTGTTGAGAGTCATTCTTTTGGAGTAAGGGTTCTCCAAACTTTGCAGTTCAATGATGTATAATTATATCTTTTGCTTATGTATATATTTCTGAAAAATAAACTCGTACCCATGATAAACATTATTTGAATCAATAGGAAGGAAGAGCATTTCTATTTCGAGAAAATTCCTCACTAACAAAATTAAGATTAGTATCCCACCAACAAAAATCCTGAATTAAAAAACCATGGGAAACAATTTTATCTGCACAACTATTTCCTTCCCTAAAAATGTGAGAATAAACAAATCTTATCCTTTGAGTTAAAAGAAGACAATTCCTCCACCTAATTCGAAGCTTCCAAGGAACCACCTTCAAGGAACCTCCTTCAAGGATTTAAAGGCTTGAATTACTAATTGAGAATCACATTCAAGCCAAAGATTATGCCAACCATTTTTTATGGCAATCTCTATGGCAAACATAGCTCCAAATAATTCAGCTTTTAAAGCATAGCTAATACCAATGTTAGCTGCAAAACAACCTATGGTAGCTGCCCTATAGCCTCTAAAAATGCCACCACATGCTGCTGAAACTGGAGAACCTTTAGCAGCCCCATCCGTATTACACTTGACCCAATTGCAAGGAGGAGGCTTCTAAATTATCTTTTTAATCAAAGGAGCCTTTGCTGGTTTTCCTGTTATACCAAAATTCTTCAACATATTGAACTCTTGCATACCGAAAGCCATCGAACTAGAACTAAGGTTGCCAGCTATAGTAACAATAGCAACTATCATATTTTTTGTAGCTTGGAGATGAATATGTTTATTATCAAATCGAATTTTATTCCTACAATGCCATATCATCCAGACAGAATTTAACACACAAGCCACAACCACTTCCTTAACCTGTGAGGACCAACTTCTGTTGCACACAAAGCAGACCTTGGAAATAGGAGTAATCTATTCTGCAATTTAAGACATCACCAAGCCAATTCTAGATTGCTATTGCAAAAGGAAATTACAAAAGAGATGCACAGTGGACACAACTGGACTTTTACAAAGACAAAACATAGAAACTATAACACGACCCCTCATCCAAATGTTTTCATCAGTAGGCAACTTGTGGTGGATGATTCTCCAGAGTAGAAAGAATTTTGTAGGAGAAATGTTCCTATGCCAGATCAACCTACACAAAGAAATAGTTTGGCTCGGATGTTTAAAGACCCAGAAAGCCTCCTTAAGAGTCAGAGTACTTGTAGCAAAGGAATAGATTTAGAAATTTATTTTAAGGATTAATGATACTGACGAAGGATTATCCATAACTAGCCGGAGTGCTGGCAGGTCCTAAGAGATATCAACTTGATCTTAATCGAAGCGTTTTGGTGTGTAGTATTATATGCCTTAAATTCTATGTTATGATTTGCTGGGAAGACTTAAATTTTTTTTAAAAATAACCATTTTTCAACTAATGCTATGGATTAAGATTCCGATGACACAATATCCATAAATAGTCGGAATACCAACGAAATTATCGTTTTCTTGGGGTGACGATTATGTTTATGTTTTTGCTAGGAGTGTTGACGATGCTTTAAAAGATCCCAAAATAATCTTGTTCTCAATATTTTTAAATAATAACAAAAATAAATATAATTTAATTTTTCTACCTTTCAAAAATAAAAACTTAAACTTTGCTGATGAAAAAATAATTGGGGGATAACCGGAGTTACGGTTACATAATAATAACAATAACAACAACAACAACAACAACAACAACAACAACAACAACAACAACAACAACAACAACAACAACAACAATAATAATAATAATAATAATAATAATAATAATAAAATAACAATAATAATAATAATAATAATGATAATAATAATAATAATAATAATAATTATTATTATTATTATTATTATTGTTGAAAATTTAAATTAAAAAATATATGTGGGCAAATTTTCTTAACCTCAACTTTGTGATTGTGGTGTTTTCATTTTTGAAAGATTTTTTGAGGAAAAATCTTTTAAAGTTAAAATATAATTTTTTGGAATAAATACTTTCTATTGTTCTTTTAAATATTTTGTTTTCTAATTTTCAAAATTTTTAATACACCAAGTTACATTTAATAAGTTGTGGGGTTTAACTTTGTTCCAAAGTAAAATGATGTTTTAGTCACTCATTTCCTATCAGAGTCATTTATCAAATTTGATAATATGTGGACAAAGTGGGACATTTAAATGTAAAATAAAAAAAATTCATTTTGAAAGGAAAAGACATTCCATTTAATGTAGAAGATAATTTTAGGTCATATATGTAACCGTTTTTTAAACGAACGACGTAGGATACCAATACCATCCCTACATGTAATCACCCCGTAAACCTAATCTCTAAAACGAATTAATTATTTTTTAGGTATCCAATTGCACCACTCCATGTAAATCGATATAACGATTGGTGGCGAGTCTAGGAATCCCTATTCTTTCCCTTTTTTATCGCAGTGCACACTGGGAAGGTTGCAACAATTCTCAACATCAATTATGTTGGTGAGGTCAAAGAGGAAACAACAAACATGTTCTTGAGACACTACTGCAGCAGGACTGGGGACCGAAATGCTCGGTTAGAGACAAAAACGTCGCAGAAGAAGTGTAGCTAAGTGTTCGAGTTGTGCTCGATCCAATGAAAATAATTTTTAAATCTGACACATGTCGTACGAGTGTAAGTGCCAGACGCGTGTCTGGCACTTGGATACGTACCCTAAAGCCATAAGTGTCGGTGCTTCAAAGAAGTTATTTGCTATATTGTATGGTGGAATTTTGGCATTCTGCAGTGTACTGCCATCCGCTATTGATTTCACTCTCACCTCCTGTTCTTTTTTTATTATATGTGTTATAAACAAATTGATTTAGTGGATGACTATATCATCTTATCACCTATATTATCTTTTATTATCTTATCTTATAGGAAACTGGTTAAGATTAGGAGTCTACTATTATGTTATAAATAGTAGTAGTCAGCTTGTATTCGATAGACGCTTGATCATAATATCAATAACAAATATGACAGCTAGTTCCCGAAGAACTAGCCTTTAAATCCTAATTCTGGTTATCAACACGATATCAACATGATCAAGTCTCTAACGATGTAGGAAAATCCTTCGTGTTTTGTTTCAGGAAAGCATGACACTTTGCCATGGGAATGATGGCTTAACCAACTTAGTAAAGCACGAAACTTTACCATGAGAGCAATGACTTAATCACCATAGAGGTTCTATTGCAAGAATTCTTCTTCTACGCACTCTTTTTTGGGTTTGAACTAAGCCATGATCATTCTTTCTAATGGTTTGGTTTTTCATGTTAATTTTAGTATGAAAACTTTTTAGTATTTCATTCACAAACTTTTATGTCAATTTTGTTTAACTAACCCAATCATCATATTTGTCTTATTACTCTTGATAAGTTCTGAAAGAATTGACTATTCAAGCATCCCTGAATGATTGTACAAAATCAATGATGTCACTTGGTAGTCGTTTATATGAAGATTTGTGGTATAGTTCCTGAAGAACTAGACTTTTGAACCATGAATGAAATTCAAAAGATCATTTGATCTTAGTATATTTTAAAACAAAGGAAAGTGATAGAAATTCATGTATGCCTCTCAAGTATGCTCTTGGAGTAGCAAAAATGAGAAAGACAATCAAATGGATTGAACTTCATTCCCATAAGTGAATTTATATATTATAATTTTATGGCTAGAAGCTAGATGGTTATATGTTTCCTTATTTTTAATTTGCAACCAGATGTTTGCAAAAGTAATTAAAGGCTTTAAAAGTGCTCATATTATATTCCTAAATGGAATAAGATTATATTTTGATGTGTTGTATTCTAGTAGATCCTGAAGAAATCTACTAAGTTTCAAATATATATGTTGCAAATGGTATCATATTGAAACCATAAATGAGGGAGATGTAGAATATCTATATATTATATTTTTCAAAAGTAATAATGATTGAGTTAAATTATATACACTGGAAGTGTTTATCCTAAAGTTTTTGTACATTGGTGTGATTGTATTTGTCACACAAATTCAACTATGATACAACATATCAATGGAAATACACACCAATGTGAACTTGAAGTTCAAAGAATAACTCATTTGCCCAATGGCGCAAACCAATTGCTAAATATTTTTAAAGATGCCCAAGAGTAATTAAATCACATGTGTCAGCTGCAATTATTGTGACACCCTGCTACCCCGCATGTTATAAAGCAATTAATATAAAAAAACAATTAAAACAAAACATGCATTTACTGAATGAAATAAAACATTTGTCCATGGTAGAAAGGCCCTGCATGAACGAGTTCTCAAAACGCGGAAAATAAACAAGTTTTAAAACAATAAAACATAAACAACATATAGCATAAACATTGCCCAAACCCGATGTCACAATTTAGAGCTGGTACAACCGTTCCGGAAAATATCCTCGAAATACAACTGAACAAAACTAACTAACATAAGGAAAAGTCCTAACTATGAGTGGTGGCTCCTCAGAGTCACTCCTCTCCCTACTGCTCGCCATTCTCTGTAAGGTGTCAATCAGGCCAAACAAACAAACAAAGAACGGAGAGTAAGAATCATATAAACATATACGGCATGGAGATAGGAAGCAAGGTAAAACATACAGCATAGCATCATCATGACATACATCAATATATATATATATATATATATATATATATATATATATATATATATACATCAACATCCAATCAACATCATATCAACCAAGTATGCTATGCAGTTCAATGCAACACTACTCCACTACTCCAACATGCATGTGGTTCCAAATTAACTCAGGATGAACAACTTCGGAGTTAAATATCCACATTGTGAATCTACTCAATGCCGGAGAATATACTCCTTGGATAGCCAACACATCAAACCAACGAATTCCTCATCACGGGGGCGCACGATCTCCAAACCTTGGGTGACCTACCGTGGATAGCCAGATCGGCGTACTCTAGAATGACCTCCTCTATGTCAAACATCCACCAACAACAACATCTCCAATGATGCATGCAACATAACAACAAACAACGGGCAAATGCCACCTCCTTCGTATCAACGGAATCAACCGAAGACTTCAGCAGAATCTACAACAACGAAAACTGAGACACCCCGTTGTGCCCCGGTGTTTTATTAGCTTAAAACCTTATTAATTAATTCCTTAATTGCGCGCTTAGTGTGAAAAGTACGTAAAAATTATAACTTTATTTAAACAATCATATAACTTCTGCAAATTAAACACACCAAGGTTGTAATATATAAATACACACCTGTTTATTTATTACATTACCAAAACACTGTTGAGGGAATCCTCTCAGTAGGATCCCTCACAGGCATAAACTTAAAATAAAAGCCATATTTAGCGGAAACATATAAAAATACTTCTCCTTAGACACACTGGCCATACTATCTATACTCTACTCGCCATGGATCACAGCTCGACCTCCAGCGTCTAGTTCGTAAGGAGTTCCATCCAACTCCTCAGCAACCTCCGTTCCATACAGAGCTCCGCCCAGTTCCTCAGCAACATAATCCTCCATCGGGTCTTCTAATGTAAGTAAAGTAACCCACAAGAATACATAAACATAGGGGATAAGAAACAGTTCTATCATCATAAAGCGGAAAAGAGTCATAGTAAATCATACAGTAATTGTCACAGACAAACAACGCACATAACTAACAGATCACCCTCAAGTTAATATATCATCCTCTACCCCCAATCTCATGCTACTCAAAGACACCATAGTTGCACACCTATTTCCTGAGGTGGAAGTGGTCTCGCGAGAACTCTTGATTTTACGTGTATTATATTACCAATACACGGTGTATTATATTACCAATACACAGAAGTGTTTTACGTGTATTATATTACCAATACACGGTGTATTATAGTACCAATAGACAGAAATGGTTTTACGTGTATTATATTACCAATACACGGTGTATTATATTACCAATATACATATGTCCTTGTGTATTATATTACCAATACACTTTTGTCCTTGTGTATTATATTACCAATACACGGCTGTGGACAACAACACCTATACTTGAATCTCACCAACCCGTTTTAATAACATCCTAGTGCCTTAACCTTCCATTAGAACTTGACACATATTCTATGCCATAACACCTTTTTAACATACATCATCTAGGTTAGGCACTTCTAAATCATCATTATCCTCACACCCAAAATAATCATCTCTTAGACAACATATATATCTTTGCTTAAAATTCACTAAGCATAATAATAAAAACCAGGCAGATCATGCATAATACAATATCAATCAAAATATCCCCATATCACCCACATAGCACAAAATCAATTCAATAAAGGTAGTAAAATCAAATCAACCATCAACAATATAAATCAACCTAATATCGATGAACCTACAATACCCGAATCACCATTGGTTTTTCAGAAAAGGTTTCCAATGTGATTTTGGTTTTGTCGATTACTCGACTACTAGTAGGGTTTAGGTCACCCTACACAATTATTATATAATCTACTACTTATCCATTCCGACGATAGGTTGGTTCTTTCCCCCACCTGGGTTATCACCGGACTCCCGAACTCTAAGCTCCTCGTTGTCACGCCACAAAGTACTAACTCCACCTTCTGTAAAGGTAAGGAGATTAGATGCTCGAAGAGGTATACCATGAACGTCCTCGTTTCCTCCGCGATGGAAGTCTAAGGTTATGAACACAAAATCACAAGTTAAAATCAAACAAGAACACTAGACCACAAGGTATAGGTTCGGCCAAGACTAGTTCTTAGGGTTATAGATTCCCGAAAATTATACAACTCATGGATTTATGATCCTTAAGTGTTAGGAGTTCATAAACAATGATCACTTAACAAAGTTGAATTAAAATCCCACTAAGTTATAAACTTAGGGTATTCGACCAAGGCTAGTAAAATAGGCTAGCATTCACTAAACTTTCCAATCTCTTAGGTTTAGCATCCATATGTATTAAGGAGCTCAAAACCATGATCATTTTGGAAAAATAAGAACAAAGTATCCTAGGTCCATAACCTTCTAGGTTTGGCCTTCATAGGATTTATAGGTTAGAAATCTTTAAACTTTCCAATCTCTTAGACTTAGCATCCAAATATCTTATGGAGCTCAAGTCCATGATCATTTTGGAAAACAATGGAAACTTAAACATTCCAATCTCTTAGACTTAACATCCAAATATCTTATGGAGCTCAAGTCCATGATCATCTTGGAAAAATGAAAGTAATACATCCTAGCTTTAATAACATAGAATAAACAAGTTAGAAATCCTTAAACTTTCCAATCTCTTAGACATAGCATCCAAATATCTTATGGAGCTCAAGTCCATGATCATTTTGGAAAACAATGGACACTTAAACATTCCAATCTCTTAGACTTAGCATCCAAATATCTTATGGAGCTCAAGTCCATGATCATTTTGGAAAAATGAAAGTAATACATCCTAGCTTTAATAACATAGAATAAACAAGTTAGAAATCCTTAAACTTTCCAATCTCTTAGACTTAGCATCCAAATAACTTATGGAGCTTTAGTCCATGATCATTTTGGAAAAAAAACTCAAACATCCTAGAACCTAAACACTAAGTTTAGGCTATCATATGATGATGAGGAAAATATTCTTTGTTTAACAATAACTCTTAGGTTTAGAATCACAAGGTATTAAGAGTTCTAAATCCATGATCATACTTGGAAAGTTGAAACATAGTATCTTAGGCTTACTTATTCATATTTTCAGTCATCATAGGAACAAGCTATCAAAACTTCCAAGATTTAGAGATTTAAGATCAATGGATAGTTAGAAACTCAAACACATGATCATATTCCAAAAGTTGAAACAAAAACTTCCAAGGTCACAAATACAAGCATTCGGTCTTCATTGGAAGAGATAGGTAGAGATTTTTGTTTTACACAACCTTTTAGTATGTGAAAATATAAGTTAATACAAGACTATCGAAAGTGGTTTCAACTCAAAAGGAGTTTTCTACCATTTTAGAGAGATTTTAGAAGTTTAAAGCATATAAAGAACACATAAAGTAAACTAAGAAATAAAAGATGAAACTTGCAAAAAGATTCATATGAGAGCATTACCCTTAGTATAAGGAAGAACTTTAATGAAGAACTTAAGTAGAAAAGATGAATAAAAACTAAAGCTTTAAGAGCTCGAACTTTTAGAAGAAAGGAAGAAGATGAAGGTTTAATGGAGTTTGAAGAAGGAAGATGATGAAGTGAAAATGAGATGTGTATATATAGACAAGGGAGAGAGTGGCACGAAATTGAGGAGAGAGGAATGAGCTTGGAGAGCAAGTTTTGACCTTGTGCCTTGTTTGGTTTGAGAAGAGAGAGAAAAATAGGTTTTTAGAATATAATATGTTTTTAGAATATAATATGTTATGATTTGAAAAGTGTGATGATCACACTTTTGGAGTGTGTCATAACCCATTTCCATCAAGTCCCATCAAGTCACTTCACTTCTTTTGTGCTCCCTAATCTGCTCCATTTCGTACTTGGTTGTATTTTCCGATCGTAATTCTTCCGACGTTTTCGCTCGAATAAAATATTATATTCTATTTTTGAACAAAATTTTTCAAAATAACCAAAGTTGAAGGAAACATATTAAAAACATTAATCGTCTCGTTCACGGGTCAAAATTAGGTTTTCTGCACAGTAAACTTGTACCGACAGTGAAAACGCAGATCGGCTTTCGTATGAATTTTCAACCAAAAATTTTACCGTAACCCTCTACCATAAAGTAGACAATGAATATGATTTTATTTTAATCAAAAACACTTTCTAATTCTAAAACTAAAATATAATTTAATTATATTTTAACCGGTTGAACAGCATAATTAAAACCAGGCTGTTACAGAAACTACCGCAAAACCTTTAACCAACAGAATCCACCGCAACACCTTTAACCCAACCGGGTCAAGGCTCCCTTGAACCATATGAAATTACTGACATGTCTGATAAGTGTGCAGGAAAATAGACTTAAGGACACTCGTCTATTTTATGACCCGTCTACATTTTGGTAGAGCGCAGTTTTTAGACTCGTCTAAAAACCACTTCTCTAAAATTCAGTCAACACAGACAAAGACCAAGTCAACGCTCAGTCAAGATTATGATATACTTGATGACGTGACAAGAACCATATGTCTAGAGAAGACTCTGTGGATCACTCGTCTAGAAAATGACTTCATCACTCATCTGAGTTTTTGGACCATTTCCACCCGTGTAAATCTGGACTCCACAAGCACTCGTCTAAAAATCGAACACTGATACATTTGTTAAAATGTCAAAATGTCAGAAAGAAAGTCCAAGTAAACCTTATTTGAATTAGATGCCTTCCTTAAGAATCTCGAAGACCTCTGGACAATAGCACCAAGGATAAAGAATAAAGAACGTTTGTTTCAAGGATTTAAGGAATAAACGCGCAATATCTATACCACAACAGTAACCTTTTAGCTGTTTTAGTACAAAGTGAAAGTGCTTTTCAGAAAGTGAACTGAGTGTTGCACTAAAAGAGGAAAGCTCTCTGCTGCAAGTACATGAAGCCTGCTGCTGCAACTCTGAAACAACAGCTGCTCGGAACAAAGTGTACTCTTGGACTACCTTATCAAAGCTCAATGTTCCTAAGCATTTAATGCTTACACAGAACGACTCTTTGGCATTAATGGGGTCCCAAAAACTCAAATCAAGTAACACACTTTCTGAAGCTGTGCCTAACGGATCAAATTGATTGAAGTCTTTATATAGACCAAACCATGAAGATGAAAACAAGAAGTTGAATATCATTAAGAACATTGCGCAAGAAGCATTTACTCTCTTCATTAACTTCTTCATTCTTTCATTGAATACTTCTTCAATCATTTGATATTAATTCGCAGTCTTTCATACTTCATATTTATTTCACTCTGAGTATTATCTTAAAGATTTTCAAGTTGTATTAATTACACAAAACCTTTATCCCTTACTGTGTTGAGACTAAAGATGCTAGGTGAGAAAAGAATACTTGTTTAAGTGTTGAGCCTGGAAAGGCTAGGTGTGAAAAGAATACTTGTACTGTAATCTGATCAGTTATAGTGGAAACTTGGTGCTGCCAAGAAACTGGACGTAGCCCTGTGGATTTTAGTGTGAACCAGTACAAAACTCTTGAGTGATATTTCTCTTCCCTTGTCTCTTTAATGTGATTAAGTATTATTTGTTTAAACTTTTAACTTGGGGAGTTATTATTGTGAATATCAATATCTGTTTTACCCTTCTCCGTATGTCTGTGTGTTCTGTCTTAAAATTAGACGTGTCACTCGTCTAATTTTCTGTTGTTTTATTTTTGCTTGTTGTGCCTGCGAAAATAATTTTCAAAGTTTCCTAAAAAGTTGGTAAACACAATTCAACCCCTCTTCTTGTGTTAACTTTGGTTATTTAACAATGAACACTATTGGGCATCTTTGTGCAGATCAAATAAGTCACACTATTGGTCAAATAAGCCACCTACTGGGCTCTTGTGGGTGTGGAGAACCAAGACTCAATCCAACTCCATTAAAAGACAAAATAAATTGAAGAAAACCCTAGGGTTGCGCTTGTTTCAGGGTATGAAAATTTAATCCCGGGATATGAAGGTGGGAATAGATATTCCCATGTTTGGTATGAGAATTTAAAATAATATTCCTTGGAATAAATTATACCCAGGAAATTTTTTACCTATGTTGATTGAGTTTTCATTCCCATGAGAGGGGGTGGTATTTTTCATTCCCGGATGGTGGGCTTTTATTTTATTAGATGAAAACCCATTTGTACCCCTACCCAAAACCCACGTTCTCTCCGCTGTTGCAAGCCTTTCTCTCAAAACCTATCACCCCCATTAGCCACTACTTCCCCTTCTGTATCTCAAATCCATAATGTCTTACATAAATATCATTCATCACAATGAAAAATCGTGCACTTACCACCAAGCAATAACATTAACCCACTGTTATATATTGTTTATTTTTAATAACTTTTTTAATCTTAAAAATAACACTATAACATCCATGTTTTAACGTTTGTTTGCACGTATGATGAATATACTTAAGACTTGGACTAGATATTTGATATTTTGGTTAAGATGTAGGAGCCTTTGCAAGGAAAGTACACGATCAAACGAAGTCGGAACAAGTCAAAACAGCAACTAGGGTTGCTATCCAGGAACACATGCTCAAGTGTGGCTCCTTCTACGCTCAAGCGTGGCCAGTGGCACGCTCAAGCATGGGAGTCAACCAGACAAGTTCTGGCATTGACTCCACGTGTCACGTCCTGGTTGGTTGCATGGGGTGGTGGCGGTGACCTAAACCAGAAGAAAAGGCTCCATGCTCATGCGTGGAAGGTCACACACTCAACCGTGAGCACGCTATAGCGTGGCTCTTCCCACGCTCAAGCATGGACAGACAGAAAAGCAAAAATAAAAAGGGGCATAAGTGAACTTCAGTTCACTTTTCACCCTTCGATGATAGAACAAAGAAGAACGAGAGAGAGAGAGAGAGAAATCAGGAGGTGAGAGATAAAGTTACTGGAGGTTTGTCGACTCGATCGTTCATCCTAACACGATTCCGACTATGCCCTTGAGATCGTGGCAATGATATCTTCTAAACCCTAGCTTCCTTTTCTTCTCTAAGCTAAGGTAATCTATGCCTTTATTATGCCGAAATGTCATCGGTGATGGTATTGAGGATATCTTTCAATCCGTCTATCGGTTTTCAATTCCATTTTCAGATTAGGGTTATCTGTAACGTACCCTTCGTAATTATGTATTCGGGTGAAATTTCGAAGTACCAGAGGTGTCTCTATCACGCGTGGCAGCAATGAAGGGATTACGGAAGTGTTCGTTTCGTTCTACCACGGCTAGCTTTATTCATCTCGAGTGGGAGAAAGAAGCCATCTAACATCGAAAATGGCTAAGTAGCATTTTAAGCAATAAGGGCGTAGGGCGACCTAAACCCTACTAGTGAGCGAGTAACGGACAATATCTATATCACATTGGGAACTACCTAGTGGTACCAATGATGATATGGAGATTGTAGGTTTATCGTCGTTAGGTTAAATTTATGATATTCGAGGTTGCATGATTTTATCTATTGAACTGCTCGTTGTATGGTATTTGGATTAATATGATATGTCTGGGTTAATTATGTTTATTTTATTATTACTATTATGCATATGCTTGATATGATGAAATGATTGCTTGTTATAACATGTTTAGCAATCTTTAGGTATTGATACATGGTGAGTTATGGTGATGCATTGATGGGCTCCGACAAGTGTACCAGATCGAAGCAAGTAATAAAAACACGGCAAGTAGATTATCGAGATCAAACACAGGGATTGGTGACCAATTGTTATCAATATTTAAGGGAAACAGTGAGGATTGACCAAGTCAAGAGAGAGAGTTTGCTGAGAAATCAAGTAGTAACCAATATCAAGTATCAAGCAAGAGTTCAATCAAAGAAATAGCAAATAGCAAGAGTTGTTGAATTAATAATGGGGAAGATCTAAGTCCACGAATCCACCAACCCAATTAAACACAGATCAAAAGTGATTGTTTTCTATCCCTAGGTTCAATTACATGCCAATCAAGAACCCGAAATTATCCTAATGTCTCGGTCGAGCACAGCTGAAAATACCTAAGCATGCCAATCAACAATATCTCTATTCAAAGATTAACAGTGAGATTCATTAAGTTCTTAGTTCCCTATAACGATTGCACAAATCTCCGATTATATATCTATCAATATTCAACTTGTGTTCTTAATTCAAGTCCTAAAGCGTGAATCTCCGGTCGGACTCATCACGCTTGACTAGTTAACCACGAGCTCATATGATTAACGCACACAAAATAGAATTAAGAAATAAGAATTGAGAATTAGGGAGGAGAAAACATCACAGTTTCACTATGCCATCTTGAGCAGCTTCATCGCTTCCTCAAAAAAGAGGATTAGTTCCTTATAGCGTGGTTCAACGTTCTCAATATAAAAGAAAACATACAATAAAATTGGTAAAAGAGTATGTAAACCTAAACGAGATGCAGCTCACAGAAAACTAAGATTCTATTTCCAAATTCTCATAACAACAAGCTATATATAGGAGTCTGGTTCTGTGCTCGCTCGCGGGGCGAGCACTTAAGTTTGGCTCCATTCTAAGTAGGGTGGGAATAGGATAGGCCGCTCGTCAGGGGCGTACGGCCTAGTCTATTTAAGGCCTAGCCTATTTAGTAAAAAGGCCAGGTCAAGGCTTTATAAAAAGCCTATATAGCTAAATAGGTCAGGACTAAGGCTTTAAAAAAAGCCTACTAGGCCTACCAGGCCGGCCTATTTAACACATACACACACATAAATATAAATGTTTAATAAAATATATTATAATACTATAGTATATTATTTACATTATTCATAATATTTAAAGGTAAATGCCTATTGGCCTACTCTTGCCTATTTATTTGTGAATATCTCGTGACATATTTATTTGTATATGTCTACCAACTTCTTTGTCATTAGAGACCTACGAGCCTATTTACGAGTGAAAGACTATGACCTATTAATAGATGGAGACATATTTAAAGGTCTTGTTGATAAGTAGGCTTTTAAGTAGGCTTTCATGCCAGGTCAGGCTTTAAAGTAGGCAAGGCTTGGGCCTTAGAAATTGGCCTATATTAGGCTATAGGTCAAGCTCAGGCCTCATGATTGGAACACGGGCCAAGCCCAAGCTTACCAGGGCCTAGCTCGGTCTAGCCTATTCCCACCTCTATTTCTGAGTTTGAATCCTCACGGGGCGAGGGCTGTCTCACGGGACGAGACTGAATGATCTTCAAAAGTCTTGTGTCTGGCTCGTGGGGTAAGCGCTGTCTCGACGGCTCTGGCTCGCGGGGCGAGACCTTGAAAATTTCCTTTTGCTTGTTGTCTTCAATTTTTCCAAGTTTCCTTGAGCTTCACTTTTAACCTGAAAATAAAAGTAGAACTTAGTGCTTTACTTGATCTAGAAAATAGCATAAATATCTAAAAGTTACTCCTAAGACTAAACATATCGCTTGGGAACAATTAAAGCCAAATTTGGGCTAAAACGAGAATGAACTCGCGCAATTGGTATCAAAATTGAGGTCTTTCTAGTCATAAAACTAGATGAACCAAAGGTTTATCATGCATGTCGGGGTGCGTATGATGTATATTTTTATTTGTGCCTAACCTAAATAATAAATTAATGTTTATCTATCATGAGCTTTGGGATATTACATGAGGTAATGTGGAGAGGTTATGGCACAAGGTAATGACTGGGTATAAGTTGGCAGGACTCATATAGATGCATGTTGTTGATCACAACCGTGTGTTTGGAACACGCGAGGTCCAAAGTCCTCGCAGGACCGTCCCAACTTAGATTTAGGTTGTGCAGCTATAGTGTCATTGCTATGCATGAGCACCCTCGAGAGAGAACCAGGGTGTGCATCGGAGCGAGATGTGCAACTATAGTGTCATTGCTTTGCATGAGCATTCTCACCGTGGATAAGGGTGTACACCGGGATTCAGGGAGCGTCGCTTGGACGACTGACTGACATCCCTAATCAGACGAGGGTTGTGTGACAGGATTGGTGGTGGCCACGTCAACATAAGTTGCATAAGTGCGAAGGGTAGAAGATGATGATGTGTCTTAAGGATGATTGTGTATGTATGTATGTATGTATATATATATATATATATATATATATATATATATATATATCTGTGATGCATGTCTGTGTGCATTTATTGATTAGATGTTACGTACCCTTTTCCATGTTTTGATGCTAGATAGTTTCTTATCTCCTTTTTCCTTTCTTTTGTGTTTGTCTTTGTTCTCATTACCCGTATAGACCCAGATATCGCGGATGACTCATATGGATCATCCATGGATGGAGGAGCCAGCGGGGTTCCCCTTGACGGGGACCTTTGAGTTCGAGTTCATTGATAAGCAGGGGTGGCTAGTGGACCCAGTCACCCGTTTTTTCGTTTACACGGGTCCAGTATCAGTGACTACTAGATTAGGGGAGGGATCTCCCTTTGGTTTGGTCGGGACCTTTCGGGTCGGCCAAATGTTTCCCTTTTCTATTGGATTCCCGGCAGTGTCGATACCTCCGATGCCGTCGAGGCCAGATATGATACTAGTTCCAATCCTTGTACCTGTACCTGTGCTAGCACCGATACCCGTTCTTGCTCCAGCACCCGAGGATTAGGTTGTACCCGACGTAGACCACTTCCTTGCAGCCGAGGTTCCGGAGGTTTCAGACCTGAGACCAGCAGTGTCTGAGTCTTCTAGATTATCGTCTTGAAACAACCTAGTATATCGATGTTTGTTTCAGCGATGTCCTGGGAGAAGCTCATCCAGTACTAGTAGAGGAGTATCGGGATCATCCAGACCTAGAGGAGGTAGGGGTAGTGTAAGTGTAGTGTGTGGTGAGGACTTTTTAATGTATTTTGGAGAGGGGTTGGGTATAGAGTGACGATGAGGCATCTTTTGTTAGACCTTCGTTGTTTTACATGTTTGCTTCACGTTAATATCACGATTAAGTCTAAATAAGCCATGGTTTTCTTTAATGGGACATCGAGGTGTCTCATTTGGTGGTATCAAAACAGTTTGATTTTGTTTAGACTGTAAGGTTAGGGTGTACTAGCCAATTTAGTTTAATCCACCTCGGATATTGACTATGCTTAAAAGTTGGATATAGACTGTAAGGTTAGGGTGTACTAGCCATTTCCAGTTTGATGTAGTATTATATGTCACCTGAATGTGAGCTAATGATTTCTTTTAACAGGATCATGGCTCGAGGTAGAGGACGTGGTACACGTGGTGCGGTAGAGCCACAGAAAGGGACCCTAGATAGGGTAACGGAGATGCTTCTTAAACAAGCGGAGGAGCAGGTCACGGAGGAGAGTCATCTGAGACTCTTCAGACTATTCAGGAGTTAGCTACTGCACTATTACAGTAGACACAACAGAATGCCCAGATAATGCAGAGGGATAGGGAGCAGCATAACCAGAGGAGAGCTGTCGAGGTTGAGGATGCCGGGATGGCTACCTTCCTGAAAGGGAAGCTACCCCAATTCAGAGGTGACTATGACCTAGAGCGGGCAGAGTGGTGGATCCAGGAGTTAGAGAATAGTTTTGATACTATGAGATGCATAGATGACCGGAAGGTAACTTATGCTGCTTTCATGCTGATTGGAGGAGCAGAGGGATGGTGGAGAGGCAGTAGGAGACTGCTGGAGGTTGAGGGCCGAGTGATTAGCTGGGAGACATTCATAGAGTGCTTCCTCGAGAAGTACTTCCCGTGGTTGATTTGACGCGAGAAGGAGAGGGAGTTTATGATTCTTCGACAGGGTGACATATCTGTTGGTGACTATGCAGCGAGGTTCGAGGCTTTGTTACAGTTTTATGAGTTTCATCAGAGGTTTCCTGATGAGGATTGGCAGTGCCAGAGGTTTTAGGAGGGATTACGACATGAGCTTCATAGGGCTATATGCCCTTAGATATTCAGAGTTTTCTTGATTTAGTGGAGATATGCAGTGCTATCGAGAGCATTGATCAGCGAAGAGAGTCAGAGCAGAGATAGTAGTAGAGTGGAGGACCTGTGAGATTAGGTTTTCAGAGGAGAGTTGGTAGTGGTTCCCAGTGGAGACGGGGACCCTATACCAGACCAGTGCAGCGTGTTCAGACATCTGCACCCTTACCAGTAACGTCAGCACCAGTCGGTGGAGTGGGCCAACAGCAGAGAGGCCCAGTCTGTTTTAGATGCGGGGGTCAGAATTATGTTCGAGATTGCATAGAGATACCTAGCAGGATTCTTGGCGGAGGGACACATGAATGAACCGATAACACACCAGAATGAGAGGGGTCCTGAGATTGTGGAGATATGGGACTGCATAGTTGAGGGATTCTGAGACTGTACAGGTATGGGACTCTACAGTTAAGGAAGGATTAAAGGAGTTGATTGGTACAACCCATACTAACAATATGCATCTTCTTTTCGATAACCCATTACTTAGGAACTCCACAGTTAAGCGTGCTTGACTTGGAGCAATTCTGGGATGCGTGACCTCCTGGGAAGTTTTCCCAGGAAGGGTGTGAGTGAGGACGAAGCACGCTGAAAAGACCCGTGTGAAAAGACCCGTGTGTTACAAATGGTATCAGAGTGGTCGTCGGTGGTGTGGAACTGTACAGTTAAGGAATGCTTAAAAGAATTGATTGGTACTACCTATACTAATAAAATGCATCTTCTTTTCGGAAGTCCATCACTTAAGAACTCCACAGTTAAACGTACTTGGCGAAGTTTTCCCAGGAAGCGTATGAGTGAGGACAAAGCAAGCTGAAAAGACCCGTGTTGATTTGTGGGGACAGTCGTCAACCCCTATAGCAGCCAGCGATGTTACACAGGCAGCCGGTGGCCGGACCTCGGGCCATAGGGAGAGTTTTTACCGTGAGAGGGGCTGAATCCTCTCAATATGCAGATCTTATTAAGGGTATGTGTTTGATATCTGGTAGACTCTCGTCTGTGTTTTTTGACTCAGGTACTACACATTCTTTTATTTCACTTGGGTGTGTGGATCATTTACAGTTACCTGTTTCTCCGTTACCTTATACCCTTACCATATCTACTCCGACCAGTGATTCTTTGATGACCATGTTTGTTTGCTTACGGTGTCCTATAGTTGTTGAGAATAGGACATTCTTTGTAGACCTTGTTTGTTTGCCTATGCAGCAGACGTTATCCTTGGCATGGATTGGCTTTCGGCTAACCATGTAATATTTGACTCCTCCAAAAAGACCTTATTATTTCTTGAACCTTCTAGTGTAGTATTTGCCAATGAAAGAGTATCCATTTGAGTGATGATTCTCGGCAGTACGTGATGCTTTTATCCGTGGAAGTTAAGCAGGCTCTAAGTATAGATTCTATGCTAATCGTGAGAGAGTTTCCTGAGGTTTTTCCTCATGATGTTTTGGTTTTGCCACCAAAGCCAGAAGTGGAGTTCACCATAGATCTTATACCAGGGACCTATATCTATAGCACCCTATCGGATGTCACCTGTAGTGTTAGCAGAGTTAAAGAAACAATTGGACGATATGTTGAAGAAGGAATTCATCAGACCCAGTGTTTCACCGTGGGGAGCTCTGGTGTTGTTTGTTAAGAATAAGGATGGAAGTGCTAGGTTGTGCACAGATTATAGGCAGCTGAATAAAGTGACGATCAAGAAATAAGTATATGTTTCCTAGGATAGATGATCTGGTGGATCAATAAATGGGAGCTTCGATATTTAAGATTGATCTGAGGTCCGGGTATCATCAGATTAGAGTGAAGATGGAGGATATACCAAAGACAGCTTTCAGGACAAGGTACTGACACTACGAGTATTTAGTTATGCTTTTTGGTGTAACTAATGCTCCGTTAGTGTTTATGGATTACATGAACAGGATCTTTAGACCGTTCCTCGACAAGTTTGTAGTTGTAATTATAGACGATATTCTTATTTATTCACGTAACCGGGGAGACCATGAGGAACATCTGAGAATCGTGTTACAGGTGTTGAGGGATTCTGAGACTGTACAGGTATGAGACTGTACAGTTAAGGAAGGCTTAAAGGAATTGATTGGTACTGCCCGTACAAACAAGATGCATCTTCTTTACGGAAGCCTATCAGTTAAGAACTCCACAGTTAAGCGTGATTGGCTTTGAGCAATTCTGGGATGGGTGACCTCCTAGGAAGTTTTCCCAGGAAGC